>JAUCMS010000153.1:11159735-11173704 GCA_032357445.1 Enteromius radiatus | reverse complement strand
CGAACAATAACGTCTCAAATGTATCTCCTGAGCTACTTGTGATTGGATTACATTGAGGGAAGGGTCCTGGAGGTCCTGTGTCATGTTGGTCAAGTGCAGAAAATAAAGAAAAAAATGTTGCTCAGTATAAATGAATTTTTGCTTTAATTGTCATTTTATTCGAAGACTTTCATTAACTGATCTTCAATTCAGTTTTACTGAAATAAAGGAATCTTAAAAGATTTATAGGCCTGATGGATGAGATTTCATATTATAATAATTATCATATTTTAATAATTGTTTCAATTATTTAGAATTTTAAAATATGTTTTTTTTATAAATTATATTTATAAATAATTATTGTAAAATAATTGTTTTTTATTTTGTTAAAAAAAAAAAAACTTATCCTCAGTATTCTAACTTGTGGGAAAAGATATTAAAAATATGCCCTATTCAACTTTGTATATCATTTATATTTCGCAATGATTATATTTAGTGCATTCATTTTCATTTTATGGACCAAAATAACACAATTACAATACATAAATTCAGTTACCTGTGAAAATCCAATTCAACAAATTCCACTTCCTTTCAATGCATTCATCTTCCTGTAAGGCAATTGTATTCAAACTGCACAGGCATAGTGTAAACAGTACCAATTTATTTGATCTCTTAACTAGTTGCTCATTAGCATGCATATTACTAGAATATTAGAAATGTATTAGTAGTAATTAAGCACATATTTATGCCTTATTCTACATGACCTTATTCCATATCCCTAATCCTACCCCATACCTAAACTTAACAACCACCTTACTAACTATTAATACATAGCAATTAGCTAGGAATTTATTTAGGAAAAGTCGTAGTAAATCGTGAATAAGTGTTACCGTGTAAACTATAAATGCGGCCACAGTGTCTCAGAAATATACCAGCATGTTATAAATAAAACCAATCATCCCATCATGCCTAGTGTACAACTCTACCCAAAACAAGAAGAACTGATAACATTGGAGAACTGATATGAGAGCTGTGCAGAAAAATAAGAGATTTGCCTCTGTCCCAATTTCCTCTAGTTCTTCCTGTCGCTGTATGGACACAAGCTGCCCGTGCTGTGCTTGGACATTTCACATGTGAGTACACTGGCTGACACGACACATCGTGTGAGTTATTCTGACAAATGACGTAATTGTCTCGCAATGTTGTTTGTGGGTTTCTCTGTGTTCTGCAGGACAGTGCTTTAATAGCCACAGGCTCGGCAGACAGAAATGTGAAGATTTGGGGTTTGGACTTCGGGGACTGTCATCGCTCTATGTTTGCACATGACGACAGGTAATAAAAACACTGCTGTTTCCATTTTCTGTTTTCCGTCACATTACCTGTAAGGTTTTTAGTTATATTGTTATTGAAAGTTATGATACCGTTTGATGACAAGTACAGTGAATTCAGTGTTCAGTTAGGTGTCACCTACCTACGGTGTTGACGTCTCTCCAGCGCCAGTGAGCTGTAATCGCTGGATGACATCAGCCCAGATGGTCATTATTTGTCATCCACTGTTCTTTCCCTGTTGTCTTTCCTCTCTAGTGTCATGTTTCTTCAGTTTGTCCCTAAAACCCATCTGTTCTTCACTGCGGGAAAGGACAGAAAGATCAAGCAGTGGGACGCTGACAAGTTTGAGCACATCCAGACATTGGAGGTGACCTTCTCTAATAGTTGGACAGCATTCAGTAGGCATTTTTCCATAGCCGGAATGAGTTTTCCAAAGGTCGCTAAGGTGGAAGTAGCTGTTATATTGAAAGGATTAGAGTTATAATAAGAGCCCAGTCAATATGCAGCAGAGGCTGATTGCATTACGTAAGCCGCAGTCTGCTTTTGCTTAAGCCCTAATCAATGTAATCACAGACAAGGATGTATTGGAACTGTTGCATTATTGCAGACCCTCTCATACCCTTGACTGTGTTTTTCAACTTTGACACTTGGATGTTTCTCAGGGTCATCATAATGAGATCTGGTGCTTCGCCATCAGCCCCAATGGAGACCACATCGTCTCCTCGTCTCATGACAAGTCCCTCAGGCTGTGGGAGAGAACGAGGGAGCCTATCATTCTGGAGGAGGAGAAGGAGATGGTGAGTGCTTGGTTTTCAGCAGAATGTCACACAGCAGAAAATGGTAGTAATGTATATGTTTATGTCTTTGATAGAATTCTGTCATCTTCAGTTTCATTAATTTAGAATATCCGGGTGTAGAGACCAATCTCACTATCAACTAGTTGCTTATTAGCATGTATTTTATTAACATATTGGCTGTTTATTAGTACTTTATAAAGCACATATTCTGCATGAGCATATTCTACATCCCTAGTTCTACCCAATACCTATTAATACTAAAACTACTATTAAGATTAATATTACTATTCTTATACTATTCTATATATTACTATACTGCATATTACTATTAATAAGCACTCAAAGTATGACCAATATTTGATCATGGCATAATTAAGCAAGTTAATTTTCAGTTATTTTACATTGGGACTATAAATAATATGTAATATTTTACACAAAAACTATGATTGGTAGGAGTTTTTTAGAAGCTTATACTTTTGAAATAACTTAAATTTTAATTTATATTAAAATATAGTTTGCCTGGCAAAGCTGAATTTTAAATAAATAATTATATAATAACTTTCTTTTTAAAGTGATTATTAAAAAACAGGTTGCTACATGGTTATGTGATATCTAAAACATTTTGCTGTCGAAAAGAAGAAACTTAACTGGTATTTTCATTTATTCTACTAATAAACACAACTATATCAGCATTTAAAAGTACATCTATAAAAACAAATTTTGTACTTTGTATACATTTGCTGACTTATCTGTATATTTTTCTCCTAAGCAAAGGGAAGCAGAATTTGAAGAGTCATTGGCTAAAGATGATGAACCTGTGGTAAGTGGTTCTCTTGTTTCTCTAGAGATCAGTTATGTCTCTTAATGTTTTTGTTTGTTCTCAGTGTATCCTCATGTCTCACAGGTCCCTGGAGAGACTAAAGGAGAGGCAGAGCCTGCTGGAAAAAAGACCATTGAGACAGTGAAAGCTGTGAGTCTGCAGAACTGTACAGCTCCTTTCGTTTATATTCAGTAATGGAGAAATGACACTTGCGTTCTGTTTCTATAGGCCGAGCGAATTATGGAGGCTGTTGAGCTCTATAGAGAAGAAAGCGAGAAGCTGGAGGAGCACAGTACTGCTTGCAAGGCAGCAGGGAAGGAGGTATGATGTTTGTAAACACTCAAAGGCCATTAAGAGAGAAACACAACGTTTAGTTGTAGTTCACTTTTAGTTTGCACATAATTAGAACTAAAACTTTTTCTTTTTTGCAGTTACCGCCCCCTAAGATGAACCCCATCCTTGTGGCTTTTGGAAATATCTCTGTGAGTGTGTGTTTTAATATTAGCACTGGGTTTGTTTGGTTGTTGTCATATAATTTAGGGGTGCACAATGTATCAGCACCACATTGATCAATTGCCTAATTAGATGGAATTTTTAAACGTATATTATATATTTAATGGTAGCACTTCAGTGTAGGTACCATTTCTCATACTTCATTTTTTAGCATGCCTATATTTACATATTGGCTGTTTACTTCAAATTAGGAGTTGAAGGCAAAAATCGTAGTTAATGGTTTGTTAGTGAAAGTTAGACCTTAAAATAAAGTGTGACCTGTTAAATTGTACATGCTCATTTCCTTTATTTTTTATATTTACATTAACTTTTGCTGTCATCTAATTCTGACTTAAAGTCAATTTAATTAAAATGTAATAATAATATAATAACGTTGTTAAATGTTATGAAGCTTAAATTCTTTTTTAATTTAATCTATTTATTGATTATCAACCTTAACATAATTTTACGTTTAACTATCAGCTGATTTTTTTTTTTTAATAATACACCGCACTAAAAAGATGAATTATATTTTAGTTAAAAAGCCTCTTCAAAAAGTGTGATGAATCATTCATATTTACTAGTACTTGCTATTGTATCCGCAGCCTGCTCGATATGTTCTGGAAGTAATAAAGAAGGTTCGGTCCAGGTAAGAGCTCTTCCTCAACCCAGTCAGAAGCATTTAAACGCATACATTTTCCCATCTGTTATGTACTCTTATGTTTTATGGGTCAGTCTGATTCTCAGCTCTGTTTTTCTCTTCAGTGAGCTGGAAGTGTCTCTGCTGGTGCTGCCGTTTCCTTATGTCCCAGATCTGCTGAAGCTCTTTAATGGTTACGTACAGCAAGGCCTGGAGGTGGAGCTAGTGTGTCGCTGCCTCTTCTTCCTACTTAGGTACTCATCTCATAGCTACTGCTTTAACATATTACAGTTTCATGTTGATTTCTGTTCAGCCTTTTTATTAAATTACACTTTTGTTATCAGGTCGATTATTTGATTTGCTCTAGGCTTAACAGTACTATCATTTATCATTTTCCCAGAGTTCATTTTGGTCAGATCACCAGTAATCAAATGCTACTGTCGGTCATTGACGAGTTAAGGACCAACACAATCTCTAAAGTGAGAGAGATCAGGGTGAGTTCTAGAGACAGGATGGATTTCTCAAACTTCTCATATGATCAGATTTTGTAAGACTATGTGTTCTCATCTACCCGTGTTTTCAGGATGTCCTGGGTTTCAACAGCGTCGGTCTTCAGTTCCTGCAGCGTGAGATTGAGAGCAAAGAGGACGTAATGTTCTTTGCTGATGCCACAGACCGCTTTGAAGAGAAAAAGAGAAAGAGAAAGAAACGTGAAAGAGCCGTCCTTACAATCACATGAAACTGACATGCTTGTCAACTGTTGTAACAGACTCCATTGCTTTCTGCTTTCACCATCCGGAAGAAGCATGACGCAGATGTTTTTATAAATTGATATGTCATTTATATCTGTCTGAAATCCATAAAGGTAAATTTCTCCCAAAAAATCAACTTACTAAAGCCATTTTGTTCTTTATAATATTAAAGTGTGTGTCTGAATGGAGAGTCTAAGAAGCAAAAGAAAACAAAAAAACTGTGTCATTATTTTTTACCCCGCAAAAAACTATTACATTTTCAATGTAAGGACAGATTTTAGGCTTCCTGGCAGGTCGCTGATACTGGCAAAAGTGAAGCAGTAGCACCACCACAGAGAAGCCGTGTTTTTTTCAAATGAAATATTTCATGCACGTTATATGATGCCCTGGAGTTGTACTGCTAATAAATCACTACATTATCTCACGTCAAAGCAATGGTTAAATATAGAGAAGCTAAAATTGAATTAAGGCAATCTGGGACATTTTTGGCACCTAGTTGATTATGACAGAGAGAAATGTATCAATCGGATTCAAATCTTTGGTTCCCCACATTACCCAATGTCCCCGATTAACCTCAATCACCCAAAATTAATGCCCATATGTTTCCTGTTATGCGTAATTCTGTGGAAAAGATGAAGTGAGTCATCAAGACAGATTCTCAATCTCACTGATCACAGCAAGCCTGTAAAAACACAAGAGCTTTCAATAGGGATGAAATTAGTTCAATCTTTCTGTATGGCTGAAGCTGTTTTCAGCTGACTGAGGGATCCAGACTGACTTTACTGAGATCATAACCTGGATTAAATTTACGGTTACAAGCTCAAACATACGTGGGATTTATAATTCACCACCTGGAAGCTGATGCTGCTTATTTCAGTGACATTTCACTCCTAGTTAGTGCTCCTCGGTCTTAACAGCGATTCTCACTCACCTCTCACACCTCACGTTCCTGCTGTGTGTTAACATCCTAATCATCAGTGTCTTGGAAATAATGAGACAAATCCCTCAAGACGCCCCTTTTCAGACCTGTTCAATCTAACAGTAATGAAAAAATTAAATGAAGTGTGTATTTATAAAGCCATAAAAAGGCTTGCAGCATTTTATGAGACCGGTCTGGGTCTCAAAGCTATAAATGTCACACCTACCAATATTAAAAATTCCTCAGAAAAAGGTTGAAGTTAAACACTTGAGAACACGTTCTGTGTTAATCCCCCTCGAACAGGACAAACTAATCAAACACAGCCGTGTTTTTATGGAAAAGCACATGAATTTAAACATAGCTACCTCTGATAATGACTGTAGATTCAGTTTGGTGGAGACATCAGGCCTTCTCTCAGATGTAAGAAACTATAACCTTTTAACCTTCTGCTTTAGATGTAAACAGAACAAAATAATAGTGGCCTTGGTCTGAACCAATTTCAAAAACTATACAGCTGAGTCCAGAAATAATTTTGTTTTATATTGTGGCTGATATTTTTCATAGCAATAACAGAGCACTCATAACATGCACAACATAGAGAGTGTGCGTGAAATGTTCCTGACATCTCCACAGTTCCCCAACGCTTGAGTCATCGGGCAGATTTACTGATCTACTGCCCGCTTTTTACTTCATAACATATTTTCCTCATTTATTACTTTGACTGGCCATCGGTGATTGTGTCATTTCTTAATAAAAATAATGACTAAAAATAAGTAGGTGACTTTGTTTTGATTTATTTTGATGTACAAGAATGTGTCTCTCGATTTGATATATCTTTTTTTTTTCTCCATAAACTTTACTTGCATATAAACAATAACAAAATACAAAAATAATGGCATTTCACATTGGATAATAATAACGTACTAGAGCATATTCACAGTGGGATCGAAAACTGAAAAAAATGATGCAAGTCTCTTTCAGTTGCCAGTCAATTTCTTTAACCAAGAAAGCAGTAGTGGACAGTTTTGGTCCTTCAACCACGGTTTTGCTGTTGGGAAGAGGGTGGAAAGTTCAGTTAAGATATGTACTATACAATGGGTAAATAGTATAAATTAAACAAATATTATTTAGTTACATATAGTTAACGTTTTACATTAATTTATGTTCAATTACATGTGATCACTGAGTAAAGACTCATGTCATGTGAAATGACCACTGGGTGGCACGATTGCTTTTTCAAAAACCTTTCTGAGATTTTAGTGGCCGTTCAACTGTCCAATGTTTTCTCACAAATTTCAAGATCGGCGATCTTTAGAGGGTAAGTTTTTTTGTTCTGTTTTGTTTTTTGAAACTTGACATTTGATGTTTGTACTCAATTATTTAAAAAAAAGTATTTTATTCATTGCTAACTGGTTTATTATTTGTAAGTAGCCTACCTACAAACATCTTGCCGACTGTAAAATATATAGTTAACCACACAAATCGAGATTATAGCCACCGTCCATTTTCCTACAGATGTTCTTATGCCACACACACTTTCTCTCTCATCTTTTAAAGCTGTCTTTCTACCTTGTTTGCATTTTCATTCCCTCACCTTCTTTAGCTATGTTTTGGTTTGTTCTATCAGTTCCAGCTTGCAACCACATTTCACCGTTAAAAGTCAGTTCAAACAGTCACTAGGAAATTCACTCCCACCATGGAAATGATTTCAAGCAATAACAATATACTTTTAAATTGAGATAAGGCCCAATCTCAGAATGCAATTTCTGTCAGACGGTTTCCACTACACATAGATTAACCAAAGGTGTGGAGAGCGCCTGAGTCTTTGAAAGCGCCTGAGTCTTTGAAAGCGCCCCATTGCTATGTGAACCCCATTACAACCATGAACCCACACAGAGAGACATTTTTAAGAGTTCTCCCCAGAAATCCACACAGCTGATGTAATTAGTCATTTCAGAGTCATGCACTTCATAATACTCCCTATAAACAGACATTCAATCCTTCCCTCAGTGTTCACTGTTTATCCTAGTCTTTTACAATCCGTTCTGGACCACCGTCTGTTTATCCTTCCCCCAACAATAATGCTCCTATACTGCGACGGAGGAATGCAGTTCATTTGTCCAATTAAACAAGGAAAATAAATACAAATCGATTATGGGCACAATGTAGAGATTTGTCCCAAAACACTTTTACAACGACACATATAGCTTTTAGATTTACGATGCAAATATAGCAGGGGTGATGAAAGAAAAACGTCCTTGACATGTTTTTCTAAGGTTTGATCTACATCATTATCTAAATACATCTGGAAATAAATCTGCATTACACAAGCAAAGTGACTTTCCGTTTGCCAGCACAAGTTTTACGTCCCATACATTAACATATTGACAGTGATTACCATTTTCTTAAAATAATAGATTTGAAAAAATAGATTGATTGTGTGCTTTCAAAAGGATAATATACAAATAGTAGCATACTAGGGAATTATATGAATAGCTTATTTAAGCTGAGTACACACTATCAATGTCAATCTTATTCAAATAGCCTAATAAGGAGTAACGTGGGGTACTCAAAGGAAGTTAAACTGATCTGGATTGAAGTAAAGGTTGTTTCAGATATTAACTCAGTTATAGATGCACACATGGAAGATGCACAAACTGAAACGTGGTGAAAAAGAGCCAGACTTTCTTCCCATGTTCCTAACTAATTTCTAATATAAAATGGTTAAATGCAACAGAGTCTGTCACACACGTGTTACTCACCCGTTGTGCCTGCTTTGGCATTTAAGACATGTCTACAGAAAATTTATTGTCATATTACATTTTTGAAGTACAGCAAAAAGGAGATCAGCGCTAGTTACCAAGCAGCAAGTTGTCACAAAGGCTATACATTTTTAGTTTTATATGTTAGTTTCTATTTCAAAACCATTTATTACAATTAGCGATCAATAATCCTTTTGTATTCAGCCTTGTAATTTTGTCTGTAGTGTTTAAATGTGACTAAAATGACTAATACTACAGTTCTCAGGCTTCAGGGGGTCCAAGGGGGTCTCACGGTTCTTTAAAACAAGACAAAGTAGGCACTGAAGCAAGTGCAGCAAACTACATAGTTCAATAAAAATAAGGTGATCTCTATGGAAAGGTCAGGTAAATTATTAAAATCATACATTTTCCTAGATTTTATCCAAAATAGTAAGAAAAGAAAATATTTTTTTATCCCAAATCCTTATCCGGTAAATCACAAACATTGTTAGTTAATTGTAGTTTCCAGTAAACAAATGTCTCAGACTTTTTGCTGATGTCTAGACAAATATTGCACCTCAGAAATAAACCTAACATGAGAAATATTCAATGCAGTACAAAATGTGACAACTAGCCCCGGCTTTCCCTGCATATCATTGGGTTCAGCTGTCTGGCAACAGGTGTGGGCAAGAAATCCAACTTCCGTGATTTCAAGCAGAGGATCAGTGGGGATGATGGGATCTCCTATCCTAGGGATCTCTTTGTTTTGTCCACCGATCTGTTTGGATTTTGGATGCTCTTTCTCTCAGCTGGAAACAGATGTAATTATCTCCAATTAATGCATGTTTGTAAAGGTCACCAGGGTCTGGTATGTAAACATCCGTGTGTGATGGACGTCTAAGACAGCCAGACAGTGTGTGCGAGGACAAGAGCAATCACAGCTAAGAATCTGTGTATTTGTAAGGTTAAAATCCGTTGGACTGTGAAAGCCTTCAAAGATCATCTGTGAAGTTCCTTTGGCATCAAGACTCTATATATTTCTGCAGAGTCTGTGAAGAATTGAAAGTAAACCAAGTCAAAAATGAGCCGTAAAAAGCGAATTATACAGAAAAAAAGTCAGTGAAAGGTTGTATTCATTAGAGACTATATGGTTTTTCTTTTTACTGGGAACATGTGGACTCAGAGTCCCACATGTCAGAAGTGCCTTCGGGGATGCGATATTCATGCCTGACATGGGTACGGTCAGTCCCTTTAAGGTTTACTTCTTTTAAAAGGAGGAGGACAAAATAAAAATGTCTTGAAGGCATGCAAGCTGTCATAACCATCCCTCCCCCAACGCTAGCACCGCAAAGACCACCCAGACCGCAGAGCGACCTGTCAATCATCAAACATATGCCTTCATTTTTATAGACTAAGCAGTAATACTTTCTCAAATTAGCACTAAAGATCCCACATTTCTGATGTGACGGTTTACCAAGTGATATAAACACATCAGTTCGCCTAAAATGTTTCATTTTGCTCAAATTTCATTCACCGCTACGCAAAAAAACAAGTCAAGAACCGCTGCCATCGTCCTATACGAGAGTGTTCAAGGTTCCACACTGCTTCTCTTCCATCTGTCAGCACGTTGGGATTGAGACGTAGATCTCACTCTAATCTTTTGGCCAGTGATCACACCTCCGCCAGTCCCACATCACAGGACCCCCTCCACCACCGTCTCCCTTCTGAGTGCCAAGCGGCCAGCCAGAGAGCCCCAGGGTTTGGTGTAATCCTGCACTAATAACATCTCAGCAGCTTCAGCACACACTAAGAGGCCCAGATCCATCCCAACACCCCCGTACAACAAAGGCAGACGCACTGACTGCTTCGTATTAGTGTTTAATTAAGTTAAAGAGTGGCCCCCGCGCTCTCTTTCCTTCTCCTCGTGCGGAGCAACAGTCCATTCCGATGGGCTGCCATCACCGCCGGGCCTCCTGCAGCCTCTGGCCAAGGTTGATCTCCCACTCATGTGATTAATTCAATAAAACCATTAAGAGTGACCCCCATCTGAAGTTCTGCACAAACAAGCACACACACATACAGACGCTCCCCGAGGCACTCGCACTGAAAGATCTCTGCTTAGCACCTTCATACGCCACAGATAACCTTTTTAGCTCGGGCTAAACAGAGCCAGGTCCGATCTCCAGAGATAATCTAAAAGAGTGAAGCGCAATCTCGTTTTAGTTGAATCTTTTCAGCGAAAGTGAGCGAAGTCTGAAAAGGTTTGTTGTTGGTGTCTTGAGTTTCATTTTATCTGGCCAACATGCCATGGGGCTATAAATCTCTCACAGCAATAAAATATCTAGTGCGCTTTTATTACATCACCATGGCGATTTTTTTGTTCCGTGCCATTATTACAATGCCCTAAAAAACAGAAAACGGTTTAAATCTATCATTGCACATTTTACAGTATGGAGTCTGTATTTATTGTGGCACCTCGTGTTTAATTTCAAACGCATTTCAGATCTCATTATTACACCACCATACTATTTATACAATGAGACCCTTCTTTCCACACTGAAGGGTAAGGGGGATTTAACGGCCCCTTTCTTATGGCGCTTCATGCTCATAGGGATGTAAGATCACACTTAGTCCTAGAGGGGAAGTGTGGCTTTGTTTCACTTGAGTCTATTACACAGTGCTGGAATGGAATTTATACAGCCGTTAGTTACGGTCCTCTGTGCTGATTGGCCGAGCAACGTTCTGTTGAAAAGCACCACAACTGTGCTTAACACAGATGATACTAAGAAATGATTCTTGAGCACCAAATCAGTAAATTAAAATGATTTCTAAAGGATTATGTGACTGAAACCTCAACTTTGCCATGACAGGAATAAATTACATTTTAAAATATATTCATATAGAAATTTTCTATTTAAATTGTAATAATATTTCTACAATATTACTGGTTTTACCATTTTTTAAACAAATAAATTCAGTTGTTGTTTTCATGTGATTTTCTTATATTCGATATAACAAATTATGTATATGTATACATATTAGTGATTAATTAAGTCAATAAATAATTATTCACATCCAAAATAAAAGTACAAGGGCTTACAAAAACACACATATATATTTTGAAAGTATTTGTAAATGCATTTATATATTTATTTTCTTATATTTGATATTGAATATACATATATTTAACATACAAACATAACATATTTTTAATAAATATTTACACACACACACACACATATATATATATATATATATATATACATAACTTTATTTTGGATGTGATTAATCGCAATTAATCTTTTGATAGCATTAATATATATATATATATACACACACACACACACACACACACTGCCCTAAAATATTTAAATAAGCATACTGAAAAATAAACAGTACTAATCTACTGGCTGTTGTGAATTATGACTTCAGACATTTTGGAGATAATATTTTCACTCTGACCCTCTTTCTAAGAAGTGTAGACCGCTTCATTACTGTGACAGAGCCTTCCTCCTTCTCTATTTTGCTCATTCTGCTGTACTCTGATAGGCCCAGATCTTCTTCCCTTATTTCAACATCTCAGTAAATCTAAGCAGCTTGGATCTAGGGTGAGCATGCGTTGAAGGTCTTCTGTAACCCTGGTCCTTGCCTGACATTTGGGTTTCAGTAAGTCACACTAACTCCCCAGTGTGCTACTATAGTGTTCCAAAGGGTGTGTGTTACACTGCAGGTGTTTATATGTCATTTGTTTTAGCCATGGCTGAAAATATGTCTGCTGAGCCGCCATATATGGATGTTGTTAATTTTGTATCATCATACACAGTAACACTCTTCACCAAAAACTTTTCATTGAGAAGTCTCGAGGAGTAGTTGTTATTATGACAATGTTGGTGCTGTTCTCTGGCAGTTTTGTGCAGTGTTTGTGATAACTACTGGGGTACTGGGGGACATGCTCGCCTCTATAGGTCTCACTGGACCCCTAAAATACAAGACTACCGCTGTAACCTGATTCCCAACACACATGTTCAGCCTAAAGCCTGTAAAACAGAAATATTAAGCACCTGATAATTTGATGGGAGGCAACAGAAAAGTGCCAAGTTGAACTGTACCTTTAGTCTATGCCCTAATTTATATAATGGACCATTTTCATAAGGCTTTGAAGCTACTGCAAGAGGTTTATGGGTAGATGTTTTACATGAGGGAATTTGGCTTGCAAAATCCCAAGTGTCCCAGGGCTATTATGTCATCCAGTTGGGCTATCAAATGTATCACTGCTCTACCCAACAGGCTTCAATACAGTATTGCCCTTAAAAACCCCTCAGTTCAGCTGTACAAAAGTCTTAAATACTTTAGGTGGTATAAGAAAAGTATTAATTAGAATTGCAAGAGGTCTTACATTTAGTGACGGAAAGACAAAAATCACGATCTGGCTTAATTGAGCAACTTTTTTTGAGCAATATTGCTTGGGCACTTTCCTAAGAATGGGTCATTTCTATGTGGATACTTTAGATCGGTCATGGGCCCTGTGTCTTATCTGGTTGTCCGTTGATGGTAACACTGCCAGGCATTTCACTGAATGAATATGTGTGCTGCATGTTCAAAAGCAGGTGTTTTATATTAATACACTTCTAAATGGAATCCAGCAGAAAAGCATTGTCATTTTCTCTCAGTTGGAATGCCTGGTAATGCCTGCTGTATTTCTGCCATTTCAAAAGCCGCACCTAGTGCCAGAGAGTGAATGTGCATTTTAATACGACTTTCTGCTGTTTATGTTCAGATCGACCTATGTTTTTATGCAGCAATATATATATATATATATATATATATATAGTATATATTTATGCTTTAAATTATTATAATTTATTTTTGTTATAAATGGTTTTTGTGAAAACCTGTACCTAAACTGTAAATAATGTCATGTTTAATATAGTAATATAATAATGTTGTTTTAATATGTACCCATATGCCCTACCCCACTAATATGGTATTCATTTTATTTGTGCTACTTTAAAAAAAAAGTGAAATGATTTTAAAAAATCTATAAATAGTTAGCCTAAATAAAATTCCTTCCTTGATATTAATTGCTATTTGTGTTTTGAAGATATTTTATAATAAATTATTTTTAAAAACATTTAAATTACTTAAGTAAAAATAAAGTAAAAAAAAAAAATTGAATTGCAGTTTAAATTTAAATTATTACAACTGAAATAAATAATAAATAAATTAAAGCTAAATTAACCAAACTACAAATGATAAAATGACAGACAACATTTTCAACTAAAATTAAAATGAAAACTGATCAAATAAAATGTAAAAGTTAAGTCAAAAAGTAATACTAATAAACAATGTTCACCTTATCTTGACGTAAACATGGGCGCAGCTATTTGTAAATTCTATGGGTATAGCTTTATTTATATGGGTAGTGTCACGCCTAGCTGGAGTTTGCCAGTAAAGACTGCTTCTGGCACTCCAGCCTTAGACTCTTTCTGTGTGTTTCATG
>JAUCMS010000153.1:11109262-11159635 GCA_032357445.1 Enteromius radiatus | reverse complement strand
ATTGTCCCTTGCCCTGTGTGTTCTTGATTAAACATACTTGCATTTGGATTCGACTGTCTCTGCCCTCATTCGTGACAGGTAGAGTCTATTTTTAGTTGAACAAAATAGTTAATTTCACTGCACACAGTCATTTGTAGTGCAAACAGTTTTACTTTTTACTGCACATTGTTATTCATCTAGCGAACCAGAAGCTGCACCCATAGGCTTTCTTACACATTGAAAAAAGGTGGATAATATTATATAACTAATATTTTTTACATTTTATGAATGACAGTAACCTGAGGTTTACACTGAAAGAAAAAAAACACATTTTCCTAGTAAAAAAACAGACCAAACACAACACAATGCAATTCATAATTCAAAATACAGGTAAAACATCTGTGACAAAATGAATATGGAAAATCATATTAAGACTTAAGAATTAAAAATTTTTGCACGCATACATACCATGTGGGCCTGGTTATGTGAAAACATTTGCAGATTTATACAAGCAATGCACCTTTTCCCAGTTCCAGTTGTTTACACTTGAGAGAATGTAAGCCAATAATGATTACTTTCAGTTTATAGAAGTATTCAGCCAAATCGTGATTGTGGCCATTGTTTTAGCCAGATGGGCTCGCCGGAGCATTAAGAGGTTTCTGTTCACTTCTATGATGACTGCATGTCCTCAGTGAAGCCTGTATGTTAATGCATGTGTGTCTATACAGGACCTGTATATGGACCGGAAAGGAAAGGAGCAAAGGAGTCAGGAAACAGGAGGAGAACAGGAGCAAGGCTGAGCGGAGTGAGGAGGTGAGGAGTGGGCCATAAATTCATCAGATGCTTGAGCTGGGAGGGGTGTGGATGCAAAGGAAGAAAGACCTTTAGAAATTTGCTGACAAGATTAATATGCAGTTGATGGGAAGGTTTTCACGACAGGGTGCCAACAAATAAACACAATTCAGGGATGCCAGCTCTCCCATGGTGTGGCTCCGCTGAATGAACACCACCATTCCCAGGATTCCATGGGGGTGATCCAGTGTCAGGTGGTCCCAGCCGCTCTCACTCTGCCTCCAGGGACAGAAAAGTTATTTCATTCTCTGACAAACCAGAATATTGAAGTATGATAAGGTTCACCAGGACAGCTGGAAACTAATCTCACATCCATGCCAACTAAAAAGAGAAACACCAAAGGAACTGAGTCTAGTCATACGATACTACTGAGAAAAGATCTACTCTAGATATTAAGATCATGCTATTATTGTATTTTCATCTCTTTGATTCTATTCTTGACTTAATATGTCCCATTAAAACTACTTTATACAAATAATTACATTTAGTAAACCTTTAATGGGGTCAATGACATGACGCTATTTTTTATTTATTTTTGCTGTTGTCTATGTATTAATATTTCAAAACATGTGACAAATGCAAGACAGAGAAGACTATTAGAAACATTATATGGCATTTTTGTGGGGTGCATACAGTTAAAATATTGAACAGTGAACAAAATAAAATCGATAAAATCCAACAATACTTAATACAACAAAAAGGATAACAGGAAAAAAAACTTGCTTACAGTTTTGATTACAATAATCAATTAAAATTATAACAAATAGTGTAAGATGGGATGAAATACACCACCCTAATGGCTATACTCGTTTCTTCTGAATATCGACATTTGTAAACAAAAATGTCGCATTTTTAAATAATTGATTTAGTATTTTATTTGCCCCATTCCTATATTTATTTGGTTTATTAATTTCTAAAATGAATAAAATATTGTTAATATATTAAACCTGCCAAATTAAAGTGATTCATGTGGTCCAACCGATGCAGAAAAATACCTGTTTCTGCTTTTTACTTGATGCTTACATTTTTTGTCATTACATTTAAACTTTTCTTGAAAGAACTTTTCTTTTCAAATGAAACCATCATAAAAAAACGAGGACTATATAAAAACACGTTTTTAAAAATTATTTCTAGACACATAAATATCATTGACCCAATTCATTTTGCAAGATGTAAAACAGTAGCTAACAATTATATCTCAAATTGCTGATAAACTTATTTCCAAGTGCAAAACCCTTTCAGCTGGTATTAGCATGCAACATGCAGATTCCAGTGTCATGTTTATTAGCTGTTAGCTGTAGTCTCGCTGATGACTTGTCCAGAAGAGAGATGCTAAGACTAAGATGCCATGGCCGGGATCACACTTGAGCCAGTTTTACTGCCAGAAACCTCCAGCATACTGCTGTTTGGTCACGTTTTGGATCAGAGGTGAGCCATTTTTATGACCTGGTAGCCAGGACCAAGGCTTAACCAAGTCACTGAGCTTGATCTCTAAATACGTTTTAAAACCTCCATCCATTTCGGGACAATGATGACTTCACATAATCACTGAACCCACAGCTGATGACAATGATTTTGAAGCACTGGTTTTCCTCACACCACAAGGGGGCCTTTAATCATAGCCTACATGTTCTTTTGGATAGAGGCCTGAATCAGTTAAAACATGTCATGCCATTTGAGGGACGGGAACAGCAGCAAGGCACCATGGTTAAAACGTTCTAATGATGACTTGAATGCTAGAAGCCCAGCTGTACATCTTGTATGCAGGTGTTTAGCCTCTCCACCAGCTTGTTTTTGAACTAGTGGTGTAGTCTTACAGTACCTCCAAGAGGAACAACATGGCGAAAATGTTAATGGTTCAATGCATGACAGTACGGTTTGTGCCGGAAACTTGCCAGATACATGGTGACTACCCTGTGAATGTGATTTCACCAAGTACAACATGTTCCTGGATCAACATCCTTTTATTTTTGGACAGTAATGTTGATCCAGGAGCATGTCTTATTTTGGCAAATTCACAGCGACTGTGGTGACCCACGTGTGTTGAACTTCACTCATCTGCGCAAGCAAAGTCGCTCAAACACTTACTTAGCATGCAAGGCCCCCAATGCCTTCGCCTGATTTATGTGGCAGCTTGTTTTGGGACAGAACCACAGGGCTCCAAAAGCTGGAGATGCTTTCTGAGGGCAGGACGTGAGATGAAGGAGACTTGAGTGCTGAGGTGCCAACAGACGAGTGATGGACAGACATGCTAGGGTTTAGAAAGATCCAACAAGTGGAGAGATCATCACTTTCTCCTACTGCCTCAGCTCATGTCTCCAAGAGCACATCCAATCCCTCCATCTATATTTAAACCAAGGTCTTGAGGACTGCAGAGCCTGGCCTGTCAGACCTGTCACTGTGCTTCACCAATACTTCTCATGAGCTGCTGGCTTCACATATTCTCACTGTTTCTAGATGTTATAACTATATCCTAGTACTATAGTAAAATACATGGCAGCAGTAATTTGTCAACAGGCAGGCCCTTGAAACTGTCATGTACTGTTTTAATGTGGTTATTTATGGAAGCTGTCTGAGAGTAAAAGAATGAAAAGCTAAGTATGATATAAAGTCACACTGATAAAGCGAGATATAAAGATTGAGAGACATCCACCTTCATTTTAAACATGGATTTAAGTTATTTCCTGGGAATGCCCCTGCTCCTTTAATTATTTTGGACTACATTTTGTGGTAGCCTAGGCTATGACAACTAAATTAGGAAATAAAGCCTATGTCTCATGAACTGATGTATTCTGCACATGTTAAAACTTATATCTAAAATATGTTACACTTAAAAAGTATACTGTATGTTGCGCATTTTTACCTTAAAAATAAAGTGGATATGTTGGAAGTAAGACGGGGAAAGGACAATTTGATGGAGAGAGAAACAAGATTTCAGCAAAATAAAGTTCGTTTACCTGAGTTGTGAAAGCGAATTCAGCCTGATTTGAACGTGACAAGAAACTAGCACAAACAAACTTCCAGCGAGAGCTGTGAATTCTGATTCACAATCCGACGTTGTTTAATAAACTTATCATCGATTAGAGAGCATTTAAAGCCTCTGTATTTGAATGGATTGTTTATTTGTTGATAAGTTGTTGATCTTCGTGAATAAAAATAAGCAAATCCAAATTCATCATATTTGTGGAAGCTGCCATTAGATTAGAAATGATGATCTTTTAAAATGAGCTTAAAATGTGCATATTGCGATATATCACTGAAATCTGTGGAACGTTCTGAAGAATTCTGTGGAATTCAAGGCTGCCTGTAACCTCTTGATCCTCCAGGGACAAAGGTAGACCGTGCATCTCATGGATGCAGTGAGCATAAGCCCCCATTATCACTCAAAATAAAAAATGAGATCTCCCTAAATCTCCGTATGGGCCTTTAAACTGGCCACAAAGCTTCTTTGTTGAGTAGCAAAATTAACACTCTTCTTCACTCATCAGGGTCTCTCACTGACATCAGCACTCACACATATTCACACTTAGTAAACAGACCCATTGTTGCATTATCACATTGTATGAAGTTTAAGGGGTCAAAGCAGAAAACTGTTCTCCTGAAGCAGGACTTGCAGTGTACTATACAATTCAGGCACTAGACACTCATGCTCACAGCATATCCAAATAAACATTTATAAAAATATATCCACAAGTGAATTCTAAAAGTAATGTGTATTTGGGTGGCAGGCAGAAAATAATGTTCAGAGTTGGTTCCAAGGTCACTGGCCCTGCTCCCCTTCCCTTGGCAGAAAGGATTGTAATAGCTGTGCTGACAGACGTGTCTGACCAGCTGGGATCGTTCGCACTAACATGTTAACTCTTTAAGACCAGAGGACTTATATTGCATACACTAGTCAAAACCTCATGGGTACACTTTCAAGGGTACAATGTTTTTCATATCATTTTTATGCTACACTTTGTTTTGTGCTTTTATCTGTATGTTCTTAACCATTTTCTGCAACAATATCTACATATCTTCATTCATTGTTGTTATTTTACACTGCTACATATCTTATTAAAGAGCATTTTGTCCTGTTTGTCAGTGACAGTATCTAAACATCCTTAAACAAGTGCACAACCATTTCAAAGTTTTTAATGCCCGGCAAAGCTATATTTAAAATAGCTGTTTTCAACATATTATAAATGTTAACAAGTTTTAAAAACATGGATTAATTTATTATTTAATTTATTTTTAAACTGAAATATTCAATAAATAAATAAATGAATAAATAAATAATCTTACTGACCCAAACTTTTGAACAGTAGTGTAAATATACTTAAGAAATTTTCTATTAATTTCCGAAGATTAGATTAAACATATTTATTGTATTGTAAGAACATTACACATTCTACATTATGTTTCCCTTTTCTTGACAATATACACATTACACTAATCTATTTGTAGGAGAAATAATTTAGCAAAAAAGACTATATTCTCAAAACAGCTTCCCTTTGGGACAAAGTGAAGAGAATGTGAGTTTAAATATGAGAGAAACAAACTGAGTCATGTGAGAGACTGCCTTTTATCGAGGTCCTTCTCCGGTCCAGGCTGAGGTGCCTGATTTGAGAACAGCTGGAGAAACACGGGTCACATGGGACTGGGCTTTCCCTCCTAACAGCTGGGAAAACAAACCACCTCAGGACTCAGTACATAACCATACATACACACCCCCATCACGCATGCACACACATTAAACCAACAACATCAAACACTGGCCTTTAACCGTCATCACATTTTCCTAAGAAACTTTACTGCACGTGCACAAAGCAGCAATAGATTTCTTGTGCTCATTTATGCACGCATTAACAGCTTTCAAGAAGTTTCATGGTCTGAAAAGTACAACAGTGGCAAATGTAGTACAAGAACTAGAGACACTTCCACAAGGCCTTTATTTATGTCTGTTTAATACACATCCGGAATCCTTTAAAGAGTTATGAATACAAAATGCTCTTTGCATGAGACTCTATAAACAGAGTCAGATCACTTCTGGAACAGATGTATAAAAGGAACACAGTAGATTTATAGAAGCAGACCTAAATCTTTCATGTTATAATTACACACTAAATCATTAAATATGTTGATGTGCCAATACAACACTGCTGAGTATTTGACTCATTTTCTTTCTTGACCACAGGACAGCTTCATAAGTTAAGGAAAGAAATGTCTAGGATTAAATTGGTTATTAAATGAAATACTGTTTGCATATGAAAATAGTTATGTTTCGAGGAGGTGACTTTTGTTGTTGCTTTTTTGGAAAGAAATAGCCTTCTTTTACAAGAAAAGTCAAGTCTCAACCAACAAATAAAATTGATAAGATTAATAAGTGTGTGATTTTTGGCTTAAGAAAACGCAAAAGTTGCTTTAAAAGTACAATGAGGCACTAGCCATAATAAATAATATCCATAAAGTTCGTGACAGGGTGACCTGTGGGATGTGTTTTCACACATTGTCCACGTTTCTCTCCTCTGTCTTCTGCAGTTCATCTTTTGATCCTCTTTATCCATCTGTCTGCCTGTCCACACATCAGTGTGTGTGTGTGTGTGTTTGCCCAGACTGCTTTCTCTTTCAGGGGAAGAAGAGAAAACTAAGCTATTGCTGTCTGCCTCCTTCATTCCCCAACTGTAAGCTGCTGAATCTTTTCAGATGAACACTTACTCTGTCACTGCCATTTCTGTACTTTGTATCAAGAGAGAGGCCCATCAGAACCAATACAGAGATTATTTTAAGGAATAATCACCCAAAAAGGAAAAACTGTTTAACATGTACTCACCCTCGGGCCAGATGGCTAAAATCAGCTTCAGATTTGGAGTAATTCAGCGTTACAACACTTTCTCACCACTGGATCTTTTGAAGTAAATTTAACTATAATCCACAGAACACCAGTCCATTATTTTTCAAATGTTCATTATATAAAAAAAATATCCCAACTTGTAAATATTTCACAATATTATTTCTTTAAGCAAATAAATGCACCTTTTGTAAGCATAGAAGACAAAAGGCAAAACATTGATATTAAAAACAATGTGATTCCTCATTATGATATCCTTAATGCATACTAAAATAAGATAATGCATATATTTTATCACATGGATGAGAGAGGTTGAGGGGTTGGATACTCATCCATCATCTTTCTGCAGCAGCAATCATTAACGTGTAACAACATTGTTCACAGCTTATCAGAAAGTTTGTCTTACACCCATGGATGTCTACAGGAACAGGAGCCTGACAGGCCGACAAAGACAGATGAAATCTGAATGTCAGCAGGGCACTGCAGGGTGGCAGTGCAGGGGACATAAGGCTAAATATAGTGAAGGTGGACTGCAAGTACAGTAAGTGGGGGTGATTGCAAGGGTGACAATGTTCAAAATAACAGTGCATAGTTGACACTGAAAGAGCCCCATGTCTCAGATTAGAGGTGATCAGAAAATATTCAACGCTAAGCATCATCATTCTGCTCAAAAAGAATTGTCGGCAGCCTAGAGTCAATTTGTAGCTCAGAATGATTTGATACGTAACCTTACCCATTCAATCCAAACACTAGTAGCCAACACTTCCACTCACTTTTCAACAGCAACTTGCATGCTACATTTGCATTTTTAAATTCAAGTGTAATCGAAGTCTGTTCGGATCATGCATGATTGATTCATTCAGACTGTTAAATAGCATGTTCTATATAGTGTGAATTTTGTCCACCATGCTGTCTTTGTCATGTGACCTATCAGCATCAGTTGCATTTCTTCACTACTGTCATCTACAAATCCTGGGATAGCAAAGTGTCAGTTGAAGGCACATGTCCAATGCTTTTTTTTGCATAATCTTTTTATGAATATTGTGAATTCAAATATATTTTTTCACATTCTATTCTTCCAAGTATGTGGTTTTGGATGCAGCCACTGTCTTCAAAGGGCAATTCACACCAACAGTTGGCAACAGACGCCTTTGTGTTGGGGCTTGTTTTGAAGAAGTGAGATCAGCACTTGTTGTGTCGTGGAACATCTGTGAAGTGACCTACTGTAATTTTATTTGCATTATTTGCATTTATCACCATCTGTTGGTGCAATGTGAACTGGTCTTACAAGAGTGTCATGAAACGTGATTGAATTAGTCACTAAACCAATTCAATCAAAAACATTTCTTTGGCTGAGCAAAACTAGACCTTAGAAATGGGAATGTATTAAAATGTAAGTCAAAAGCAAAATCAATATACTAAATGTTTTTAATTACTGTATTTAAGCAATATGTATATGAATTTTTACCTGAAAATCAGCATGGCTGTCATTATGTGGCACTCTGAACTGATATTCACAACAACATTTTTGCTTGTGTAATCTTGCTTAATATTGGATTATTTAATCTTCATTTGTAAGCCTGCAGTGGCAAAAGCACACAGCTTTCATCAGCTTTAAATGATTTACATGTTTTCTGTCAGTCTCAGTATCCAAATACAGCCTGAAGTGAGCCCATGTTTTAGAGGTCATAGGTCAAAGAGTTTAAACCCATTACATAGTGAAATCTTCGGGACTTTTCCTCTAATTAGGATCTATTTACAAATGACTAAATTTGCACATATGTGCAGTAGATTATAGTTTAATGGTAATATGTTATAGTCATTCACAAAAACAACTCCTCAGAGGCGCATTTTCTCCTATTTACGTAGGCCTAGGGAAATTTCAAAAGTCAAAACACATTTAAACCATTAGATTTGTATGACAAATAAGCACTTAACCTCTGTCTCGAGTAATATATGACATTCTTTAAATGTGTAATGAATTAATAGTATGTTTTCAAAACACTGGTCATGCACGTGTGTGTAGAAGGGACTTTGGTAAGCTTCTCCTGCTGGCCAGATGTGCTGGTGAGAGATGCCTTCACCCCTGGACGTACTCGTGGGCACAAAAGGCTGTGGAGTGATATGAATCCTGACAGGAACCTGGCTGCCACGAACACAGTATTTTACCCTCCTCTGCAAATGTTTGAACACGTGTAGGACATGCCACACACACACACACACAGCTTCCCATATAACTACCATATATGTTAAAGCATGCTATGGAGATCTACGTGTGTTTGTCTGCTGGATATTAGAGCATAAAATGTATCTTGCAGAAT
Organism: Enteromius radiatus; assembly: GCA_032357445.1. Lineage (NCBI taxonomy): Eukaryota > Metazoa > Chordata > Actinopteri > Cypriniformes > Cyprinidae > Enteromius > Enteromius radiatus. The sequence goes on along the minus strand of JAUCMS010000153.1, from coordinate 11,150,653 downwards.
GATGCTTAGTTGATCCATACCATGTCCATGGTCCAAGATCTTAGGTTAACATTTTTAGTGAGTTTTAGTTCTAGTCTATAAGCACATTTTTGGCTTTTAAAGGTTGTGCACTGGGTGAAGAACAGTTTTAAATACATATATTTATATAATCCATATGATTTCTCAATTTTAAAAAACATGCATGCATAAAAATGGTATAAGAAGATGGATGGTTTAAAATAGAGTATTGTGAGGCACTCAATTCAACATAGATATTAATATGTGTATTTGTATATGACAGTTGACACTAGTGTAAGTTTGATGCCATATCCATATAAATAACTTTGCGATAAGTTCACTGTAATTAATTTTTTCAGCGTTGCAAATTTGCATTTAATAATTAGAAATCTTACATTTTTTTCTATTTAAATTAAAGGGTTAAACAAAAAAAAAAATGCCAGAACATGTGAGGTTAACAATGTAAGCTGAAGAAGAGACACACTTGTAAAGCTTACACAGGTTTCCTGTGCTGTAACTGACAGTCACGTCCACTTCCTCTGGCTCTCTAGAAACAGGGCCCAGATGAAGTGCTCTCAGGGACCTTTCCTCACAGAGCTCTTTAAATTGCCATTCTTGCTCAGAACCACAGCAACTCATGTAACCCAAAGCCGTGACTTTCCCCACTGCTGCTGTAACGCTGCCTATCTACAGAAGACAGAATGAGAGACACTGATGGCTTTACCAGAGTCCAGTGTTTTTGGTCTCACATCCATTGTAATACATGCAGTATCACATTTTAAAAAGAATACGCAGAGGAATCATTTATTTCATGTTGTTGACCTACCTCTGTTGACTGCCAGTCAAATCAATCCAGCTCAACAGGTGAAGGTGTGAAAAATCACACAAGGCCACAATTGAAGACATGTGGCTTCCTTACAGGCTTTAATAATATTCAAACGCCAAGAGGACACTACTCTGGGTCGAGTGGTGAGTGGTCCGTGTGCTTTCTGCAAAGACCACTGGGATATTTACAGCATTTGGACATGTGAAGGTCACAGGCGTAAAGCAGGATGATGGCTTTCACAAATGGCAATTGACTTAAGAGCCCCCCCACCGGATCCCTGAGTGTTCATTGGATGCCGACAGGCCAGGCCTTCATACCTGTGACTGGGGCTCAATACTTCAGCGAGAAGCCCGCAGTAAATCGGAGAGCTAAAATGGATCCGCTGACATTTCTGTACAATAATTAAACTATCGAGAGGGCTGCGGGGGTAAGGAGGACCGGGGTGCAGACAGTTCCTTGATGTAGGAAAAATGGGGCGGAAACTCATTCTGAGAGCAGGGGACTGAGAGCTGTAAAGGGACGTCTGGGGCCCAGAAGTTGTGTCCAGTGAATATTTCAACTTGAAAAGTTTTTTCCTCCTTAATTTTCTGTCTGGCAGCCCTTTCCCTTTCATATAATTTAAGGGCTGTTCCTAAGGAGCCCTGGGCACGAGTATGAATCGGCCCCCAGGTCCTGACTTTTATATTACTGTGCAAATACATGAAGTCGCCACAAGAAATGCTGTTCACTGCTGCATTAGTCTGTTATCATTTATTTTTAAGTGCAGAAATATCAGTTATATTTCAAATACATATTTTAATGCAGTTGCCAAATAAGAGTTTGAGTTATAGCACTGTGCTGTAATTAAGTTGGCAGCCTTCTTCATTTTACAGTGAAAAAACAAAACTGTTAGTCATTCATTATTCATCTTCAAGTTGTTCCAAACTTGTTATGAATAGCAGTTTTAAAGGTGCCTACTTAACATTGTTTTATTCCTAATACCTTTAGACGTTTACATATTTACAGTGATTTGATTGCACTAAAGTTACATAGTTAAACTGCGATCATTGGACATGTAATAGATATACAAAATAACATTTTGGCAGTAACTGCCTTGTGTGGCAATGCTTAATCAACACTTTATTTCGATAGTCCACTTTAGACAATCTACTAACAGTAAGTAACTTTGCAACTACTGTACATGTCAACTAGCAGTCATTACTGTCTTCTTAATATCTTCTAACTCTTTATTTTGATGGATCCACAACATACTACATACTGACTATCAGAAATTTTGCAAGTATATGTCAACTTATTCTAGTGACCCTAAACCTACCCTAACAGTCTAATCTGAGAGTTAGTAGACATGTAGTTGAGAATTAATGAGAATTAGTTGACGTGTAGTCGACATATAGTTACAAAGTTACTTATAGTTAGTAGAATGTCTAAATGGATTATAGAAATAAAGTGTAACCAATCAATGTATAACATTTATCAAATCCAATCTTTGTTGTATGATACAGAAAATCCAAAACAAAACTAAAGAACCACAAATTACAGACATGATAATTTACACTTTCCTTAAATACCTTTTCTGTGATGCAGGAACCTGTTCACAGCGGAGTAAGAAATAATATAAAGTGCATTATGGGAGAGGTCGGGTGTCATGCAGACAGGCCTGTGAGCAGTAGCTCTGATCATGTCCTGGTCCATTGCTTTAACAGTGGCTAGTAATTTTTATATGCACCTGTAATAAAAAATGTGATGAAATGCTGTAGATGTAGGTCTTCTTGACACGTTAGGCTCTCCTTCCAGATCTGTCCATGGAAAAAACATAAGGATAGCAAGCCAACACATAAACACACACACACACACAGAGCATGATTACGTACACACAGGAATGCACACATGTGCCAATGCTTATACTGTAGCCTATATCCTCTAAAAATATATACCTACATTCACACAATCCGCTTTGACACACACACACACACACACACACACACAGAAGGACGGATGATTATTTTAGCATATCGTTTCCTAACTTTCCTGTGGGACTTCTGAAACAGATATCACAGGCAGCCGGAGTGTGTGAGACTAAGTTGTCAGAGTCAATCTCTCAGCACTGTAGTTCTACCAAAATTTTTCATTCACATTTTAGAACTGCCACCTCAAATATTGGAGGGGTTTTAAAAGGCTTGTTACATTAAATTACAGTCAGTAATGCAGCATTTGAAGAATTTGAAACTCATTTTTAATTGAGAAAAATAAAGGATTTTTGACTATTTATAATGTACTTCATTTATTTATTATTATTTCTATCATGACAAGTCATGGTAATGTACATAAAAATATTAATATGTTTGGTCTTGGTGGAACAGGTCTGCTATCCACTGCTGCTGCTTCTGCTGACAGTACATCCACAAAATGCTTCTGTGAGCATGTAACACATACTGCTGCTGCACATAGGACATAGGCTACATGAAGTAACCCTCATATAGCATACATGAATCACCTCGTAGCAGATCTATACAGGTGGAGCTTGGGAAGGAGGAGAAATCTCATTTGACTGCTGATACAGGAGAGAACCAATCAGCTGCATCATGCATCGGGTTTCATGCAAGAACCTTGGCTTTGAAATACATAGAAGTCCATTTAAAATTAAATGTAAAATCTATGTTAAAAGTGTAATGTGTAAATTTTTTTGTGCAGCATCCGGGGGTTGAGATTGTAAATTGCAAGCAATGGCTCGTTCCCCCACTCACCCTTTCCTTATTAGAATTATGATGTCATAGTCTGAGACAGTGGAGATAGCCAGCAATGAGGATTCTTTACAAAGGTAAATTAAGCAATTATAGCCTATTTACTTAATTACTCAGTAAATCAATGTTATTGCAAATATTATTGTTACTTGTTCATCGTGTCAGTGGTTTATTTGCAAGAACAACAAAGTGTCGAAACACACTGTTACTTTACGATTACTTTATGATGGCGACATTTACATGTGGTATATGTAGATATAAATAGCTCATGAAAACATAACGGTTTATTGTGTAAGGTAAACATAGTTGCATATATTATTGCACTTACATCAGTAGATCCTCCTAAATATTACACACTGCACCTTTAAAATATTTAACAAAAACAGAGCACAGATGTGAAGAGTTCTTAAGGGTGACCAGATGTACACTTTTCATGCATTTAAAAGTATGTATAAGTAGCCTAATAAGTAATGTGGTAGATTCTTTATAATGTGGAATAATTATGACAATTTAATTTTATTACTTATGTGCTTTGGTTTTATTTAGTTGATTGCATACATTACATTCTTTGAAAACATCATCGACAAGCACTGTAAGAACAGTTTTTACAGCTCTTAAGTGTGTCAATATCATTAATATATATTTTAATATAGCCTTAAAATCACCCTGATATCCAACAACCAACAGAATTACTAACAAGCCATCGGTGGAGCACAATATGCCACTGCCAGTCCACACGTTCACACCACAGCACCAGGGGCCCATCTGGGCTTAACATGTGATTTCTTTAACAATGTTCCAGTGGCTATCACAACATCGCGCCCAGCCTGCTTAATATTGCAATTCTTATGACAGTGTAGCACCCCATGCGTCAAATATTCCAGTTCTTCTGACAGTGTAGCACCCCAGCCATTTAACAGGTGCCCGTTTCTCCTGCTATGACAACATTACACCAGCACTCCATGGGCCAGTTGTCACCAGGCTGTAGATACTGTGTGGACAGAGGAGCAAATGGCTGCAGAAGTGTTTGTACATGTGTGGTTGTGTTTATGTGTGTGGACGGCTTTGGTGGATTGGCCTCAAAATATTTGGAAAGGAATTTTTTTTTTTTTTTTATCTAACCGTATCATTTAGTTCATTAACATCCATCATTTTGAAGCTGTGGCCATGCTATTGGCCATATATTGTGTAAGTGTCAATCTAGTTTGTGTTTGTGTGTGTGTCAGATGTCGATTTCACTGAAACAGGAGCCATGTCCAATCTTCTGGTATTCGGCTGGTCCCCCTTTCTCTATCTGTCTACACACCATAGCTCCTGGTACTAACAATGGGGCCACTGTTACGGGACACTGTCTAACACAGGCCAGACAGCAAACATACAGCTGTGTAAAGACACACAGTACGGCATCAGAAAGCTAATCTCCTTCAGGAATGCTAACACTGTTGAGATGACAGTAACAAATGAAGCGTCTGAACACCAAAACAATGAAATTAGGAATCTAATACTTTAATTTAGTATGATTATAAATAATAATAAAATATATAACTGAAAAAAAATGCTAAATATTTTCATTAGGAAACATGTAATTGTGTTGACCTACTTGACCCACAGGACGCTTGCCTCGCCAAACCAGTCACTGAGAGCTGTGCTCAGTCACACACTAAACAGCTGGATGTCTTTTGACTCAATGGAACATAATGAAGAGGTCACTATGAGCTGTTTTGGGTTTGACACTGCATTTTAAAAACGTGGTACTCCTGGTGCGACAGACGATGCGACAGCCAAAGATGTCTATGGCTACGGAGACCAAATGCTTAAAAGCTACTGGAAACTTCATGCCAGAATGTGTTTGGCACTCTGACAATCATAATTATATTTATATATACATATTGAGTGATAATAAAATAAAACAATACAGTATATTTTTGTAATGTCTGCTGTATTCCACAGGCTTTCAAACCTTTTGATGCCAGGGACCCCCAAATGTAATAACCCCTGTCTGTATTTTATTTCAGTTGTAAAAATATGATGTAAAATGAATCTAAATATAAAAAAATATATTATTATTATGTTTCTATTGCCATTCTAGAACAGGAATTTATATATTTTTATTATTGTATAATTAATTTTTTTTACTACTTTTTACTGTAGCCTATATATATATATATATACATGGAATTTGTATAAATTACTTTGAATTATATAGAGATTATTTTCAGATATTATATTGATATGTACTATTCATTTAATTTATAAGCATGTCATGTAATTGTAATTTTTATTAATCAACTGACAGTTGTACTGTAGGTAAAATGTATACATTAAAAGCCTGAATTCAAAATACATAGTTTTTTAATACATAGGGGTTATTTTCTATATTAACAAATCATTAACTATGACTTTTGCCTCAATTTACTCGGTGATATTAGTTAGTAAGGGGATGTAGGATTAGGGATGTAGAATATGTGCTTTACTATTAACCAGTCAATATGTTATTAACAGGCATGCTAATAAGCAACTAGTTTACTGGTCCGTATTCTAAAGTGTTAACCTTTTTTTCCTAAAAAAGTGAAGGAAAAGACAGCTTAGCAAAAATCTGCACTTGGTTTCACATCAGCTTCAAATACTCGTTAGCTCAGACGTTAAAACCTGCCGAGGCCAGAAGTGACACCTTAGTCCAGGGTTTAATTTCGAGCAATAGCGGGTGTTAGAGAAACACATGATGTAGCCAGTTGTTTTGGGGGCAGTTGGGCCGCGATCATAAAGGCAGGTTTTATTAGCTGTTGCTTGATTTGTTCCTGCAGACTGTGGAGTGAGCTGCTAAATCAATGCGTACAGCTGTTCTTCCCGCTCGGCCTCTCAGCTCGCACAGCAGGTGTACGGCCCACAACGGCTGTCACACACACCCGCTCACATAACAAATAATAACGGCCTCCACACACACGGACCATCCATCACCGTTATGGCCTAGCCCAAGAGGCCGGCGCACACATACACACATTCAGCAAAGCGCTGTGCTACACACCCTGCTGCACAAATTGTCTGAAATGGTCACAGATACTCTTTCATCCGTGTGTTTGTATTTGTACATGGACACTACATTCACAAACAAACAGGTACAAACCTGTACAAACCCAACACATGCCCACACTGGGACTATCTATCATGGTTATAAGCTGGCGGAGGAAAATGTTCCATGCACTTCAATGAGCAAGTCATTCCTCTCGCAGCTCTGCTCTCCTTACTAGACTCGCTGTGGCCTGGGACGTCTGAAAAAGAAACCTAATGTTAAATACATTTATGAACGTGAAAAAACCCAATGAGAGTGTAGCAGTCCGAACTGCGAGGCTCCACATCTGGTGTGGCTCAATCTGGGGTGCCGTCGGTGGGGGGCTGGAGAACATGAAGAGAGGGATTCAGCAGGTGATGGTGGCAGGATTACATCAGACATCTAGAACTGAAATGGACAGAGTTTGTGGAGACAAGAAAACACAGAGCACAACAACTATAAAGATAAAGTTCTAAAAATCATTCATATTAAAGAGTAGCAGAGTCCACACCACAACTATAACGATAAAGGCATAGAGAAACAATATAGTTGCAATCATTTTTAGAATATTAGAATGTTTTTATAGCTAATGAACGATACAAACACTGACAGCCAATCAGAATCCATCTTACTATCATGAGCTTGAGGATTTAAAGAGTATGAATAAACAGATTATATTGCTCACTGGTGTGGACGCTAATATCGTTATCTTTATAGTTATTGCACTTACAGTAGTATAGCTTAATTATTAGAGCATTCAATACCACTGACATTGTCACTGTATATTATTAATACTGTCCTTAAAATGATTTAATGATTATGTCCTGTTTTAACTTTTATTATACTTAATACTACGTTTCCAATATGCTATTACATTATGTTACATTATATGCCATGCCTATAAAACGCTGAAAAATTGAAACAATGGTTAAAAGAGACTGGCAAAAGATGAAGGGATTTTGGTTAATCGTGTTCCCCAATTGCCAGACTGGAGACATAAATCTCCATTCTCTTGTTGGAGTCCCCCTCTGTGAGATCCTTATTGTATGAAGTTCCCATGAGCACAAGGTCATTCACAAATCAACTGAAGTTCCAAAGCACTAATGATCAATAAAGACCGGCACACATGAATTACAGAGCTGCCATCTTTAAACTCCCGGCCTCTACACACTTCCCGTCCTCGACTGTGTGTGCAAATATCTAATGCATGATGCATCTAGAGGTGTCTCTTTGTGGAAGAGGGATGCTGGTGAGTGCTAGACACAACTGCAGCTTCCTCAAACAGCTGGTCAACAGTTGCCCGCTGTGGCACATAAAAGCAGACCAGTGCAGGGCATTGTGGGCACATGGATATGAGAGAGGCATGATCGCTTTCTGTTTCCCATAAATCAGTGCACATACAGTGCTTAAGTTAATCCAGGCCTGCCAAAACGGTATCTGTGACAAAATATGCTTGTGGTGAGTATCATATTCCCTTTTTCACTTTGAATGATGATTATAAACAGCATCACACAGATAATGTGACCCATTCATGAATGAGACTGCTTTTACATGAGACTAAATGAAGGAGATCTGTGTGTCACAAAAGAAAACAATCACAAGGCCTTGCACGTTTCGCTTTGCCAACATTCCCCCCCCTCTCAACAGGAACACCGCCTGTATTCGGTGTGTAAAATGGGATTTTTGCCTATTAGATTCATCTATTAAAAATGTAGGCTACTAAAACTGCACTAACACATTTCATGTTTGACATTTAATTTCCTTTCTAAAACAATCAGACCACAATCTAGCATCAGCTGCATAACTCAGAATTTGAATAAATCTGCTAAAGTGCTGAAGTTATACAGAAATCTGAGGAGAAAAAGAAACAATAATGTAACAAATGAAACAGCTAGGAGTTTAATTAGCTTTTAAAAGTTGTGTGTTTGTGAATACTTATATTATGATGTCGGAACATGTGCAATAAATGACTGTGTGTGAACCTCATTTCACTTTCTGAGAGTCGGCGTCAGTATTGGACTTTGCCAAACGTCATGATTTCTGCCATACTCATTGAGCACAATCTGAATACTGGATTCTCCAGACTCTCATAAGTGGTCTGGAGCCTTTCTGGTGCGAGGGGACTATCATCAGTAATATGTGTTCCCCAGGCTCTCGGACAAGTCTGTGTCCATCAGTAACTACCCCAGGGTCTTCACACAATCATTTACTGTAAGAGATCATTAGCAGCCTGCGGTGTAGAAGAAGCTGAAGCCAGATATGTCAGATTTCGGCGCCTTACTATTCCAAGGGGGTCTTTTTTTTCGCTAAAACCTTCCTGTTCAGTCATCCTTTGTACTTTTACAGGATTTTAAGGGTGAGGTGTGTAATCTTTGCAACCACAGTGTGACGCAAGGGCTATAGGTTTCCCAGATGTCTTCTGTCAGATAAAAAAAACAATAGTAAAGCCAATTTTGCTACGTGAGGCTGGTCCACAAGAGGTCAAAGTTCAAGTATTAGAGGTCAAGCAGTCACATCTCCTCCCAGTAATCTTCAAAAGCCTTCATTAAAGGAGTGAAGGCTTCACTTCACACCTGTATACGATTCTCTCCATTACCTAAAGCTGGGGAAAAGGAGGTTACTGTCATGACCTTGAAGTCGTTTGCCTTCTCTTCCTGTTTGAGATTAAAAAAGAGCAAAAGGAAGGCTAGAAGAGTGATCTCAGGGGAACCTACACAGTGTAGGGGAGGGTCGGCGGAGAGGTGGGACCCAGAGACCTGGAGGTTGTCACAGTGAAGAAACATGGACAGATCACTGATGTGCAGATGCAAGGGAGGTCTGAAGATGAGTAACATAGTATGACAGCAAAGATAAAGCAGGTAAAGAAAAAAAAGATTATAAAAACAAGACCACATAATGTGTAAAAAAATGGGTGACGGGATGATCGGTGGTGCAGTTCTGAGACACTAATACAGATTTGTTGAAGAGAAAATCTAAGCAGGTCAAAAATGTACTGAGGTCACCCCTGCCAAAAAAACTAAATGCGAAAATTAATAAATAAATAAATAAAAGCTATTAATACATCTTAGGAGCCATATAATGTATTTTTATTAAAATAAATAAATAAATATTTGTTTGCCTAATGCATTTAACAATATCATTATTATTTAGAGTATGCATTTATGTTATTTTTAATTAAAACTAAAACTTTAATAAATATTTTGGTAATTAAACTAAAATAAATATAAGATGAAAAACATAAACTTAAAAAGCCTACTAGTACTTTAATATTAGTTGATTGTCTAAAGTGGACTATCAAAATAAAGTGTTACCCAAAACATAAACTTACTTAGTTAAACACGTTCAAAGTTTACACATTTTAAATTTTGGTTTTCCAAAGAAATTCATTTCTAATAATTGATAGGTGAATGTTTGGTCCACGCAGGATATGGTTGTCCAGCCTGGCTCTGGGGCCCCTGCCTCTGGTCCATATGTCAGAAGAGGAAGCTGTCTGCCTGGGCAGAGCCTGCCGTATATCTCTCCTGCACCAAGGGAGCTGCTCCCTGCCTCTCATTTCCTCAAGGGACCGCATGGTGATAAATGGAGGGAGGATACCATGCGCACACAGCAGGGGTGGTGAACAGGTCAGAAAGACACACTCATAGACAGAAAAATCTCACACACATACACACATGTTGTATCAGATCATCAAAAAATGTCTTCTAGATGTTGCAATGTATTGCAACCCTTTTGATTTATTCGATCTAGAACAGTGTCTTTACATTGTGCGAACACAATCCATCCCCCAAACACACACACACACACAAAGTGTGCTACAGATGGACCCTGTTATCCATGGGTTTCATGTTCAGAATTGAGTACCACCATACACTGCCGAATGGATGTTTTGAGAATCGAAGCGTTACAGTATGGACATGGAGTGACGGATTTCATATACAGCTTTGGGGAGCCGCGATGGACAGAACAAGGAAACGGGTGAGAGAAGGTGGGGGCCAGCTAGTTAGAAACACATTTTTTGATTGCTCTCATGTGTGCAAGATTATGTACTGCTCTCATTACTCTGCGAGTGCGTTCAGTGCCGGTGTGTTTACATTGCCAGACCGAGAACGTGCGCTCAGCCGGGCGTCTGTTTACAGATGCAGTTGGACACATCCTCGACCGGCAGCCTTGAGAGGTAGTAGCCCCCGGGGCATGCTAAAGATATTATATTCGTTTATGACTAAACAACAGGAGGGTGAGCGCTGCAAGAGAAGCATGCAGTCAGAAGCAGATGCACCGCAGGAGAGAGAGAGAGATATGTTTGGGTGATCAGAGCTGCTTGTAATGATCATGTTCCCTGGCCAGCTTTTCCATCCCATACTGCCAGTGAGACATCCGGAGTTCAAATGAGGCACCCAGTCGGTAATGTTACACAAATATAGAAATCTCGCAGTAAACCATTGAGAAGTACAGATATGGCCTGTAAACGGCAGTATGCCTGTGCTTGGACAACCGCCTGATGTGTCCATGCTGAATGAACTGCTTCAAGATATAAATATGATTCGCTTCCTTATATAAACTACATTGATGTTGATAGAGAGGGAGCACAGGCTGAAAAGCATATATACAGGCGTACAGTTTCAGCTCCATAAATCTGAGCTCCCCTGCAGAGAGGGATGAAACTGCCTCCTACAGGGTTGGAATGGACAGGGAGAAAGTGCCTCATATATCACATCAGCAAAAGATGCTTCCTCCAATGCTGGCTTAGAGATATATTTCTCTCTTGGTCGGTTTTGGAAAGATACAGTAGAAGCAAAAAGGCAACGTGTTTGCCTAGAGCAGAACAGCGCACAGCTTTTATCTTTCCAGTCCAGTGAAATGACTAATAATAACTTGAAAATGTATTCCTTTTTGCTCAAACCCAGTTGACTTAAAATATGAATGTTTTTTTGATGATCACATAATATGCAGGCATACTTGATGTTAAATGTAAATGTAAAAATGTTTTAATGTTTTTGGGATAAGTGTCTTATGTTTACTAAGATTGAAGTAATAGGATCAAAAATACAGTAAAAATTACTAATATGTTGGCACCAATAACTTCATTGGCAGCATGCCAACATATATCACTATTTTGCTTTGGCGTCCGAGTTTGAATCCTACATGGTTGGAATGACCTTGAATGACCTTAAATGACCTACACCTAACCCCGCCCCTAAACCTACCCCTTACTGGGATTTAGACAAGAGTGAGGTCACACAAATTTGTATGAATTAGCATGAATCTGATAACTCGTAAAATACATACGGATTGGTTGTGAAACTGTGTTTGTTGTTCTATCATAGTAGAGGCAAAACTGGCAAAAAAAATTATTAAAATAACTGCTTTCTATTTTTATCTCTTTAATTTATTCCAGGCAAAGCTACATTTTTAGTAGACATATCTCCAGTCTTTAGAAATTATTATAATCATATGCTGGTTTGGTGCTCAAGTAATATTTGCATTATTAATGTGGAAATTAGTTGTGCTTCTTAATATTTTTCTTCAATAAATACACATTTCAAAAGAACATAATTTACTTAAAATAAAACATTTTACAACAACATAAATGGACTCATTGTCACTTTTTAATGTGCCCTTGCTGAGTAAAATGGCTTTCATGTACAGGAATGAAGTAGAGAATGGGACCAGCAACACTAAGGTCATGGCTTTTATTTTCAGGGAAAGCAAAACTGCTCAAATGTAAATGGGTAAGTTGATTTGATGGTTGTGTAATGGTTGTCTTCTTTTAGCACTTGTTTTATATTTATTGTTTTCATTTTTAAAAAATAAAATCTGACAGTCTAATAGTTGAATTAATTAACTCAAGAGGAAGTTCCCTCACAAACCCTATATGTTGTAAATCCCTGCCTTACAACCACACAGAGCTTGTCAGGAAGAGTTAAAGAAAGTCTTCAAACATCACCCTGGATTAGGCCAGTGATAGTTAAACCATTACAAAACTAATAGATAATTAAGCCAAACTTGATGAAAGATGATCCACAAATTTAGCCAGGACGAGACCGTTTAACTGACAAAAATTGGGATTTTAAGTGATAACTTAATCCAGGTGAGAGCATGTATGGTTGGTTTAGGAAGCAAGTCCAGTTTCAAACACATTCACAGTGTTACAGTATAAAACTATGGTTTTTGGATGGCTCTTATCTAAGTATTTCACCATAGTATTTTTTTTTTTGTTATAAAAAGGCTTTATAAAGGCTTTAGTCAGGGCAGTTGCTTTATTGCTGTTTAATTGGGTGCAAAATATCTAACTTTTAATGTTACCTCCTTGAGGATATAGGAGGAAGCTACCCACGCTGTCTTTTACGCGATGAAGATTCATGGTCAGGTGTTAACGCACCTCTAGTTTGTTTTCCTTTCTTACCACAAGTAGATTGGAGGGTGAAAGAACCAGAGAGAGCAAGCAAAGGAAAAGGTGATGAAAGAAACCATCTGGCCCAGGAGCTAATGTACATCAACACATTAATCCTCTATCCCAGAGTGATGAGTAGGAGCAAAAGAGAGAGAGAGAAGAGCAACAGAAGCGAAGAAAATTAGACGTCTCTAACACTATACCTCCTCTATCACCAGAGAATTTGACTGACCAGTGCTAAAATATCCATATGCAAGCAGAAAAAAGGCACAACTCTGACAGGATGAGTCTGGATGTAGTTGGAAAAGTGAGAGGGAAATTTGTTATGAAAACCTAGTAAAGATGATATTTTAAAATGCTGCTGCCAATACATCCATGCTGCTGTGAGCATGTAACAAATATTGCTGCTACACATATAACATAATAACCCCCATAGCATATCATCATCCAGGTGGGGACGCAGATCCATACAGGTGGAGCTGGGGAAGGTGAAGGGTTAATGAAGCATGCAGCAAGCACTAGCCAAGTATTTGAATGTTGAGCAGCAAGCTTATTGATTGCTGTAAGAACATTTTGTCAGATTGAGTTAGACCTGTTGGATCTAGAGTTTCATGACAATTTAGAACAAAACAAACTAGAAGCATTTCCACTAGTGTTCCCAAACTTGTGGACCATATTTTGTCTGTATTTGAGGAAACTAAATGTCCCTGAAACTACTGTGAGCATAACGGCTGTTTTCACATTGATGACATATTTAAAAAGAAAGCTGACATATATCAGAGAAACATTTTATAAATAATCACTCCCCTCCACTGACCAGCATTATTTCTAATGGATTATTTGGTTCTGTGTAAATGAACAGAAGCGGCTGACAAAGTAAAATTAGTTTATGACTGCTTAAGATTGTTCTGAAGTTTCAGGACAATTTTTTCCATTTCATATCACTCGTCATAATTGCACTAGTTCATTCCTTCTGCATTCAGTAGAGCACAGGACCCAACCATCACACATTTTTCACCCACTGAGTCAATGAAACTTAAACTGGCAGTAAAAATAGTCTGTTTCAATTAAAGTCATCTACCTTACATGATCAAACTTAAAGACCACCACAGAACCACCATACCCTATGATTCTGTAAACAGGAAGTGATGTGGAATTGTCTCTGTAAGGTATTGCGGGCATCTCTCTGGCATTCTAGCTGACCTTATCGGGTTGTACCTCATCTATCAGCCACCCTGTTTTTTATGAGGAGAGAGATCGATAGAGCTGTACTCTATAAAAGTTAGTTTAAAAGCACCCCCCCCTTCCTTGGCATGTTGGAGCTGCAGTGAAGCGTGTAATCGTAACACCATGTCCGAGGCTGGAGAGAACTCACAGGCCAAATTGCCTGTGTCATCGCCCGTGTCTGGCCGTGAAATACTGGGCCTGACGTCATCCCCCTCATGGAGGGAGGCAAGTGTTCTCTGGGAGAGAGGGTGGGAAGAGAGAGGAGGGCTCCTGCAGGGAATGGTGGATCTGCTCAGATCGTTATATCCTATTCCCTTGATAAGTATTTAAAATTATTACCTATTCCTTTTGCCCTTTAAATGTTGCTTCCGCTTTCTGCTGTTCTCTTTCTCCAGTGTGCCCATATCCCTCTTTTCATCTTGTCCTGTGTTGGTTTCATGGCCATAAACTGTCTCAGTGTTAACTTCTCTCAACCCTGTAGTGAACTCTGGAACTATGAACAATCAGAGGAAACACAGAAATCTTCGGATATTCAAGATATTTCTACAAGGTCAGCAGAGGTGTAACTCTTCCAATGGTAAAAAGATGCAAAATCATCCTCGACTCATCCTCATGCTGTTCCATGCATGACATTCTTTCTTCTGTGAAAGTTACAAATTATGTTCTTAATAATGTATCTTTTAGTCCATACAATCAAAGTCAATAGGGTTCATTGCTATTTTGGACCCCACTGACATCCACTGTTTACAAGAGCTGTAATAAAAAAAAGTTGAGTTGTAATAAAGAAATACTTGAAAATCTTGACTTTAAAAAACAAGAAATGTTGGCTTAGGAACTAAACCACCGCTTTCACAAACCTAAGCTTTAAGCTTTAAGCCATCTTAAACATTTAGCATAAGCCAGGACTAGCTTTTAGTTAAATTAAGAAATTGAGGCAAATTGAAATAAATGCATTAAAAGAAAATGTTACTGGTTTGTAAATATTTTAAAAATATGGAATAATATATTTTCAGTTGAGACATCTCAAACATGCATTTTAGTCTGGAACTAGCTTAAGCCTTGTCTGTGAAACGTTTTAAATTCTGTAATGACTGGAACCTAAAAAATTCAATTACGTGTAAAACATTGAGTTGTAATAAAGACATACTTGAAAATATTGACTTTAAAAAACAAGAAATGTTGGTTAAGGAAACTAAACCCTGGTTTCACAAACCTAAGCCACTTTAAGCCATCTTAAACTTTTAGCTTAAGCCAGGACTAGGTTTTAGTTAAAAGCTAAATGAAAAAATTACAGAGGCAAATAAAATTACTAAAATTGAAACTGAAAATAGAAAGAAGGCATGTCGAAATATTTCTAAATTCTATAAAGGTATTTAAATCTTCTTTAAAATATCTTTGTATGTTGCACCAAGAAAGTCATTAAAGTTTGGAATGACATGAGGGGGAGTGAATGATGACAGAATGGTCAATTTTGGTGAATTGTCCCAAAGGAAACTGTCATTGAAGTCTATTATGATAGAAGGATCTTTGATGCTGTTGTTTGTGATTGGTTACGCAAGTTGTTTTGTAGACTGGCAGCAGCTGCCATGCATGCTGATGAATGACTACTTTCCCCTTTTTAAGTGTGTGACACATGAAATATGACTGGGATCATCTGTACCTGATCCACTGGGAGATCACCAGAGGGAAAAAAGCATTAACTCTGACCTTGAGTTTCTGATGTGCACGCACTTGTGCTGGCTCTCCAACTCTGTTTAACATACACGCACACACACACATTTGTGGTTGTATATCTGTTTCATACACCCCCTCTTCAACCATCTGAAACCTGACCATAAGACTGACCCCTTTTCAGGGGCTGAACAGCACGATGGAATAAATAGATGAACCAGGTCTATTTATAATCCCTAAGCTGTGTTTATTCTAAAGTAAGATGACTTAGAAAGACACTTCTCAGAACAGTAGTTTCATTTCAGCTGGAGATGTGCGTCAAGTCTCATAACCCTGTAGTCTCCATTACATTTTGGACCATGTTAGGCCGTGGCATCTACCCTAAATCCCACCTTCATCACAATACTGAGTGCTACACATGCAGCCCTGTCGCCTGGCTGCAGTTCAGTATCTGGCATGATGCAGTAAAGAAAAACATTTGTGAGGTAAAATTGCAAGAGAGCAATATTAACGTTATTAAAGGAATATTTTGATTTCTTTTGACCATTAAAGGACACATAAGAGACAACACAGAGTTCTCATGTCTTTACAGATTTTTTAAAGACATCAAATATATAAATACACCATTCACTGGAGCTTCCTAAGATACGAATAACTTACTCTTTTGAATCACTCATAATTGATTCAGAGCCATATTGTTTAATTAATTTAATGCCAGTTAGGCTGACAGAAAGCTCTGAAAGTGCTGAAAGAACTGCACTTATTTGAAATAGAAGACTTTTGTAACTTTAGTCACTTTTTGTTTCTGGTTTCATTATGCCAAAAGTATTTTAATATCATTGGCCAACCTCAGACAGTATTTTTATGCAAAAACACTGCCATCTGCTCTAATGTTTTCCCACATGTTGTAGTTTCTCTAATCATACGTCATACATGAGTGTTAGACTCTCTATGGTGGATTATAATAACACTGAGATGACCAAATCATTGCACTCTATGCCAATGATGCTTACATTCTCTATTCACAGAGTGAAATAACTTAATATCTTTGTATGATATATAGCCTATAATTTAAGTCCATTCCCAACGCTCTCCTAATCTGATATGTGTGACACAGAAAACCAAATCCACCAGATCTGCCTCTTCTATCTCTCTCGTTTCCTCTTTTCTCTTCTGCCGACCCAGCTGTGGACAGCTGCTCCGAATTACCTAGAGGTATTAGTAAGGGTTCCCCCCGAGAACGTGTACGAGCAAGAATTACGTGTGGGTTCCGTGTGGTCTCAGTCCATTTTCAGCTGTGATACAATTCAAACCTCTAATCAAGTGTGTCCCCATCCAGACAGGCCAGAAACTCTAATAACCTAACAAACTGCTTACATTCCCAATATTTGACCACATGAGCTATGTTTTCATGCAGCTTTAGGATAATGGAGAAGAAGTAAAGCGAGTGTGAAGGATAAATGCATAGGATGAAATTCACTCTTTTTTGGCACTTCTTCCCTCAACTGCGTCTCCCACCATCACCCTTTGCCTACAAATGAACAATTTATAAAAGTCATCCGATGACAGAGGTGTCACGCCTGAAGCCTGTATAAAAGAACGTTTCTAAGAAAGTCAGAGCACATGCAGACCACATGGATACAGATGTCGGCCCACCTGAAAATACAATTTTTGCTTCTGATCAGACCAGGAAGTAACAGATATATGTGATTATGTTGCATTTCATTAACAGTTGCAAATAAATAGCTAGAAAGATCATCACCACTTTCTGTTAACAAAATCCAGTCATTTCGCTAGAAATTGTCACAATGAAAATGATGGATGATGTCAAAGAAACTAGAGGTGAAGGTAAAACTTCAGTATACCTGTAGGGACCAATAATAACTAGTTGCTTTTTTGCATGCCTATTTTTAACATACTGGCTGTTTATTAGCATTTATAAAGCACATTTTTGTATAACCATATTCTACATCCTTAAACCTACCCAATACCTCAACTGCCTTAACCAGCATCCCTACTCAAATTTTGTATCAGGTTCAAGTCCGATGAACTTTGATAGCAACATTTGGAAAGCAGTTATTTGTTTGCTGGCCAGAATAGCTATGGGTGTTCATTTCATCACCATTGTTTCACTCAAGGTATATAATTGTGTATATGGTATATCAGCCTTTGACCTACACAATTTTGCAGTAAATGGTCAATTTGAGTCACATTTTTGGATGCTGTATTATTTTAACAACAACATTCTCCACATTATCCACCGTTTTAATTAAAAGCTTTGTAAACACTAAATAAAAAATCACTTTTTTCTGTCCGGCTACATGTGATTGCCTGCTTCATTTATCAGTGTTATTGATCTGTTCTTTGTTTTAAATTAGAATATAATGTTTTAATTTCAATTTAAGAGTCTAAAAACGGACTAAAAATTGACTAGTGTCCAAGTGTTTTAGCACCTGAAGTCTTGTGAGAGTAATAAACGTCAGGAGGATATTTATAGCATAGTATATGGAGAATGTCCAAATCCCCGCTCTGCAATAACGCACATGCATCTGCTAACCACATCAGACCTGCCTTCTCTCTTTTTCATTTGCTCCCTCTCCTTCCCTCTGACAGTAAGGCGAGCTAATAGAAAAGTGTATAGTATCAGCCCCTACTGATCTCCCACATCACACTTTCTATTCATTTACACATTCTCTGGCAACCCAACAGGCCCCTGGCTCTGGATAAATTCAGCTCACATTCACCTTTAAGTAGTGAAATTAAGTTTCATATGAGCTTCAGATTATTATTGATACTGCTGGGTGATAGGACCGGTGCTATCTGGCTAAGTAAAGACACACATACGAAGCAATTTATATGGTATCCATTCAATCTTAAGTGCCAAGCCACTACTTCTAATGCTTTTTATCCATGTAACCCTTTTCAGTGTTGATTTCACAACTTACAGTGCTTAAGTTACTGCGTTGCAACACAAACAACTGAGTAACACCATGTTTTAACCAGAAACGATGTGTGAGTTTCCACAGTCTTTTCAGACTGAACACAACTCAAGTGTACTTACTGTGTATTTGTCCACCTTTGGACCCACGTCTTCTAAACTGAATGCAACAAGTTAATCTGAAAACACTTTATTTCACTTTAGTCCACTTTAGACAATCTACTAACAGTATGCAACATTACAACTACATGTCAACTAGCAGTCATTAGAGTATTAGATAGACTGTGTGCTTAATATTTTCTAGCACTTTATTTTGATGGATCCACAACATACTAACTTGCAAGTATGTCAACTTATTGTACTAACCCTAAACCTACTGTAACAATCATTGACATGTAGTTGACATATAGTTACAAAGTTACTTACAGTATATTTGGTAGAATGTCTAAAGTGGAGAATTGAAAGTGTAACCAAATTCATTAATTTGTCATTAATCACTTACCGCTTACTGTATGTTGTTCCAAGCCTGTAAAAGATTTGTTCATCTTCAGAACACAATTTGAAATATTTTGGATGAAACCCAAGAGACTTGTGACTCTCTCATTGACTGCCAAGTAAAATACACTGTCAAGGCCCAGAAAAGTATAAAAATACACAGTCAGAGTAGTCTATCTGCCATCAGTGGTTCAACCGTTCAAGCTAATGAAGTGTTATTTTCATTTAAGGGTGGAGTAACCCTTTAAACCAGTCTTCCTCAACCTTTTTGACTTAAATACCTCCTTGTGCAAGATCTTTAAATGAAATAGATTTCAAATGAATAACCTTGATTCCAGAAGAAGTTTTAAACTCCAGAACTGCATATTCTCAAAAATAAAAACTACAGTTAATGAGGGAAAATAAAAAATATATAAGATTAGTAATATTAGATTAGATTTAGATTTATTTCAATATATTCGCAATAATTAATTAAAATAAATAATCAATCTAAATACTTTCTGCACCCCTCTTAAATGTTTACTAGTTGAGCCTCTGGCCTATAGAATAATACAATATATTCCCATATTTGACTGTTTACTATGTATTATTTTTTACCAGTCAATTAACTTACTCAATTACTTATAAAAATGACACAGTTCTTCTCAAAAAGCCACATAATTTAAGGCATCATTCATGTCTGCAGCACAAAAAGCAAGGAATGAGTTACACACCCTCACTTAAAGATAAAAGTTTCTTTATATCCCTGACCAAAAGTATGAGCAATAATAAGAGGGGTGCTCAAAAGTTCTACTAAAAACAGAAACTTTAATGTTTTATTGGAGCAGCTAGCATGCAGCACTGTTATTAGAAGACTTTGGTGTGAAAGAGTTGTTGGGTCGCTTTTGTACAGCCAGTGTGCTGGTGGTATTTTTAAAGATTCATCAGTGACCACAACGACTTTTCACAGCCAGCCTGAGCCAGATACATCAGAACTCAAGAGCATGTGCCTGCCTGGCCATATCCAAGGTGTTGAGAGCATGTTTGGAGAGCTTGAGGAGCATGCATTCGAAATAACGTTGCTAGTAAACATGTGAAAGAGTAAGAATGAGTGAGTGTGAAGGACGGGGATACAGCAGCATTGGAAATGTGTGTTTGAGAGTGAAAGAGAGAGCATGTGTGTTTCTGACCATATAAATCATTTCAGCGCAGCTGTAGCCCACTCCCCGATCTATCTGAAGATAAGCCTTCTCAAATCTCCCTCCGACATCATCTGGCTCTTCACTGACTTCTCAGGTTCATCTGGAAGCACGTGTGTATGGATTCCTGCAACTGTAGATGGCATTAAAATGAAATAAATTTATATCAGTAGCAGCTGATAGATAATTGTTAATATTCCAAGATTATAATACAAAAAATAAATGTTAAAATGCACATTAAATGAGTATGTAAAATATATTGGATGTTATAAAACAGGGCAATATTGGAAAACACACAATTTTATTTAGTATTTGATAAAATATGTGTGTGTACATATACATGCACACACATACACACATACATATTTATCCTGCTTCACAGAGGACGGTTTAGGTTGCACAAGTGCAGAGGAGAGTGTGAATTTTCAATTTAAATTGCTTTATCCACATGTAAAGGGCATGTGGGTGGACAGGGTGATTTTAGCAGGGGGGATTGAGAGGGTTCAGGGAGTAAGAAGAGAAGAAAACAGCAGATGGACTTTGGATCAGTCTCACAGTGACTTGGCAGTCAGATTTCATACTTTGCACGTATGGAGTGATTCTCTCGTTCAGTCACACACACAGATACACACACAGGCCGAAAAATAGACAGAACTTGGAGTGATTTAAATTTGAAGATTCTTTTTCAAGGCTAAATGTCCTGACATAGTCTGAGCATCATGCAAATTAATGTAAATCAATTGCCTTAGTGTTACTGTGGTTGTTTGCTAAAATGCAACATCAAATCTGTACTTACAGATATACGCAGAAATTCCTTGCTGTAATAATAACCGTAAAACATAAATATTTACCTAATCCAAATAAGTAAAAACAGCATGTGTGTACATACATTACAGGTACAAGATATATAACTGGTAGAAGCATCAGTCATCATATTCAGGCACTTGTCATAATAAAATGCTGTGTAGTGATTTGTCAGCAGCTCCATGGGCCAGCCTGGGCAACAGAGTGTGTTTTTTGGAGCTTGGCCTTTTGCACGGGCAATATAACACAATAAGGTTACATTAGCCGTTACTTTTCCCAGTAGAGATATACTTAATGAGCTGGAGACATCTCCAAACCCAGCGCCAACACTTGCACCTCACACCTCAGGCAATGGGGCAACAAGAGTGTGAGTGTTTTTGTGGTCAGACGCATCATGGCTATAACCCAGACTAATATACATATTAGCGCCAACATGTTTACAGTCCCTGGGGAATGTTATAAAAGAAAGAAAAACATATTTTATGTTACAATTTTACACGCATACATAAAATGTATGTCCAAAGCAAAACAAATAAACATAAAATATATTATATATTTCTATTCTATATATATATATATATATATATTTTTTTTTTTTTTTTTTTTAACTTCCATTCTGAGGTGTTCCTCAAACAGCAGCAGCATCATTCATTAACACCTCCATTAGATGAACAATTGCCCATCCACTAATATACCTTCTACTGAGTGTTCATCTCAACATACTTACTGTAGCTCAGACCCAAGTGCCTACAAGATTTGGCCAGGAATGCCACTGAAGTCAAGATTTATCACTTTACTGTGTGATCAGAGTAATTTTATGTATTCCCACAGGTGCCAGAGATATCCGGCTGGTCATGTGATAGACATGGGATGCCAGGGAGGTCTGAGCAGCCGAGAACAGAACCAGCGGCCTTCAGCCCAGTCTGGAATAGCAGTGTTAACAATCAACATGCGAGCAGCGATGCAACCACGCAAAAGCATTGATGTCACTTTACTGTACAACTGCAGGAATAACACCACTGACCCAATTCAAGGATCTCGAATTTAGATCGCTGTTAAGAAAGATCGTAACTTTACATGCGCTTTGAAGGAATAGTACACCCAGAAATGAAAATTCTGTAATCATTTACTTACAAAGTTTGTAACCAGTTTGTTTTGGGTCACCACTGACTTCTTCATACTAGGGAAGTAAGTGGTGACCAGAACAGCCTGGTTACAAACTTTCTTCAAATAATCATCTTTTATGTTCGGTGGGACAAAGAAATGCATACAGGATTGGAACTACTTAAGGGTGAGCAAATGATGACAGAATTCAGAACCTTATTCTAAGTGTTCCTTCACTCAAATTGTAAATGTGCAGTTTTCACAGGTCCCACAGTGACACACGTCCAGTCTGATCATAGCCACAGGTTGAGGTGTTACTGTAGATAATACTATTTTAAATGTCATTAACATGTGGATTGTTTTTTCAATTAAACATACTAATTTGATAATGACACCTAATAATATAATGAAAATCTGGAATTTTATAATATTCTAGTGTATATTTCACTAAAATAAAATACCAATAACTATGACTACACATAAAAACATAAATTAATTTGATTTCTTCAAACTTCAAAGCTCCCCTGTCAAAAAAAACAAAAAAAAAAGTTTAAAGCTATTATGTTTGCTTTAAAAAGAGAATGACTGGTGCTTAAAAAATGTTTCAAACAAAAATATAGGACAGAAAAGCTTCCCCAACTGAATAATAACACATACTTACACCTCCACTTTTTCTTTATGGTAAATTCTCCAACTGTTGGGGTTGTAATGGGCTTTCCAGGCTAAATTCAATAACATGTCTTTAGAAATAAGGTGCAAAAACACACTTAATATGGTGCAGGAGAGATGGCAATACCAATACCAATCATAAAAGTATATGAGTCAATCTGTTTAAAAATATATTTTAAAAGTACTTGGGGTTCATAAATTGCAATTTTAATGTGTAATTCCCCCATGCTGATCTGGGCAGCAGGATGTAGTGACAGAGAAAATTTAGTGGGTCAGGACACACGCACAAACCCCAAACATTCAGTGACTGACCTCATTAACTCAGAACAGACACTAACAGAGCTACCGGTCATCCCTCTCGTTAACGCAGCCCTGGGGTGCGGACAAGGAAAAGAGTGGCAGCTGTCCATAGGGAGCTAAAGCATTCTCAGAGCACAGACTCATCTTCCCTGAATTAGCTCCCGTGACCCTGCAGACCCTCTGCTGTAGGGAGGTGACCTCCACCTGCCCCGGCCCAGACGTGCACCAATAACAATAATTCGAAATATCTGCCTAATAGAAAATATCAAACCATGGAAGACAGTAGTTCAAAACATACAGTATGGCTGTGATCCTGAGGACTGAAGCAGTAAGTGTTCTTTGAGATGAAAATAAGCCCAAGTGTTTGAGGCTAGGAGCTGATACGACCTGCAGGTGCTCAGAAACATCAAAGGAAATTCACTTTTGGAATTCATCTGAGCCTTTAGGGCAACTTTAATGCTCTCCAGCTTGGGGATTCATCCCCTATGCACTTTAAAACTGAATTAAGCCAACTTATTTATTTAAAAAAAAGAAAGAAAAGAAAAAGAAAAAAGAATAATAATATGCAAATGTTCAGATTTCAACTTTTCACATACATATCTCTATATTGTCCTGTTCTATGAGGAGCATCATTAATGACAAGGTCTACACCAGCGAGGCCTTTCATTTGAAGGGCTCTTCATTTATAAAATGATTATTTGTTTCACAGATGGCCACAGATTTGCGTGTGTCCCTATTATGTCATCCAGCCCACAGAAAAATTCATTTCCTCTTAAAAAATGAGAAAAGCAGGAAGACTGGTTTGTAAAAGTGAAAGAGGGCTTCACATTGAGCATACTGTGCCTTTCACCGCAAATAAGAAATAAAACCTTGGTAAGAACAAAGCCCAAAGACACAATAAAAGGTTGAATTACAACAAAAAACCACAGCATATCATTCTAAATTGGAATTGAATGAATGTTATACCAGACTTTACATCCCACCACGTGATGTGTTATATATCAAAGTTATATTATAGAGGACATTTCCATCTCACAGGCCTCAGAGGGATGGAGAGATGGGCCGCAGTGCCAAACACTGGACACCAAACTCAACCCTTATTATAGGCTTTAAATGGTGAAAGTTCATGACCAGAAAGAGAGATTATTTATTATATATAAGATTTAAAGCTGTACTGAAAAGGGACTCATGATGCTGGTCTGTTGTACAACATACAATTTTGAATTTAGGCTGATAAAACATGAAAGAACATACATACTACTGAATATATATATCCTTTTTGGTCTAAATTATTTTTACAAAGGTATTTCACAGTGCTTTAACATACTGTGCCAGCAGAGGGAGTTTGGAGTTTTCCTTTCACACAGAACACTTGCTCACTGAATGAAAAATGTGTTTTTTTCTTCTTCTCATACTGTAGTGCAAAAGTGCAAAACGAGCTCCCTTTATATTGCACTTCTTAGTATGTCTTTGTATTCTTCAGAAAACTATTTCACTCTGAGGTATATATGCATATCCTCCTATGTATATATGAATTACTTTCATTCAGAAAGGGAAAAATATAGGATAAACTGCCATTTATGAACCCTGTTATAGTTTGGTGAAAGTATGGTGAAATGAAATAAAGGTTGATTTAAGCTCACAGGGTACGGGGTGTTAAGTACACCTGTTGCGAGCTGCAGCGGACTCGGCAGATGAGTTTGGCAAGGTCGATTCAGATCACGCGGGGGCCCCCATGGTCTCTGTGGATCTCCGGTGTGAAGCCGCATGGATTGCACGAAAGCTGTCAATCACAGAGAGGAAAAACATCTCAAGTTGGCTTCTGCTGCCTCTTTGAATCTGCAGGATAGATGAGCGTCACATTAGGCTGATGCAGTGACATTCTCACAGTGGCGTTGTAACAAGATAATGATCATACAATATTACATTGACACTGAGAAAACGTTTTGCACACTGGCACGTCTTGAAGGATGAAATTCACAGCATACCGCAAGAGCTCCAAACTTTGGCTTGCAGGTGATCATGCACCTCCTTCTAGTATATCATATATAGTGTAAATTGTTGCTAGACATTACTGAAAATATTTAATGGGAAAGATTACCTAAAAATAAAAAAAGATAATCATAATTTAATCACTATACAAACATGTGTGACTTTCTACTCTGAAACGGAAATATATCTTGTAAAATGTTGTTGTTTTGGACTCCATTGACTTTTATTAGGACAAAAGCAGTAGAAACATTCTTCAAAATAGCTTCTTTGGTGCTGCACAGAAGATTAAAACTTATACAGGTTTGGAATGACATAAGGGTGAGTAAATGATGAGTTTTTCCCCTGTGGTGGAAAATAAACCACAGAGAAATGTTTATTATTTTTCAGTTTGATAAGGTTTAGCACAGGCTGAACTGGACTGAGAATACGTACGTCACAGAGGTCTGTCCCTTCCCGAAGTTAAGCCCAGCTTAGGATGGTGTGACTCCAGTGAAAAACTGGGAATCCTGGGAAGTCAGAGGGCACCCCTGTGGGACTAACTCCTGACCTCCTCGTGAGCTGAGAAAAGGGTCTTGAGGGGGTAAAACACCAAGATGATTGAATTTTGTTTAGAGGATTTAGACCGAATCAATTGCCCCTCTTTATCTATTTCCCCTCATCTTCCTATTTTCTCTGCACCCACAATTTTGCTAGAGTACAGTGCAGCTGTCCCTTTTCCCACTAATTTTTCTCTGTCAGATTTCAGCCTATAATTAGCAGACAAGACCTCGGTGACTCCTCACGAATGCGAATGTGTCTATGCTGTCCAGAACTAATAGAACTAATCCCCCTCCTCCTCCTGGACATTACCGAGCTGACAGGTTCACAAGTGTACAATGAGCGTGGTTCGGTTTCTCAACATGACAACATATCCACTTAAACCCCAGCACAGTGTACCTTAGCAAGCCCCAAAGCCACGAATCTCTGATCAGTTACAGACTCATGTGTTCCCCACTCAATCTGATAAACATCTTTATGCACTGAAATTACATCTGCGCCAAACGATAATGGAGTTTAGACCAAAAAAGTTATTTTCATAATAAAATACAGTGGCAATGCTGGATAAAATTAACACGCACTTAACAAGAAGTGAAACATTCTAGTTGAAAAAAAAGACTTGCATGTGACAGCCTGAAGACAGTGTCATAGGTCAATACTTCAGTCATGAATAATGAAACTTCAGCTCAAATCCCACTAGCACTAGAGTATAAACTTTATTGGTTAAATAGAAAAAAAATATATGACAGTTTTGCATTAAATGCGATTTTACTTTATAATACTAACACATTTATATGCTTGTACAGTATATCTAATGTATATCTCATCATGTTTCATGGATAAGCCACTTATTCTGAACACTAAATAATTACGTGGCTTTCTATTGTGCCATCTGCATTATGGTGGTTAATGTGTAAGCTACTTAATTTGTTTTATTGTAATATTTTACCACTATAGTGTTTGTCAGCAAAGTAAAATAGAGATGTGAGAATAAGGGCTTCCTTTTGGTTCACTTTAGCCAACCAGTCTCACACTCTGCAAACATAAACTTAAGTAAAGGTCAGAAAGGTGATCAAAAAATCTGAAATCCTATCATAACAATTTCCATTTCAAATACAGTTGTGTAAGTCAGCGTGAAAAATACGACAAATGCAGCAAGCATTTCATACGCAGCGATATTTCTGTTGAAATGTGATATTTATCCCTATATAAACCGTGTCATTCATAACATTACAAAGTCATACTTATTTTCCCCCTTTCTCACACGTCGTTTGGGAATTATCCAGGGTTAGGATGGCTTTCCTCTGTTCCACAGGCTTTGTGTGCTTTAGCCGTGTCTCCTAAAGCCTTACGCTTCGATTTCTACAGTTAAATTTCATATTTATGCAAGCAGATGTCGTAATCCGCCATGAAGAGCAGCGAGTGCACTTACTTAGCTTCAGTCGCATTTACTGAAGGTTATTTTACTAATTAACGCACTATAATGACAATACACTTGATATGACTGGACTTGTTCATCTGGCTCCAGTCATGCTTCTTAATTGCGGCGTTTGCGTAAGGAGCATGTGTTTTAATTCATGTGTCTATAAATAGCATGGAATGGTTGTAAACAGACAAAGAAACCCTTACACTTGTCACAGATGCAAAACAAACTGTCAGAATAAATATTCATATAAATACACAATTTTAATTACATCTACATTTATTTTATCATTTATATTTATATCAATTAAATATTGGATATTTTTTTCTTTTTTTTAATATGTGTAATATGTATAAATAAATCTATGTAAATCAGTTGAGACACAGCAAAAAAAATAGGTGGTGATACTTTGACTGACATGTTCATATGGAGGGACCTGTACCTTGGCAACCAAACTTTGGTTGCTAGGATAACATGAGCAGATGGATGGAACGGCTGATTTTCCACAGTGACTGGCTAGGTTTGCGGGTGGGGTTGTGGGGGGTTGGACATGACAGTCTTGATTCTCCCCACACGAGAACACAGTGAGATGACTTGGCACTGAGAAAATGTATTAGATTCAGGGGACGAATAATTAACTGACGTCAGCTGGCGGGTAAGAGCAAAGGTTGAGCTGCAAATATAGCTGAGGTTTTTTCCCCAATAAATCGTCTGTGGGCGTGTAAGAGCAATAGGAATGGCTGAATATGTCAAGTGGACGGGTCCAGCACTCTGATTAATGTGACAGAAGTCAATGCTGAAATAGAACATCAAACACACATCACAAACAGCAGATCATTCCTCTCTTCTGGGAGAGAGAGCTCTGAGGATACTATAAACAGCCGTTATTGGTGAAAGACACACCGCAGAGGAGAGGATCTGTACAAGTAACCTGCGGTTTTAACATCTGTAAAGTCAACTTCATCTGTAAAGTCAAATCAGACAGGTGTGGATATCTGCCAACATATAGCATTCTTCCTTCATGTGATTGTGAAGTTACAGCTATATTACTGTACAAGTGACAAGGCTTTGAGAAAAGAAAAGCTAAATTTAAAGAGATACTTCACCCAAAAATTAAATTAATTTACTCATCCCTAAGTCACACTAGGTGTGTATTCTTTCAGACGAATATAGTCAAAGTTATATTAAAAAATAGATTTTTTTTGAAGGCTGAAAAAGTGCATCTATCCATCATAAAAAGTGTCCCACGTGGCTCTGGGGCGTTAATAAAGGCCTTTTGAAGTGAATCGATGAGTTTGAGTAAGAAAAATACCCATATTTAAACATTTATAAACTTTAAAAGTCTTTTTTTTTCTCTTTTCATGAGTAACTGGCAGTTATAAGTAAAAGTAATGGGAATGTTATTATGTCATGGTGATATGACTATAATATATTTTACTGCATTTAACTGTTCAAACGGCTTGATAACACTGCAATTTGCCAAGGATAATGGAAATAAATAAAATAAGGATAATAAAAAGGACACATCAACATTGTAACCTACTGTACACAAACATTTAGGATAAGAAACATAACATACAGTAATAGTAACACAACTACAACATTAAAGCACTAAAATTAACACAATTAATAACAAAAACCCAATTAAACATACCTTTACAATCTACTGTGACGTTCATTCAGAGCCCCCTTTCCTTTCCCTTTAAAAAAATTTATAAATATATGTATGTATAAATCAATGTTTTACCAAAAAAAGTTCATACAATACATACAAATCTAATAATATTTATTCAAATGTATAAACTTAAACTATATGATATAATGTGATACAAAATAGCAATATCAAATAACTTATTTTACCATTTATGAAAACAAGACAATATTTTTTATAGTTTATGATCAGATTATCGGGAGAACCCTTGTGGCTATACATTAACATATATGGTTGACTAGGAACAGGATCTGTAATAAATCTGAGCCACTGCAAAACCAACTGGAAAAAGAACTGGCATCAAAAGCATTTAGCATATCTGTGGCTTTGAGCGGTCCAATACCGTAAAATTAGCACCTTTACGGAAAGACGTAAGCGTCTGGACAGGAACCAGCCAGAGCATTGGGGGATATTTTGGCAGCTGCCGAGGTAGCGGTTAATGATGGAGCTGATAATATTTCTGTTTTTATTGACCTGTCAGTTCTTATCAGAGACTTTCTCTAAAAACATCCATCGCCTTTCAGCGCCACTCTTCAAAGGTCGAGAAGTGGAGGAGGCTGCCGCAGGGGGTCAAAGTTCAATTGACTTGTTCTGAATTGGCAGGAGGAGGTTCAGAAAATATCAAGTTTGGAAACAAAGAGAACTTAAAGTTTCAAATTTTAATAAAAGATTTTTGACCGACCGCCAGCGATCTCATTCTTGTTATGTGGCCCTAAAGCATCTTAAAAAAAAATATTAGGCTTGATTTTTGAGTAAAAACGATCAAATGCCTCTGACCTCACATAAACAAATACACATTGCTGTTTAAAGAGGGCTACCCATGTTGACAGATCCAAACAAGAAGACATCATGCAGATACAAATGGCTCAAACCCAGTATACAAGTTGCAAATCCTGACAACTTTGCGCATGAAGTTAGCTTCAGTTTTAGCCTCCAAAATAAACCATCATTCCTTGGCCAGCCCTCCTGCTTCATAAAGGCCCAGTGTAGTTATCACCTAAAGTGTGAACCCACTGCTCACACTGTTTTTTTATAAACAACAGGGCACTGCCAAGTACAACACGCACAATTCCAACTATTTACTATAAAAGATTTAATCTCAGACTGTAAACGTAAAAAACACCCTGTCTGCCAAAGGGGAAAAATAGCCCTCTTGCAGGTCCATCTTTGTCCATCTGACTTTGACTGATGAGAGGAATGTGCAAACTTCACAATTTACAGATGCTTTTTCTGCTTTCTTAAGTGGATTATCAAGTGTTGCGATAAAGGTGAAACTGAAACTAGACACTAATATATTGCTAACATAATTGCTAGTTCTTTTTTTCCAAACATTACATGAGTTAACATGAGTTGTTCTTAATAGCTACTGTAGAAACCTTAATAGCTATTGTTCTTGATGTGAACGGACCTTTCTTATGGGTGCGAGAGATGATTTATGGTGTTTAAATCAATATATTTGCAGTGGTAAACAAACATTGCCAACCTGCAGGAGTAAAGAGCGCTTCCACCCTTTGTTCCTGATACCACACACACACACACAAAGTAAATGATGACCCCTGCCATCAGCTCCCACCCCTTTATGCTGAAGCCAGAGTTCCACAATAAGTCATGCAGGCAAGAGATTGATGTGTGCGATGTGGAATCTTCATGTGATGTGATGATATCTAGACCATGTACATGTGGTGGCTGCCCTCTCACATGCCGAGAGAATTCTGTCTCTGCTTTTAGACCATCCACACACCCGGACCCTTTAATGTGAAAAGCTCTCGCCGCTGTAATTTGTAGCCTGCTGAAACTGTGAGGAGGTTCACAGTAAGAAAATAGATGCTGGAATGCAACAATAGGTAGGGTAAATATTCAGTACATAAGTATAGTTTTGAAGGTGCTGCAAGATATGACCTCCTTAATGAACTCCTCTAATCTATGTTGAAAAGAATTTAGTAAGAGATGCCAGGAAAGGAAGCACTGACAGCTAAAGGGTTCATGCAGTCATGCAGAGCAACAATAGAAATGAGAAGTGACTTAGAAACATATTATGTCATACATACTGAAAAAACTAAATACAGTTGATGTTCATGCCACAAATCTGTGCTACAAGCAAAATGTATTATTTTTTGATTAAAGCATTTGCCAAATGCATAAATATAAATATAGGTAGAAATTATGGTTCCTATAATATATATAATTAGACAAACCTTCATTTGGGTCAAATATAAAGTAAAATATTTATTTGAAATGCTGCAGTACATATACACTACCATTCAGGGTCAGTAAGTCCCTGAATGGTAGTGTATATGTACTGCAGCACATATTCTATTTTATTCATATAGTTCTATTTTAATATATTTTAAATTGTAATTATTCATGTATTGGTAAAGCTGAATTTTTTAGTAGGCATTACTTCATTTACATTTAAATGTTTTTACATTTAAAGTGAAAGTTTATAATAACAGTAGTTATTTGTAATAGAAATCCTTTGTAACATGAATCAAGATCTTTGCTAAAGGTCTTTTCATCTATCCTTGTTGAATGAAACCATTCATTTCTTTCAACAAAATTAAAAACAAACCTTTTAATGGTAATGTGTTTGTGTGTACTTGTTTATGCTGCTTAGAAAAACCTGACATTTTTTATATTGTGGGGACCGGCTTGCAAAGTACAAAAAATTATTAAAAATAGCAAATGTTCATCTGTAAGTGTAACAATAAAAAAAAAAAAAAATTCTGTAAGGTGTCGGTTTAGGGTTAGCACATAAAAATGTTTTGTCAGTATAAAAGTAATAGAAGTCTATGGAAAATCTCCACAATTTACAGAAATGTGTGTTTCACAGTAAATAATAAATTCATTATTTGTTGTGATTAACAAATGTATTAGACCCCTATTTGAAAAAACTAATATTTTTGAAAACTGTCAAACACCTGTTTAAAACCAAAACTTTGAGTTTATTTATTGTAATTTACTGTTTAATCTATAAAATAAAAAACATAATATTTTGTATGGCCTCTGTTAAGAAGCGGACTGAACACAGATGGTAAGTACAATGTGTGTCTTATTTTAGCTGCAGAGTAACAGAGGATGACGGAGATGCAACAATGGTGAGTATAATGGAAGTAGATAGATTATAGCAATGTCAGAGAGTTCATTTGTTGTTACAGGATCGATGGGACGCTGGAGAACTCAGGAGCGATGGAGACAAAGGAACAAGGAGACACAACCACAAATCCACAGACACTGGAGAAACACAGAAGGAGCCTGGGAGAGACACAGAGACTGCAGGGTACATGGAGAAAGGCACAAGGTAAGTATACAGGTAAGTTTTAGGAGAATACAGATTGAGTCCACTGCACTATGAATGAGCTCGGACGATGACTGCAGTGTGGTTTTATGTGGTGACTGATTGAATCCGTGATAGGTGACAGGTGGCAGTGATCAATTCTCAGGGGGAAAGTGAGCATTGTGATTGGGTGATTGTAGAGCCTGGCGTGTCTGTGACAGCCTCCTTTGGCCTTAACTTGCATTCATGTTGGCATAGTTCTTTTGTACTTTTCCACAATCACTGTTGTTACTGATTGTAATTGAGCATCAGAACAATTTATAAAGTGCCATACTTTTTTCTGAATTTAGAAATTCAAAAATTTATGAAGAGCAATAATAACTAACAGCTAAGTGTGTATGTATATATATATATATATATATATATATAAATACTCCCATGTTGCTCCACCTGTATCAGGAGAAGGCAATGTCTGTCCTGGAGTGCCGATGTCCCACAGAGTTTAGCTCCAACCCTGAACAAAAACCTTTACTGCCTGTAGTCCTACACTGTAAAAAAAATTCCGTAAAACTTACGTAAAAACTGGCAGCTGTGGTTAACAGAATAAAACGGTGAAAAATACGGTATCAATATTTTTTGTTTCACGGTTTTATGTTAAATTTACAGTTAAATACCGTAATAATAAACCGTAATAACTGATATAATGTTAATATACCAACCTTTTAAAGTACAGAAATCTATTTTATATCTTTGAAATACACTGATAAGCACCAAATGCAGGTGGAGATGAGAAAGTCATCACAATCACAAGCAGCTTTTAAAACCTAACATATATAGAAGGAGCTCAGTGTCATTCACACAAACACTAAACACCATCATGGTAAGAATTATTAAACTAAAATTTACAATAAACATTCATTTAACAACATTACGTGTGACACACAACCATAATAAACATAACTAATACAAAAAAAAAACATAGTTATTTCAAAGAAACAAAATTTAAAATGCAATGCAGAGAATTCTGGGAATGTCAGTTTTAAATTAACCATTTAATGGGTTTTTACTGTAGCATTTTCACAGTTTTTTACTGTTAAAATCACGGTCATTTTTTACAGTGTAGTAATCCTGAAGACCTCGATTAGCTTGTTCAGGTGTGTTTGAGTAGGGTTGGAGCTAAACTCTACAGGACATCGATACTCCAGGACCAACGTTGGTGCCTACCCCTGATTTAGATGATTACTGATTAATATATGACCAATAAACCCTAGACTGACCCTCACTATCAGCTCACTTCTGACCATCACTTCACGCTGATGACTGTGACTTTAGTTCAGCAGCTCTGCTGGCCGATACTCATCTCTCTCATCACTCATCACCAACACTGAAGCACAGTAATTACTGGCCCTAAACTCATCTCCACTCAGACATCAGACAGAGACTGTCCACATGCAGCGCTAAATCCCTAACCAGATGTCACAGTGTACATCTTACTAGGTATCTGCATATCAAATGGCTGGCCAGAACTGTCTGTACCAGGGACTGCCGAAAGGTCATATTAGAACAGCTGAGGACAGGAGTTCCATTTCTCAGGTTGAAGCTCTCTAGGCCTCTGTTCCTGATAATATGAACCGATTGCTTTGTTTACTCAGTGGCCGACCGACCAAACTTAGCATTTCTGGCTAGCCACCTTCATAATCTTTTCCAAACATATTTTGGTATTCAGAGCTGTAAAATGAATTAATTAAACAGTGTCATCAGGCCGATGCTGTCTGAAATAAATGTAACGACCTGGTGACACATGTGTGGTGTAAACTATCAGAAATGTGGCACCAGGACAGAGAGAAAGATATCCTCCAATATTAGATTACATTAGCCTGCTCTCAAGTACAGTGATGGTCACGTTGTGTCGTGTCCTCCTTACTCAATACCGTAGTGCTCATCAGAAGCCGGTGGAGTTTTAATTATGCTGTTTGGATTTAATTACGTTCTGCTCTGCTTTAGGGAACATCGAAGATCCACATACCCGTAATGTTATCTCCGTTACTAATGAGATTAAAACTAAATTACAGACCAGCTTTGTGACATAATGATGCAGAAAATAAGTCTCAGATCATATAGGTTTGCTCACAGAGTCCAGCAGATGAGAATATAGCAATTTGTCAAGCTGAATGTAATGAGTAACACCTGCTTCTCAGCACAATGCTGTACACAACCGCAGTCACACACTGTATGTGGCCGCATACACAGCGAGGGTCAGTCGCATTCTCTTGTGACAGTGAGCACAGGTGGCCTGTTCACTCAAGCCCTGCTATGATAATCCCCACATCCCATGCCAGTTTGTTCCAACATCAGCTGGCAAGTTTGAAGACCTTGCATTGTAACAGGACAATTACCACAGTTCATCTTTGACTTACACGTTGCGTTCATTCTAAGCATTTTCAGGCTGACGGTACTCTTGTTGCAGGTTATGCAACTTATTAAGCCGACAAGCTGAGCTATATTTGCACAGAAAAAACAAAGAATTAGCACAGAATGCATCGATTTCTGTTAAAGATATGTCAATAGGTCCTGCTAAAGAAGAAACGTTTTGTCTCATTAAGAAGCCTCTTGTTTCTCCACCGGCCCATGGTGCTGAAACGGAGGTGTGAAAATGAGGACTTGATTTATTAAGTACTAATTGTTGGTGTGAATGTCTCTGCTCTGGTCTGGTGCGGGTTACTGACAGTCTCCACTGAGTGTGAACTTTTAGCGGCTGGCAGATTCA
The DNA here is from genome assembly GCA_032357445.1 of Enteromius radiatus. Lineage (NCBI taxonomy): Eukaryota > Metazoa > Chordata > Actinopteri > Cypriniformes > Cyprinidae > Enteromius > Enteromius radiatus. The sequence goes on along the minus strand of JAUCMS010000153.1, from coordinate 11,115,559 downwards.
TGGGATGAACCCCCACTGAGGAAAGAATATTTTTGAAAAGTTGCAAAGTTGTTGCCACCACTCGAAAATCGCCCCTCGCGTCCTAGGGGGGTATTGTTTATTTTTTTCACCTCCAACAGGCTAGTGATTGATGAGAGAGGGAGGCTGTCTGTGAAAAGAACAGGAGAGAGAGGGGAGTTAGTGGGACGGGGAGGTGGAGGAGAGGAACGGGCCTAAAATAAGCCAGTCATGGGTTTGGACTGCTCACAGGTCAGTGGCGAAGATGTGTTCACAAGCCATCACATAGGCCACATGACAGGGATGGCAGGCCATTGCTGGGGGCCCAAAAAAGAGAGGCCCGCAGCTCTATTTATGGAGCAGAAATTCAGCCATGGACACGCACTGTCAGCTCATGATGGATCAGTGAGAGAGGCCTGGGACGGGTGGGCAGCAGGGTTATATTATTGCAGCACTGGGGTTTTAGGGACAACATTTCACCAAGCATGCACGGGCCCCATTCAGGGGACGAACTGTGATCCCGATCATTAGACATCTGTGCTTTTATAGCTTTACTAAAAGAGTGTATCATGTCAGCAACCTATAGAAGTTGGCTTTATCATATGTTGCACAATTCGATAGAGGAAATGTTCACAAAAGAAATTGTTTTATTACACACCCACCCAGATGTCTAATGATCCTTTAAAACATGCATAAGTTATATAATATACATATTATACACACATGTTATTTAGACAGCACAAACATTTTCAACATTGAAAATAAGAAATATTCATATTTTGACATTTCTGAAGGATCATGTGACATTAAAGACTGGAATAATTGCTGCTGGAATTTATTTTTGCATCACAAGAATAAATTACATTCATATATTGATTAGAAATCTGTTATTTTACTGTAATTTGTGTTTTTACTGTAATTTTGCTAAAATAAAGCAAAGCTTTGTGAGCATAGAAGACCTTTTTTTATTTTACCTCAAACTTGTGAATGGCATGTGCATAGACACACACACACACTCAGTGAGTCTAAATTCATAATTATTATTTATGCATGGAAAAGCAAGTTGTTTTCACAGATCAAAGCAGGGCTTCCTCTTACAATCTAGCATTTAATACTCTCCACAATGCCAGCATAAAGGTTGCTGAGTCTGCTTGGGTTTTCTCCCGCACAGCTGCTGCAGTGGTTCGAGTGCGTTCTCCAAGACCAAGCCAGGTTTGGAACAGCAGTGATGACCCCTGGAGTGAAAGTCTGCAGATCCCGTTACGACCCCCCTTCAGCCGTCCGGCCTTATGATTTATTTATCTGCTCAGAATTTACAGCTTGTGAAATAGTCTCAGTTAACAGCACAGAGCGGGATGGGGTGCAGAGCAGTGCTGGGGGGCAGGTGGAACAATAGAACCAGCTTCACGGAAGGCGCAAGAAGGACCTGTGCGCGTACCAGCACTTGCAGCTGGTGTATGCGTTCCTCATGTCTGACGCACCTCACTCAAGGAGGAGCGTATAAATCCAGTCGGTAAGGAGGAGGGGACGTGTCACATAACTGGTTGTCGTTTTTTTAAGATGTGAGGAAACATCACTCGGCTTGATTTCTTTTTTGAAATACAGCAATACCATGAAAGCTTGTGCTAACATTTATAGATAAGCGCACACAGGGGTCTACTAATGCCACTGACCCTTACACTCTTAAAAATAAAGCTTCTTTATTGGCATTGATGGTTCCAAGAAGAACCTTTAACATCCATGGAACGTTCCATTCCACAAAGGTTCTTCAAAGTAAAAAGAAAGAACACCATATTTTTTTTTCTCTAAAAATTGTTTAATTAAAAAGGTTCGTCTTTGCATTGCTGTGCAAAAGCCTTTTTGGAATCTTTTTTTATGAGTATACAAAGCTTCAGCTAGAGACTTTAAAGGACTAAGTTGCTGAATATACACAGGCACTCCTGTTTCCGTTTTAGCTCTTCACTTTTTGGTTTATTTTGCTCTAAAACTCAGGGCTTTTAGAAGTCTGTCGGTGTGTGGCTTAAAAAAACCCTCCATAAATAGCTTAATAGTTTATACCAAACAGGTTCTGAAATATTATAGAAATAATGTATGGGTCAAAGAGTGCAAAGAGGGGCTGTGACAAACCACTGTTCTTTAACTTCATCCTGTTGTGAAGTAGTGAGTGGTGAGTGTTTGTGCTGGTGGTTGTGGTCTGGACACTGCGGGGGCCAAAGGTCATAAAGACTTTTGCCTCATAAATGTCTGCTCTGTGCCTGCAGGTCATGATCTCAATGCGGTGGTGGGAACGTCTGAGTCTATGCATATATTTTAATGTAGTGGCTTCCACTGTCAAATATTTGTCTTTCTGTGCTGTCTGGCAGAAGAACATTGCTGGTTTGGAGTTGAATAGCTGTCAGGGGTCCTGGGTATGTTGCTTTTGAAATCACAATGTACCCTGTGTTAGCATAAAAACTGTGATCTGCTGATGCTTCAGATTGAATGTGGAGCAAAATTGAACATAAATTGCACATCAATCAACAGGCCTGTCAAAGTAATTCTGCAATGGCCTAAAATGTATTACACACACACACACACACACATACATATATGTATATATATAGATAGATAGATATAGATACATAAAGGGTAAATTAAACTAGTAATGTGTATATATCAAGTTGTAAGTAAGTAATTTATTATTTTATTATTATGTAATTAACAAAAATTTTATTTAACTATATATTAGTAATTATAACTGTACTATTAAATTCCACATTAATAGTAATAATAATTATTATTAATTACAACAATAATTGGGCAGCTCAATAAAAAGCATCCTATGGTGTGACATATTTAAAAAATGTAGGAAAAAAACTTTAACATACAAATAATATGTGAAAAATGTATCTTCATTTTTAGAGTTACAAATGATAGGGATTTATCTTTTTAACTTATCTCTTTTTAAATGTAAAAATTGTAAGCATTATGAGTACATCTTACAAGAAAATACTAGTTTTTTCCCCTTCAAAAACCTAGTGTTCTACTTTGTGTTTTTACTTTTGATTTTATAATTGTTTGTGAAATTTCATACAATAGCAATTTCTTACTGAGAACTGCTTCACAATTTTTTTTTACACAATCATTATGTCATGACACCATCAGCATTACACGTTTTACTTTAACTTATTTTCAAATAGACACTTCTTACTAGATATTTTTTTCTTTCCACATAAAGGTTAGTGGTCACAAGGATTATTCCTCCAGTCGGACAATAAATGACTCAAATAAGAGGAAACTGATCTTTCTGCTGAAAGTAAGAAGTAAACAAACAAGTGCCCACCCCAAATGTCATCGACCCAAAGTGGGGGAGAGATTCAGGGTTGGGGGGCAGACTAAAGGGAAACCAAGAGTGGAAATGTCATAAATCAGCTGGATTTTAGAATCTGATGACAAACCTAATTCCTGTCTGAAAAGAGCCGAGCCATCCCCTCCTGACTGTCATCGAAGCCGGCCTATAAACATCGCAGCTGTCAGCCAAACTCGCGAGGCCCGCGAAGGACATGCCATTGTACCTCTCGCATGCTCTCTGCCTGGGCCAATTCTGGAATGGAGGTGCTGGTGAATTCCATTTTACATTTTGTCACATTCGACCCCTTGCTCAAACTCCACAAAACTCCACCCCGACAACCCGATCCACCAGCCATCGCCTCCAGCCCCCACTTCATTTGGTTGTGTCTGACCATCTGTTGAAGGGCATTACTTCTTTAAAATCACTTCATCCTCCTATTGCTTCTAAAACAGGTTGTGAAAACTTAATATGGAAACATGGGTGATGGTTGGATGCTGAGAAAAGGAAAAGGGGGAATAGAGCTGGGGGAAGGGGGTATACATACAGTGCTAAATGTTACCACTGCGAAAGGTGAGTAGAGGAGCTTAAGAGGCCATTTTCCACTCAACAAATGTCCCCCACTGCTGCCAAACACACACACAAACTCTCCAACACAGATCACGGTAATTAAACATGCCTTTGCATATACAAATCATAAACATATTTTGGTCAAATATATACACTTATTTATAAAAAGGGGGGGGGGGTGATTATTATCAACAACTAAAATAAAAAGCAATACATAAACAGACATCAGCAAAATGCATTTAAAATGTTACAAAAGAACTATATTTTAAATAGACTGTTCCTTTAAAATGTATATTCATCAAAGAATCCTTAAAAAAACATAAATAATATATATATATATATATATAGTATTAAGATTTCCACAACCATTATTAAGCAGCACAACTTGTTAATGTCTTCAACATTAAAAATAATAAGCAATATATCTTAAGCACAAAATCATCAAAAGATTTCTGATTTCTGAAGAATAATGCCTGCTGAAAATTAATCTTTGCACCACAGGAAAAAAAAAAACATTTTAAACTTGTGAAATATTACTGGTTTACTATTTTTTTGATTAAATGAATGCAGCCTTGGTGAGTGTGTATATATGTGTATGATGAACCTGTGTGTGTAGGTGTGTGCAAAAATGTATAATTAATGATAAATTAAATGAATATATACAAATAATTTTAATTAGGTAGCCCAAGTGACATTTTTGTGCTTCTTTGTGACATGTCACTTCCAATGTAGAAGCAAAAGAACTGAGCAAGCACAGGCTCAGAAGAATCGAAAACTAAAAAAAAAAACATAGATTGTCAATGCATGCAATCAAATGAAACGAGAATCTAACAGAGCCATTTTGTTTCTACGGACAGACTTTACAGAGAAACTCTGTTTCCTCTCACGCAGGGGTAGTATAGAGACTGGACTAATTGCTGCTTCCTTCAAGTTGAAGTGAGACATAAATGCTATGAAGAATTATGGCTTGGAATAAATTTGTAACAAACTCTAAAATGGGGGGCTTCCACCTCATCAGTTCTTTGGCCTCTGCATTCGATGCGACACATCATAAATAATCAGGAGAATGTCACAGGGGCTGCTTCCTGCCTAATTAAATAAATGTGTGCTGTGTGATGCTGTGAATGCCTGGTGTTGTGTGTATACCATATGTATGACAAATGCACACACATCTTGCCACAACACACACGCAAAGGTCACACACACAAACTTCCTGCCTGCGTCTTTCTCTCTCTTTTTCAATCACGTCCTGACAAACATACAATAATAAACCAGTTCCTGATCTCTTAATACGGACTATATATCAAGCCATGCTTCATTGTTAGACAATCCTTGACAAAACATCACCAAATACCCTCTTTTATACACTTTTAGAATGCAATAAATATAATCTAACAGTAACAGAGCAATAAAAAGCAGGAAATGTGATTTATTTGTATTCAAATAGGTACAGCTCAATGAGGTTGATTCATAAACCCAGGCTGCACATCTCATATCTTTCTCAAGTCTAAAGCAATCTAGTTGAAATGTTCAAATCTGTCGGAAAGTGGTCACCAGACCTGAAAATGGCCCCAAAATGCTGAGCTCAAAAGAACTAAACTAACACTCCAGGCTCAGATGATGTCAGTCAACACCTAAATACTCTTGTCTAAGCTCAACACTAATTGTATCCATCATCACCTTCGGGAATCGAGACATCCCGCCAACACAAAGCTGGTTTTGCAGAGGCTGGACAGAGCAGCTCTAGGGTAAATGGCTGCCATCATTCTCATTCTCTACCACACCAATGCCATTGTCATTTTTGGGAGGGTGATTGCTGTAATAGCCTTGTAATTGGCTTTAAATGGATTAGGACTGAGGCATGGCAGTGAAAATCTGGACTGCATGTGGCTACACACCACATACGTAGACTGAGCTGGACACAGACAGACTCTAAATGAAAATGTAACTTTGTAGTGGTTCAAACGGTTTGTAAGAGAACAGTGCAGAAGTAAGGTTGATCCTCTATTTGCAGGCAAAAATGTAGTGAAATTGTATGACTTTACAATTTCAACAACTCAAGATTTTAATCGATTTTTCAATGCATTTGGTCTGGGCAGAACAGATCTGCTACACTGCTTTTATTGAACTGCTGCTGCTGTAAAACAAGTACAAAAACTTGCTACGGCCAATTAGTGTTGTCAAATGTACCGACTGCAATACAGTTCAGTACTGAAAATGTAAAAACGTTGATTTCCCACTAAGATTTGAGAGCTGACTGATCAACAAATACTTCTGTGATTGGCTTTAATGATCATCGCTTCTCGCTCTCTTCACCAAGCGCTCATGTAGCAGATATCAAGCAGTATCCCCAGGATAGAAGCACAACCACACGTGGATGGGATGAGAAATGGATTTATTCC
>JAUCMS010000153.1:11092017-11104402 GCA_032357445.1 Enteromius radiatus | reverse complement strand
GGGTCTGAGGTAAGACACCAGTTCAGTCTGTGTGACACGCTGCTGTCAATCAACTACTGTGGGAGTGGCCTCTGTCGATGTGACGCCACACCGACATACATTTGAGAATGGCTTGACTTATTTTTCTTAAATTAAAAGAAAGCTACTGGTGGATCTTTATCATTGTAGGGTGGTATCACATTTAAGTTCAAACAGCTTGAAAAAGTGCATGTAGCACCGGATGACCCCTTTAATGACACCCTCACACAATGTTAGTTCATTGGTTTGAGATCAAATTAAGTTCAGATTATTGCTGTAAATAATGAACATGGCATTTGAGAACTATGTTGTTTGCTTATGAGGTGGTTTATTATCCATAGGTTTCTTTCCATATATGTCATACTGCATGGTTCACACAGTGTAGAGCACTATGGCACGATAAAATGTAGAAAAATTGCCTTCATAATGTTTATACTTTTTACCACAGGTCAAGAGCTTTTGTTCTAACCCCATAACTGCAATACTGTTTTTATTGCGAGTTGACTAAGAATGTTTTGCCATACTCTTCACGTCTGATTTTTGGGATGCATGATTCAGTGTCTGCTTCAGCAAGGTCACTAGCAAGATCCATGGGACCAGTTCAGGCCGGACTTCTCTCATTAGAGGAGGAAGTGCCTCAGTGGGGTCTCTCTGTACTCCACAGGTACTGAACCACAGGAAAAGGGGTCTGGCCCTGGGCTCAGCTGTTTCCATCTGGACTTATCGTTTTATCAGAATCACTTGCTTTGAAGGGGTGTTGGCATCTCAAACATCTCTTTTCCTCTCTCAAGTAGAAAAGGTTCAAACGCTTCCTTTTGACCTGCATGTCTACGGCTTTTAAATATAAGAAACCATTAATGGTTTGGATCAGTTTGGGAATGCTTCACTTGAATAATGACACTAGACACTAGAAGACACTAAAAATGTCAAAGCCCTGTGCAATTTAAGTCTGGTTCTTTAGTGCTGTTCATTAAGTTAAGAAATATTGTTTCATAATGATTTAGTGTTTAAAATTTCTGAAAAAAAGCTGAAAATAATGTGGCATGTAGCTACATGGGAGTTATTATGAAGCCACCAAAAAAAACATAGCACAACGGTAAAATATAGTGGCAAATCTATGCCATTAATAAGCGAGTGCACCACTGATACTGGCACGCGCAGTAAATCATTTCCGCGAGAGGAAAACAAATCTACATTTGAAGAAGGGCTTGAAATGAGCTTGCGGGCTCCCGTTTCTTCGCATGTAGATCTGTTTTCCTCTGGCAGAAATGATTTACCACCCACGCCATCAGTGGTGCGCTTGCTTATTAATGGCATAGATTTGAGACATACTGAGACCTTAACCTGGGTTATAACTGAGACTTAAGTAAAAATAAAAAGCACTTTGTTGATGCTCTAATTACGCGCAAAACTCAGATACATACAAACCAACAGTTGATGACAATATGAAATTAGATACTAATTACTGGTACTGAAGTGGAGGGGTTCGCTGTAGAGCCTTTAAACGTCAAACAATAAATTCTGATTAGTTAAACCTTTTGAAAGATAAAGCCTATAGCTATATATAGAAAGCAAGGGGAAATCTGCATTACAACTGTACTGATGCATTCGATAGGAATTCGGAGTTATTTATTCAAACAACACATTCAGTGCTGGTAGAATCATGTGAAAGAGAAACACAAGAGGGCAATAGTTTACCAGAAATCCTGTCTTACAAAGCCATACTTTAAACCAGCTGTATGGATTGTCAGAAGAAACACTTTAGATTTTTTTCCTATTGTTTTTATTAGGCTACTCTTTTTATTCTACTAGGACTGAAGTGTCTGCATGCATTCAGACTGATGGGACGGCATAGCATTCTGTTAAAGGTTAAAATCTGAATCCCCAGAAAAGATCAATCATTGTGCCCAGATCTGACACCAGCTGTCACTCAAGGTGTTTCGTGAGCAGAGCCTTCTCAGGTTATGTGTTTTGTAGTCATCTTCACTATATATCTATGGGCAAGTTTCATTTTTACAGAGGACAAGTTGATTTGAAATTTTAGCAGAGCTTTGTTCAGACAAATAAATGTGCATAATTGTTGGAAATAACGTCTCTAGATAGATGGAGATGTGCCAAATTATGAAATCATGCACTCTTCGATTGCATATCCAGTCATTACTAGAGCTGCACTTGGAAAACAGGTGTTTTTAATACAGAGAGATGTCTCCACGGTCTTCTACCCCGTTTACTTTCTGATGATGATTCAGATATGATATTTCATGGTTGGAACTGAGCACATGATGGGAAGTGATCTGAGAAAGAAGAAAAATAAAGAGGAACAGAGAGAAAGAGAAAAAAAATGTACTCACTTCTGAAGACATCCATGTAATAGATGCTGATTGTGCTTTTAAATCAATGAAGTCTGTGCCGGGATAATGAGGACCAAAGCCCAGACATAAGAGAAGTGATCATAAATACATACTGTAAACGTATTAAGAGCAGACATATTAAAACCAGAAATGTAAAAATTACCCACATCCAGCGTCTATAGATTCCTCTCATCCCAATCCCTCTTGCCCTTATTTGCTCTCTTTAAACAGGTGGCATATTTATATGCATCACCACTGTGAAAAGGATGAATTTGATCCACATGGTCATCTCTTTCTTCTTTATTTCAAAGAGAACTGCAGGATCAATCTTTTGTTTTTTTACACATTTATTTTTACACATATTGACTTTCAAATCATACTTTTTTCATTCTCTGTATCTCAAGCCCATGATTATAATAGAGGGGAAAATAAAAGGGCATGAGATAGATTGCATTTGATTAGCAAAAATGACTTTCTTAAGTTTTTTAACTTAAAACCTCCTGCTGTGTTTGAGAAATTGTGTGTATAGTTAAAAAAAAAAACTGTTCAACTATTGAATTATTAAAATACGTACATAATTATTCACATTTGTAGATCAATATTCTGTTGTGAAGGTCAAATCTATGATAATTTCTGTTTTGACATCCATCATATACTGCATGACGTCTTTTTAAAACCACAACCAAAAGCAACAAAACATGCTTGATTTTTTTTTTTTTTTTTGCAAGAAACATACAGAGGACTTATAATGTTTATTTAATGAGCTTTATGTGCTTGGCACTTGTATTTACAGTCGTAAAAGCCTAAAACATTATTGTTCATTACTCCCACACTATTTAAATTCAACATACACTGGCAATATAATTGCTTAGCATTTAAATATATTCATTTACAAACACTCCAAAGCATATACCTTGTCTTCCTATGTTTTTTTTATCCACACAACAATTTAAAACCTATGTGCTTTGCGTGCATTCACTATTGCTCAAATGTTATGTTCCACTCAGGATATGGTTTTAAGCCTTTTCTAAACCAAAAGGCAAAGGTTTAGCATTTCAGTACAGATTGTGAGAACCATACAGAGACCCTGTTATTACAGGAGGATTTTACTTTGCCATCCTGAGACCCCCTCATCTCTGAAAGAGTCAGTGAGCTTACAACATTGCATCACGACCCCTTAACAAGCAAATTAAATGAAAACTTAATACTGACAACACTTACACACTCGCTCACAGTTATGAGGGCATTTTGTTCATGTTCTGGCTGATGTCTCTTGTTCTTGTGGGATATTTAAGGGGCCATTATTGCACCAAATATGAATCCTCATCAGAATCCATTTTCTTAAAATCAGACCTCAGTTGATTTAGTTTCAGTTTTGCACATTGTTGAGATGAGCAGGTCAGCAACAACAACTTAAAAGGGTTATTTTTAGCTTGTATATCCATTCGTTTTGATGCCAAGTAACACTTCAACTCCATGTTAGCCTGACGATTGATAAGGCGTGTGTGTGTGTGTGTGTAATAAGTCCACACTGAACAGCTGGTGTCACCAACGTCATGATGGCAAACTGCTCACGCCAATGTGTCAGACATTTTGAATAATAAAACTCTGAAAACCCAGTAACGCTGAGCAAGAAAACTGCAGCAGCTGTTTGTGTTTGGTGTTTTGATCTGTTTTTGGTTTATTTTCAATGGCTTCAAACCATGTGCATGGACATCTGTGTAGAGGAGCCATACTGGCGGCCGTCACAGCTGCCAGCCCCCTGCTGGCTGCTGGCAGGGTTGCCGATCATGTGCATACTGTCCATGCCGCTGTTGGACAGGTACTGACGTTCAGCGAATGGTCCAGCGGAAGAGGAGGAGCACAGTAAGCCACCCTGAGGTTTCTCCGGGCTAGCGGCCAGGCGTGGTGAGGCCGGGAAGTTGTATCCATACAGATTGTAGGGATTGTGAAGGGAAAAGGCGTTATATGTGCTCTGCTGCACGTGATGATGGCTCCCAGAGAACATGTGGGCGGAGGAAGAGGAGGAGCCGGATGAAGCCGGTGACCCAGAGGCGGAGCTCGACCCAGCCTGCATTACGTACTGCAGTTGGGAAGCGGGAAAAGAGGCCAGCTGACTTCCATATGCATCCATCTTGCCTCCGCCGCTGCCGCCGCTGCCGTTTCCAGCGGCCAATGAGGCGTGAGCCCCTCCCTGCATTCCAGCAGCGATGAGAGAGGAAGTCCTCTGAGGCAAAAAGGAATCGGAGGCCTGAGCAGAGGTTACAGCGCCTCCTGTGGTCTGGAGGCGACCATAGGAGCCGTCGGCCAGACCTCCATAGCCCTGCAGGGCGGCCATGTTGCTCCTGGCACATGCGGGGTACTCAGACAAGCCCAGGTTACACAGCTGGCTCTCCCTGCAGCCCACATTGAAGGTGTTGGGTGCCAGATGGAAAGTTGGAGGGGAGCAGGAAGGGGATAGGAGGTGTGTCGCACCGGAGGGAGATGGAGTGCCAGTGCTGGAGGTAGTGGGAGAGGTGCCAGTGCTCCCTCCTGAAAAACAGAGTCAGCAAACATTCAGAAACATCCAACCCCAAAGACACACTGTGGATACAGGTTCCTATGCATGAAGAATAAGTGCACACACAAGAGGAGAATGGTGAGACAGAGCCAGCTCTGAAAACACACACAGTGTCCAACAATCACACCAAGAGCGTATCTCTTATTTCATCCCGTGGACCACGAGCAGTCACCATGGCTCCTTAGGGAGAGCATTTCATCTGGGTACAAGAGAGGCCTGTTCAAACCTGGCAACAAGTGCCACAAATTAACCCATAATGGAGCGCTCATCTCCACAGTGCCATTCTACATTCTCCACAAGTAGCTGAGTTTTCCTAAAGGGAATGTCAGTGGTTTTTTTGTCCATACACTGAAAGTCAGTGGAGACCAATTTTGGACCCAACTGACTTTCACTGTATGGGCAGAAGGAGTTCATCAAAATATATTTTTTGGACCGACATGAGGGTGAATGAATGATGACAGAATTTTTGAGTGATTTTTCCCTGAAAGTCTAAAATTATTGGTCTGAAATAAAAGGTTTATAATTATAATTGTTAACCGTTGATCAATCTAAAAACACAACCCTTGGTTATCTTTTTCCTATTTCCTACACTTTTCAATGTGATAACCTGGGTGAGGAATTCAGATTTCAAGGATTCTCGTTACCTACTACCACCAAAAATCTGGGTACATTTATTATATTTAAAAATATATAATAATAATAATACATTGGCAAGGATGCATTAAATTGCATTAAAACAAACTTATGTCTAATCAAATCATTTTGAAAAAAGTATAATAGTTTGCACAAAAAAATATGTAAATTCCGCATTGATGATAATAATAAGAAATGTTTTTTGAGCAATATACTATTAAAATAATTTCTGAAGGATCTTGAAATATTGAAGACTGGAGAAAAGACTGCAAAAAATTCAGCTTGGGAGATTTACAGGAATAAATTAGATACTTACAATACATTAAAACAAAACAATTATTATAAATTGTTATAATAATGATAATAATTCACAGTATTACACTTTTTATTTGAATCAAATAAATGCTCTTTTTATACTTTTAAAACTGTACTTTTGTAAACCACTGGTTAACGCTGTTCTTTGTGGATTTGCAGTGTCAGTATGATTTATCTGAACATAGTATGCCTGTTTAATAATGGCTTGTCTTGCTCTTGGATATATGCTGGGCTTTTATTGAATACAGTTTGTATTCAATATACTTTTAAGACTGTAAGTATACCAATAAAAAACGTTCCCTTCTTCAGTCAAAAACATTTTCCATTACTGTTTGACGTTTTGATTTTTAAATCACTGAAACTAAATGCGGTGCTTGAAAGTTTCTGTGCCTATAATAAGACAAATAGTTGCTTATTGTTAAACAATTGGCCATTACATTCTTACACAACTTTGTTTCACACTATATAGACCTGGCACCGAAATACGGGGTTACCTCTGTGTGAGGCATTATTTAAAAAGATAATAACCAGAGGTTTTAAGAAAAATGTGAAAAGCCCATTACATGTCTTGTCAGCTACAACCATCTCAGGGATACTGTGACAAATGTTGAACGCGAATGTGGCTTGAATTTCATAACATGCATGTCTGGTCAACAGAGCACTGGCCGACTTCTCTCAGTATGACAGGCAGCATTTGGGCATATGTTCATAGAAGGAAAATAATTCACTGGCACATATGCACAGCGAATAAGTCAAACCCTTGGAACTGAATGATAGCAGTGGGATATCTACCACATATTTCTTTATTAATGAGAAGTTGGCCAGCACTAAGTTTGTTGTTTTGAAAATCTAGTCTGCTCTACGGCTCGGAATGGGAAAGAACTCTCTTGGCTGAGGCTTGGGCCAGCTCCATATGTGTTCGATAATACAGTTCTGGTTCGCTCGACGTGGTTCTGTTCTGTTGGCTGAGGGAAAGGAGACCTTACAGTGATGTCATGTTTTCCCCCTGTTGTCAGGCTTGGGTGAGAGAGGCTTCAGCGGAGCTTTGAGAACAAATAATTACTCCAATAGATCTGAATGTAGTTCTTGAGGGCAGTCAGTATGGGGCTGCGAGGGCAGGGGCGGAGAGAGAGAACACAACGTTTTGTCAGCCGTGCGAGAACTTTAATTAACATTTAATCTGTTTCGTGAAGTTTGTGATGACAAACAGATGTCTACTCAGACAAAATACCGTGCTCACATTACTCTGACCTTATGACGGGAGAAAAAAAAAGTAGTTACATCAACATTTGATCATCTGGGCCACAACATTAGCTATGAGTAAGAGACTGAGCTAAGGAGATGATTTAGGAAAATGCACAAGACTTTCAATCTGTCATCATTTATTCACCCTAATACTGTTGCAAAACAAATGCAAAGTACCATAAGTGTACCATCTTCTGTGGTATATGAAATCATATGATCACGTTGTTTGAGAAACAGACTGAACTGTACATTGTTATTCATTGATAATCGTTACCACAATATTGAATCAACGAGTTCAATCATTCAAAAAGATTAGCCTGAAAATAAATATTTATTAAATAATGATATTACATTTTAAATAATAAAGTTATAATGTGGTTTAATTTTAAGGCAAACTGTTCCTTTAAGGGGTTGAATAAGGCAAATAATTTTTGATCTGTGGAACAGGCATACAGACAACCTCTCTCTTGGACACAAAAACACAAAATTGTCCAACTTGTCCCACCCATTGCAGAGCTCCCTACAGGCGTAAAGTCATTCATAAATCCACTGTGGTATGTGATTATTGTGGCCACACAGTAACTTTAAAAATGATTTATGAAGCAATATTTTGAAATCCGAAGCCTCCGCTTTTCAAGTAGGCATGTTAAAAACATCTCTGCATACCTTGCTGTTTCTGCATGTTCGTGAAGTCCTCAAACGTCAGCGTCCTCACTGGAGGTCTCCAGAAAGCGTACGTCTCCATTATCGCCTCCAACCCAGTCCTGCACGAGGGACAGTGACAGAGAAAGAAGAGACGTGAGATGGCAGAGAAAACAGGTGAATCAGTCAGATTATACACATGAGGCAGCGGCAAAAAGGGAGAAAAAGAGAGGGGGAGTTTGAGGAAACTGGAGCCTGTAAAAAGGAGCAGGTTTTTACTGTGCACATAAATCTGGGTGATGTTTCATCTGTGCTCTGTACATGGCTCCCCTTCCTGTGTGATTTACTCCTCTTTGCAGCGCTCCCTGCATCGGCCCTCGCCGCACAGCTTAAGCAGCAGTAATTCTCTGCTCCTTTTTACTTGTTAGTGAGACGCTCTAATGACTCACTGATGCACTGGCTGAGACTGAATCCAAACATTGCTCACCAAACGAAAGACTTAGATTTCCCTTTAATATAATACATTAAAATACTGATTTATATCTTTGTTAAGCAAAACTGATTCCACCGATAATCAAAAGCTAACATTACAACTCAATCTGCAGTTTGTAAACTTTAATGAGAAGGCTCTAGTGCATAAATGGAACTGTGGTTACTTTGTGAATGATCGATTTTATTGTATGAAAAAGCTTTAGTTTTATAAGGATATATGTGTGAGGGCAAGAGCATTTTCTATATATATCTTACTCCTGAATAATCTTTTCATCTCTATTTTTCTGCAATGAAAATCTAACGCTAGTTCATAAATCAGGCGGTCTATTGTTTGAAAAATGAAAAAAGATGTCTCAAATATCTGTGGCGATAATACTCTCCAGATGGAAGCGGGCTTTCATGTGCTGAGGGTCTGTCTCAGACTTTCTCGTAGTATACGACTCGCATCTTATAAAGGCTGAGCAACCAAGTGCGTGGAAATACAGCGAGAGAGAAAGAAAGGTGAGTGAAAGGGTGGGCGAGATTAAGGGGAAAGGAGTTTAAAAAAGCGAGAAAAGGAAAGAGAGGAATTTTTCTTTCCGCTGCCCTCAATCAGATCGCTTTATCACAGATCGACTAGGCTTTCTTGGCAACTGTATGAGGGGGAGTGATTCTAATGTAGCGGGACGTGGGATTAGGAGGGATCTCCTGGGGTTCATATCCATATGAAAGCCCACTGCCGAGATGTGTGTGTATTTGCGCACACAGCATGGACAATACGGAGCAAGGCTAAGATTTCCTGAAAATCTACCTGTTTCTCCCTGAGTCCCGGAATCCTTTGGCAAATGGGTTGCGGTCGATCTTTAGACGGGTAATCTGTTACAAGAGAAGAAGTCCAAAACAGACTCATTTAATAATATTTTGAAATATTCAGACAATTCCGTCATATCACTTTAATAATAAACATAACAAAATGTCTTTTTTTAATTTGTTGTGTTTGAAACTGATGCGTGATATCGTTTTATTATGGAGTGGACAGTTTATTGGTACTGCATTGATTACTCGATGACATTAGAGATTTTTATATTGTTATCATGTGAATTATTGGCAAATATATAGTGCTGTCAAACGATAAAGTCACATCCAAAATATATATACTTTATATATATTTTTTTCAAGTTTTGTTTACATAATATATGTGTGTGCGCTGTGTATAATTATTATGTATATATAAATACACAGACATAATTGTATACATTTAATAAAAAATTTTATGTTTATATATTACACACATTTATATATGATATTAACTATATAAATATACATATGTAAAGTCTATATATTTGTATGTGCATGGTCATTTTTCTTTATTTTTACATTTACATTAGCTAATTCACTTAAAATATAACGATATTAATGATATTAACACTGATTAAAGTGATTGTTGAACATAATACTTCTAAAATGTCTTAATTCACTTGTGTAATATAAAATTGTTGATTTTAGTCTTTAGTGTTTATAATTTAGAAAAAATATAGTATAGTATAGTATAATTATTTTTATAATTTTTTTTATTATGCAAGGAAACTTCGACCATTTATCATTTATAAGCCATAACACGAAAACAATTCATCTAGAATTTTAGTGTATTCCTAGTTGTATATGAAAATATCATATTCAGACACTTCCATATATTTCGACTCATTAACACCTGAACTATGTGCTGTACACTGACAGTCAGTAATGGACCTGTTGGTTCTGGTAGGCTGTGACCGTGGTGAAGACGGTCTCTGGGAAGCTGAACGTCTTTACTCCTTCCCCAGTAGGAA
The DNA here is from genome assembly GCA_032357445.1 of Enteromius radiatus. Lineage (NCBI taxonomy): Eukaryota > Metazoa > Chordata > Actinopteri > Cypriniformes > Cyprinidae > Enteromius > Enteromius radiatus. The sequence goes on along the minus strand of JAUCMS010000153.1, from coordinate 11,094,338 downwards.
CAGGTTTGGTTGGAGAGAGCTCGCTGCTGAAGTCTTTCCGGATCACGTGGACGCGGGGCTGATATTTGTGCATCGAGTGCAGGATGATCTAGAAATAAAGGAAGTTAAATCATCAGCTACTCTGTCGTAACCACAAGAGCACATTTCTGCAGCTGTATGGATTAAATGTCTGTGGCATAATGAGGCTGTGAATATCAAAGCTGCTTGGCCCAATATGTATCACAGTGTGTACACATGTTGATGAGATATGAATCAGACCGACTCGAGGGTGAGTATCTCACACCAATGTGTTGGCGTCAGAGCATGGAGGCTGTAGCCTTCCCTCCGGCCCTTAGTCTGTTTCTAATTATTCCCAGTGTCAGTGTGCGTCTCCTGGGTCCACCGCAACCGAGGAGGTCAGGCAAGAGAAGAAAGGCCTTTGCAAAACAGCTTGATGACAGTAAATTTAATATTCCAGCTCCCCCCTTCCTATCCAATCCAAATGCACAGCCCAGGAGAGCCCAGTGCTGCCCAAGGCCAGACAACACCAGCTCAATGAAGACCGACTGCAGAGAGGAAGTGTTCAAAGCCACACTGCTGTAATTCCACAGATCCGAGATATTCAGGATTCAGAACATTGTCTGGGGCCAAAAAGGAATTTGCAGGTGATATTTGAGCATAAGAAAGGAACGTTATGTGTGCCAAAGTTACACTATGCTACAACTAACTAAAGCAGTTAATGTACATATAAGTTGAAGAAGTTATTTATACACACACACACAATCACACATACAGTACATATACTGTATATGTATATATATATATATGTGTGTGTGGTAACACTTTACAATAAGGGTTAAGCAGGTAACATGAACAATAATTTTACAACTAATTTTAGCATTTACTAATGCATTATTAATATCACAAGTTGTATTTGTTAACATTAGTTAATGCACTTTGAGCTAACATGAACAAACGATGAATGATTTCTATTAACTGTTAACAAAGATGTATAAATACTGTAATACATTTAACTAAACGTGAATAAATGATATCTTTTTGTAAAGTGTTACCTTATACATATATACAAGAAGAGCTTATTTGCAAAAACAGATAACTCAGGTTTTTTTTTTTTTCAAAAATCATGTTTTTTTTTCATGTTTTAATTGTGTTTTATATTAGTAGTTTTTAAAAGTATTTTTTTACCTAGTCAAAATAACCCAGCTGCAGTTTGCAGAGATTAATATGAATGCACAATGACAAAAAAAACAAGATCTTTGAGAACTGTTAAAAAAATGACGCTCTCTCTCTCATTGTATTTGTGATGAAACTGAAATCTAAATGATTTCTTGTCAGAAGGAGGAACGTGAGGTTTGTATATTCCATGACGGCGAGGTCCCACACAGGACGTTCCTGGGTTAACTTCAATTCCGGCCCTCGCTCGCCCTCCAGGCGAACAAAAAATAAAGTCTCTTTTTACGAGGTTGTGGTATAAGAAAAGTCCCCTCTCCTCTTCCTGAAAAAACACCAGCCTGCTGCAGTTGTAACACCCATATGTTATTACATTTGTCAGAATAGTCGAGTGATAGCATCAGTGACTCGAGTCAAAACAGCCCCATATGCAGAGGAGATGCCAGTAGAGCAGTGAAGTTCACAGACGTGGCCTAAGGCAACGATTTCACTCACACCAACCCTGCATCTAAAATACTGATACACTGTATCTCTCTGTAAAAAATACGCAGCCTGTCATGTGCAATTATTTTATCCTCCGTGCCCTCAGTCCAACAGCACTATTTCACAGGCTACTCTATCTGGCTACAATTAAAAACGATGTCACATTAATCAAGCAATATTATTGCTCTGTTTCAGACAAGAAAAATACATTTAACTTGAATGAAGTAAAACCTTTCCATGCAAAAAATAAAATAAAAGTTAGAATGTATTTGATCTACGTTTGTCACGTGCATGCAAAAATATTTAAAACAATTAAACATTATTTATTTACCAATTTACTTTTTTGTTCTTGTTAAACATATGCTGTTAAAAAGCTGTGGGGACGGCATTCTTGCACACAAAAGTTATTTTTTAAATCAGGATTTTCAAGCCATCCAACAAACAATACATACAACAACCACATATTTGAAAGGCACTCACTTTAATATTACATGATTCATAACTTAACAGCACACCAACACAACACCACCAATAGTTGGAATTGGTATTTATGCAACATTGCTCAATGGGAAATCGATATCATGTGTACATCCAACACATTCTCACTCCCAACTCGTCAACTTTTGACGCTTGGTCAAGACCATTTTGCGTCGCTTTTTGACGATCAA
>JAUCMS010000153.1:11074354-11091917 GCA_032357445.1 Enteromius radiatus | reverse complement strand
ACGACAAAGGAGTACCTTGATCGTCAAAAAGCGACGCAAAATGGTCTTGACCAAGCGTCAAAAGTTGACGAGTTGGGTGTTGCAACATCTGATTGTGGTCAACAAACAAAAATGTATTGTTTTTAGTAATTTTCATTTTACATATTAAAATTAATTAGATTAGGTTACAATAACTTAGAGACCCCAAGTAAAAATATTACGGTACACTGCAAAACAATCACTTATCTGAGTCTACCTTATGTTAAAACTAAAGGATTGAGTTTGAATAGATCAGCTGGGTTTTGATCAAGTAAATCAATATGTACATCAATTATAATATAGCCTATCAACTGGATCCATGTATTAATTTTATTTTTACATAAACTCTGGGTTAAAGAACGAACAGTCAATCTCAAAACATGAGGAAACATTGAAAGAAAACATGAGGTCTAAGCCTTTAAAACCATACTGAGCGTATTAAGCACATTTTTCTTGTGGGTCTCATTATTCTGGACAGAGCTGGATGTATCACCCCATTTCTCACTGTCACTGAACAATACATAACCATGACAACCTAACAAAACCTGGAGGATGAGAGTGTCCTCTGATGGTCTGATAATAAAATCATCCCTGTGCACTCACTACTGTAGTACAATGCTTAGACCAGAGCCGGGTACAAGAAAGACGCGCTCCGACAAAAAAAAAAAGTTTTGGAGAACATGCATGAAAACAATTTATATACATTTGAGACAAAATGAACGTATTTCCAAACAATAACATGTGCATACATTCCATATGTGTTCAGCTGTTGTTCAGCACAGACGCATTGGGAATATCAGTCAAGTACAATAAAATCAATCTTTTTCCAGTTTTGCCAGTCCTTAAGAGAATACACTGAATAATGATTTTCTTGCTTGAGAGAATATACAGATGTCTTTGAGGGCTTTGTAATCTATCAACTAGTGTGTGTTAGGAATACAGTGATGTGGATAAGCAGGTGTATGCACCATCTCCTCACTCAAACGCATACATTTAATGGGTAAATATTGTATTTTGTGTGGCATAATGAGTTGGTGGCTTTATTTTATATTAGTAGTCAAATATATATTCTGAGGTTGTAAGATTTTTAAGCATTATAAAATGCTCACCAAAGCTGCTTTTATTAAACAAATGTGAAATATTGTTACAGTTTAAAATAATGTAAAAAATTTCAGCAATCATTACTTCAATGTCGCATTAACCTTCAGAAATCATTCTAATGTGCTGATTTGGTGCTCAAGTAACAATAATATATTATTATTATCAATGTTGAAAACAATTGTGCTGCATGTTTGATAGTGTTCTGGGAAACCACGATTGAAATATAAATCCTTATAAATGTCTTTAATGTTACATTTGATCAATTTAATGTGCTAAATATTAAGCAGTGCATAAATTGATTTCTTTAAAAAACGAGCTTTTGTGCTTGAGTGTATGTGTATATACAATAGCATTAGCATTACATTAAGTATAATTAAGTGTGTACTCACATGGCCTTGATCATCCAGCTCATTGTTGGTGAGTTTGAGTTTGTCAAAGCTGACCACTTGTCTCATCCAGGTGTCTCCTGAAGCCAGTGAATCTGGGTGGATGTAGACCCTGGGCGGCACTGGCGAATCTGCGTTTCCCGCCACCATCCACTTTGAGCTGTGATACACATACCTGCAAAAATGAGCATATAATTGCCATGACGCTCAGTTCCTGTATGTGGCCTATGAGTCAGTGTTGTTAACAATATCAAAAATTAGTCATCCACTCATACATCCAATTTTTGATTGTTCAAAACACTTCTAACAGACCATACAAATTCGAGATAAACAAAATATCCTATTGAACCTTATTTTTTAGACTAGGCTATAAAATGCAAACTTGTGTTTTATGTTTATATTAACATAATTAATGGAAAGCATTAAAAAAGTTCTGATGGGCACTCTTTAAGTGCTGTTTGCAGGGCATTTCTTCAGCTGACTGCCTGAGGCACAGCTGGATGCCTTTAGTTCAGGCCATGAACACAGTTGAAAGTGCTTAACTGCGACGCCTCTGCCAAAGTCATCACCCAGATCTCAAACATGAACAAAACTCTCATTTGGCCCCTTTTGTTATTGCTTGGCGGCATTAAACATCCTCCGTGTCTGTCTTATTCTCTCCCAGAGCACCCCTCTAATGCGGGCATGAATGTGCGTGGCGTGCATGTGTGTCTCTTGCACATTAATCTGTTGATCTAAAGTTAAATAGATAAAGGCCATATTTATCCGTACAAAATGTGTGCTTAAAACAAAAACACTCACACGTTGTTCGTCCTTCGCACACATGTGCATATAGTGCCAGGCATTTTTGTAATTTCCTGTTAGGATTCCTGTTTAGGGTTATGCTCTACGTAGCAGGGAAAGTGTTAAAGAAAAGTGAGTCCAAAGACCAAAAAGGACTGGAAATTTGATTAGCCCTCTTTCATCTTTCATAAATCTGCCATCTGGCACTAGCACAATCAATAAAGATCCAACTTTATGTGACACCTTTTTGGACAGATGGTGGAGCGACTGCCCATTAGAGTCCAGCAATATTCAACACATGCAGTACACTCACTGTATGCAAGAGCATTTACATATATAGAGATAAACCCTTCAGTCTAAAACAGAAACAAAACGGGAAGAAAATTCAATCTAAAACCATTTTTCGAAATAGTTTGCTTGACTTCAGACATATTTGTGCACTTTCTCGTGCATACAACACAGCAGCAAATAGACCAAGTTATATATTGGGTTACTTTACTGGCAGAGTGGGGATCAGAGCATGTGCGCAGCGTTTACATCAGGTTGAGCTTCCACCATGTGCGTTTACTGCATGAAAAAAAGAAAGAAACTGCAATCTAAGAAAAAGACGGGCATGCCTGAAGTTGACAAACAGGACAACACCTGTGGAGAAAGGGAGCGCATGATACTTGTGAATAAATTAGCTAGAGAGCTCCTGCAACAGAAATCCGAAAATCTAGGCCACTCTGTATTTTCCTTCTTCTTCTCTCAAATATATGCCATAACAAATAGCCACATTAAAGAGCAAAGTAATTCAAGTAACATGTAAAGAAAGATTTAACAAGTCTAGTATAAACTCTATGTCCCTTGAAAAGGGCAGTGCGCCTAAGTAAAGTGAGTAAATTCCAATAAAGGCTGCATTTCCAGACCCGAGCCCTCGAGACACATGAGGCATTCCAGTGACAGCTCTGTGCTCCGTTTGCAAAGCCTTGTGGTAAATTCCCCAGCCAGGAAGAAAATCCTATTTAATTTTACAAGATCTTTTGGCTTCTAAAATCCTCCATGATATTTGGGGGCTCTAAATGGTTGTCTTCATGGCCAGTCCTCGAATGGCGGTGGTTTTATTTTCAGTAAATGAACGCATTAATCTAAATGTAATTGTACTGGATGATTAATGCATTGTCCACTTAAATGTCACAAATAATTAACACAGTACCATCCACAATGTTTCCTGTGTTTAGTTAAAAAAAGAAAAATGAGACAATGGTGGGTAGTTGCTTACATTGTAGCAGACTAAAGTTTAAAAAAAAAATACTGATGCATGATTAATGAAAAATATATCCTCCTTTTCCTTCTAATCCCCTGAAAGTAAGGACAGATTTCAGCCATTTCCAGTTCTGTTCTCAGACATCAGCGTGTGGGGCTACAGCATAAACACAACACAAAGAGTTTCACTCAATACAAACAAAAATCAGATGCGTTTCTGGATTTACAGTATATGTTGACCGTAGGAAAAAACAAGGTGAGCTAATCAATTCTCTGTTGATCATTACGTCTTTATTTACTATTAAATAAAAATCTACTTAATATGGGAAGACTTAACAAGTTTGTAACAAGGCACATGTAATTATGGAAAGGACAAGTGGTCTACTGCAGTGTGTACATGCAGGCTTTAGCTGCATTCAAATGAAGCTTGTCTGTAAGCATGTGTGATGGAAAGTTGTCATGGTGAGAGCAAAATCACAGGGACACACTACACCACCTTCAATGCTGATACGGCAACTCTGTCAGGGTTGCCGTCAGTGTTGCTTATTCGTGTAAATCTCCCACCCCATTTCAAGGGGGATCGACTTTCCAGTTTATAGACAAATTTCCAGTTCATTTTGTTCTTTTCCTGCTTTCTCACTGCATGCTAACAGCGCTACACAGTCTCTGGAGCAGTGCTTACCTGTATCTCTTGTTATCCACTGGTACAATGTCCATGGCAATGTAATACTGCTGATGTGGATCCAGCCCCACGATTTTAACTCTCATAGCAGGGAACATTCTCCTGAAACACAACAGATTGTAATTGCATGTTTAATTAAGAAATACAATGATAGCACTGACAAATATGTTAAGATAATCTAAAAATGCTAATAAATAATGATGCACAAAAAGTAAATAAGGTGAATTAGATAAAGCAAAATACTGTGTTACAGTGACTCTAAAGCTAACAAAAGCATACCATAAATAAATAAATAAAATTATTTTAATCTTTGAAAGTGGTAAGATTGTCTTGTTTACCATTAGCAAAAAGTAGTAGGACTCTGATCAATTAAAAAGATAAAAATCAACGAACTGAAATATCTATAAAATAGTTCAAACAAACTAAATAACAAGACGTTTTTGTTTAATTCCTAATTTTACACTTCAAAAGCAACTTCTTTGTCTTTTCATTTAAACGTCATAAATCTCTTTGTTCATAATGAGAGAAAAGTGTCTGGTCGCTCACCCCACCCCCTACACCTCTAAATTTATAGGGTTATTATTAGCAGGGGCATAAAATACATGCCGCTATTCATGCAGTCTCGCCTTAAAATCAGAGTAATTATTATTTCAGGCTCTTTCAGGCTTTTTTTTTTTTTTGAAAACATACAAATGAAGAGCCTATGGTATAACTTGTTTTGCTTGATGAATGGTTCTGGAGAAAACAAAATTGTTTACTGTTCCAACGAAAAAATGCAACACTCGTGATTTATTGTAGCAGCGTAATCGGAAGAGGGTCTATTGATGAAAACATCATGCCTTGTATAGGCCCAGGCAATAGTTACAATAAAAATTATTGAGTGAGACATTTTAATAGTTTGAAGAAACCTTTATAATGCTATTTTTATCACAAGGATTTACATTTTACATTTACATTGCTTTTTATTTTTGCGTTTGTCCGAATTATCCTATATCGTTTTATTCTCTGAGGGGCGTGAATAACAAGTTTGTTTTTTTTTTAAGTCAGTTTAATAATTCTTCACTGGCAACGACTCATTTAACGAGGTCCATTTTTTTCTTCCTGTAGGTAACTTGCTTAAGTCACAACACAGACTTCTATTAATAATCTCTACTTTACAGCCATCCAGTGCAATCAGGAAGTATTTTAAGCACAACTTCAACCTGTGTTTTAAGACAAGGAATTACACCTATAAATGGAGACATGTTTTCATGTTGGTTTGATCGTAAAGTGTAAAAATGGCACGGAAATACCTGGCAATCCCGCCGAGAAAGAAAGGGGCGAAAGGTCTCACTGTGAACTGTTTAGGTTAAGTTATATGCTCGGTTAGGGCTGTAATTGACGCCCAAAAGAGCAAGAAAACGCAAAACATATTTCAATGTATTAATTAGAAACAGTTGTTGTCCTGTTATAAGGCTAGGTAGCTGAACAACCCTACCGTAGATTGCAATCCTACATAGGTTGTGGTTTGTGATTAGGTTTACTTCTGCCCCCATGTGTAACGCATTAGCGCCCACAAAACAGAGTTTTCATGTTTTCAGTCCCTGCGCGCAGCCACATCCCTTTCCCAAACAATCGTATTTTACCTTGAAATTATTTGAGCGTCAAAAAAAAAGCATATAGGCTACGTAGATATAGATCTATGACAAATTTCCGAGATATATTTTTTTAAATTAATGAATAAAATAATTAGAATTTAAATGTAATATTTGTTTTTCGAAATAGTTTCTCTCATTTTCAGCAAACAACTGAAAATCTTTCAATACATTTTCTTTGTTTTTTGGACGTGGTGTCTAAAAAGGCATACTAATATTTTTAGGCATACTAAAAAATAGCCTGCTTTACTTGCACCTTAATTGGAATGAAAAAAAAAACTAATTTCAGTTAATATTTATAGAAGAAAAAAATATTAAGTTATGTTTTTAAGGTTCAAAATAGTAAATACCGTTAATAGAATGTTCCACGCTCAAACTTAGAAATAACACGCCAAATAATAATAATAGGCCTAATAATACACTTGACCCAGACGTTCTTTTTGTTTCACGGTTTCATAGCAAACAAAAAACGGCTTAAATTGGCACACTCATTTAACTCTGAATATTAATTTCAATCTCTTTTTTGCTTATTATTAAAATAAATATTCATAAAATATTAGCAACATATTTATGTCATTGTCAGTCATTTCAGTCTTTTAATTAGACTTTGGCTGTATTGCAGAACTTAAATTGAGAATACAAAACATGTTCATCGCGCAGAAGGTGCTTCCAAAGTAGTTCCGTTCATATTATTCAATATTTAAAACAGTCGGACAAAAAAGCGAGCGCCATTGACCCGTGTTTGTTACGATTTAATTTGGTTAAACATAGCTACTGCCTATACCAGTGACATGAATAAAATATTATGAAATATGCTGCCACTGTCTGATCAATACGTTGAAATTTTCCTCCATTAATTAGATTTTTTACATTTCATAAAAGGTTTACCTTCCTGCCTTTGTGATGATCATTTCTGTGCCAATGTCGTGGAATCGTTTCCACAGGTCAGCACACTGCAGCTCCACCTGGATCTCCTCCATGGAGGCTGAGGCTGAGGGTGAGGGGTCGCAGGCGGTAGGGGTTAGGTCCGCCGGGGAGCCGAAGGAGCACGACGTCCTCTCCGCCAGACCCTCGCCGTCAGAGCCCGGGCTGGCCTCTGAATCTACAACGAATAAATAAAACCATTATAAACGCCGGCAACACGAAGGAGGCCTCGGGAGGCCTGTTTGCAATATTGAGCGGTGGAACCAGATCACCTGCAGCCGTAAAGAATAATGTCTTGGATTCGTTCAGACCATCATGGATTGCGGCCTTTGAATGTAAATCCTTAAAAATGCAGCAAAATAAATGAAGTGGAAAATTTGATTCAGCAACTTGACTTTAGAATTTTTTAGTGTTTAGCCTACTGAAAATACATGTTGCGTGATGATTTTGGACATGTGCGGGGTTAGACTAATGACATTTCCCCATGAATTGATAAAAATTAAATTCACAGAACGAAAAGATGATAGTGATATATGATTAGGCTATATTCATAAACGAAATCGTCAATAAAATAAATAAAGAGTTGTTTCGAATGCACTCGTTCTTGACTGTTTTCGTGTTTTGGAGAAAACCAGAAAATATTACGAAATAAAAAACTCTTTAAAATTCACTTCAAACTTAGGCTATTTGATTTACCAGGCATAGCCTACAATAGGCTAATAAGATTAAAGACAACAGTAAAAGCAGAGATTAAAAAAACAGAGGCCTTACCTCCGATAAAAGGCTAAACAAGTGAGTTAAATAGAACAATCACAAGAAAACGATGCTACTGTGGACAAATTATCTACACATTTTATTATTCAGGTTTCTGCAGAAATATTATTGAAATGTGCCGGATTTTTTAGTCGGTGTATGTCATGCAAATGATGCTGTGCAACCATAAGCTGCAGAGACTGGCCAGCAGCCCCGGCCAAACCACCAGCACCCCGCGCACAAAACCCTCTGTGGCCCTAGAGCCCGAGTCAGACTTTTCATCAACCTCGTGAGAGATTCAATCAGCGTAATTACAGTAATGAAGCCCATCGTCTCTTTCACGCGATCTCTCAGGCATGTATCCAAACCCGTCTATGTGCTGTCGTTTCTGAGCTGCTGTCACTGATCCATTCCACAAGTCTATACCCTCTGCCAGAGTTACTACTTACGACATAACACAACAAACTGCAGAATACCAGCGTCAGCTGAACAATACACGCTATAGCTGATCATTTCACAATATAAGAGAATGATAAACTTCACATTTAACATGGACAATGCTGACTAATCTGCCAGGTGTCCTGAAGTTCATTTAGGTTTCTTGTTCTGTAATTTATGACTGCAAGGTGAATACGTAAAAATGGAATCTGTATCAATCTAGTATCTGCGATTTCACGCAAAGACGCAAATACAAACTAATAATTCATACGTTATTATAGCCTTATAGCAGACTAATAGGCCCATTTCTTATTCATGTCGATACTGCAGCACACTACTTTCACATCAACAAATTCATTTCGCAGTATAGAGCTTGAATTAGTTGTGAATGACCTAATTTTTTTCTTGGGAGAGAGGCGAACTAAGCATGAAATTGCAGCGTAACCCAATCCACCAGGAACAGAACCACCTGTTTCCGCTGGACTTCATTCAGTCTCATGTAAGAGGGAGGTAATAAAAATAAAGATTAAGACTCCTTTTAAATGTACACATCTGTCGTCTTTCATTTTGACTGTCTCTCTGGGAATTATGCAAGCGAGGGGTAAAAATATGATGGTTTAAATGACACCAAAGGAACGTCATTTAAAAAACTACAAAATCTAACACGATGGAAGAATTAAGGAGTATTTAATAAATACGTCTATTTATTGAAGAATTTGAAGGCGTCATTGAGTAGGCTATGAGAATTCAAATCATAGTTTTAATGACGTATTTTCATTAAACATCATACCCCTTTTACTATCAATATTTGGTTTGTATCACAAATACAATCCTGTCTAAGTTTTATCTTCATTAAAGAAATTTCATAATTTTATTTGTACATTTATTGCAAAACGTCTTAGGCTATGAAAGAAACAAAGCTAAACTCTTGTTACATTAAACTGTCAGTGATGTGCTGAATGAAGGATATAAAATATGACGTACAAATATGGATCAAGATGGGATAGAACTGTGCTGTTGTTCTTATGTTTCCATTTTGTGCTCACCCAAAGGGAAGCAGAAACTGACTCGAATACAGAATCAAGTCCTTCGTGTCTGAGGATATCAACCTGTTTATCTAGTTTATCTGTATGCATGCGCGTGGGACAAGATAACAAGATTAACTTCAATTAGTTACATTAACTTAAATTATTATACCGCTTTATTAAATAACACAATCCAATGTTGTCCAAGATGTTCGATTCTACTCAATATATGAAATCTCTGTTTGGCCAAATATGAACATGGGCATTGCGCAGTTAAGTTAAAATGCTTTGTTAATTCTTTATATCTTTTTGTCATTATAGGCCTATTACATAATAGCTCACAGCCTATAGGTCTAACTTTATTAGGTCTACTTATAGGCTATGTTAATGTAAAATTTGGGAGTTTACAGTTAATGTTATGTAGTTCGACGTGAAAAAAATGTTTCATTATTTCTGCGGTTATTATTGGTTTAGTACGAATACAATCCGTTATCTGTGCACACGGAGGCCTACTGTGACCTGTCGGCCCAAAATGTGCAATCTCAAAGAAATCAAATCAAATATTGTTAATTATTTAAAAAGCTTTTTTTTTGTAATTAATAAATGAATTAATTAAAATGATTGTTGCAAGGATACTCACTTGTCGCAATTTTCGCCCTCCTCTGAAAAATGCTGCTCTTTGGTTTCAGAATTGCCGAAATAACTTCTATCTGTGCTCACTATTATTTTTAAAATGAGGCGAATATTCATATTTTAAATCCAACGTCAATGAAGGGCTATCAGAATATGTACAGAATGATCAGTCAGCAGCCTTTTGTGTGGAACTTAATGGTCTGCCTAATGGCAAATGCTTCTGGAGCGAGACTAATGAAGTGATGACTAACGTTGCAACAGTTGAACTACAGCGATGAAACCAAGAAACACACACACACACACACACACACTCGCATGTGCTCGAACGCCTGTAAGCGTCAACTCACCAGAGCGCTTATCTTTTTAGGCGATCTGGAAACGGGCATAACAGGCACAAACTGACATCTACAGGGAATAATTTTAAACTGAAACTGAACGCTCATATTTCCAAGTAATTTGTATAAAGACATACTCTACTATTGACCTAATGAAACACAAGATTTAACGTTATGGATAACCGAAATATAACCCGCCACCAATTTTAATTAATGCACTAGTCGGAATTAAAACACCGATCCTTTTCTTGATGAATTAATTACAAGTTAGCCTACATATGATGTATTGTAGAATGCAGTACTTTACAACAATGAAAGGTGTACTTTAACCAATTTGAAGACTCTTTCTTTTGGATTTGTCTAAACAAAAAATAGGACTTTATATTTATTTTAATTTAACTGACACAGAAATACCACCAAAGCTTTTAAGTAGTTTTACAATAATAAAAAAAAAACCGTCGTTCAATATTATTTAGGCTATAATATTGCTTTACAGAATTAAAGTGATATTTGGGCTCACTGCATAGGCCTATAATTGAAACTTTTTATTCCAAGGAAAAAACCTAGTCTGCAAAAGCGGTTAAATGTACTATACGGTATGTTATCGACAGTGCAGTGCAATTCAGTTTGCCATGTCACCACGCACTAACCCGGATCGATATCCAGGCAATTAGCAGGATCCTCGCCGTCTCCCAATTGTCCGTTGCTCGCGAGGCTCTCCATAGACAGCTCCAGTTCCTTTTCTTCCCAGCCCCGTAGCTTCCGCTTCTTGTTTGTCCCGATCAGGGCTTCTACTGAAAAGGCGTGCGCTCGTGAACTCAGAGCGGCAGCGGATCGTCTCCTGTCACTCATCTCTCCCACTGCAAATCCAACGGAGGATAAATGGAAACTCCGTCCAGGCGGCAGGCGTAAGAATGCCGCACGAACAAAATGTTTATAACGGGTGGATTTAGGTCTCCGGTGACGACGGTAATCCAAACCTAAATCTAATTTATGCCCTTTAAAGGCTTAAATATAAAAGAACCCATTCCCAACGAAGAGACTTTGGCTTAATACCTTGTCCGAGAAGAGAGTTTGTTCATATATCTCGATGTTTTGAGTCTCCGTCCAACTTCTCCACGTTTCTTTTTCTGTTGTTGAGTCCCCTCTGATTGATATTCACTTCTGGAAAACTTTTTTCGAAGCGTTAGGGGCAACCCTCTCAGTGTTTGTCAAGTCCAGCACGACCAATGGGAGACGCAGGAAGGGAAAGAGCCAAAATATGTCATCCAATGGAAAAGGAGGGAAATAACAAGCATGGTGGAGGAACTCTAAGCTGGAATTTGGAGATGGCCATCTTACAGTGAATTAAGCTCATTCGATTTAACAAGCAGATAAAGTTGCTATCTGTTCTGAAAACATATGCTTGTGTTCCTTTGGCGAAAAAAATAGCTACGCTATAAATAATTGTGAATATTGTTAGTGAAATATTATTCAGTTTTTGTTATTCGTCCCGGAAGGTCATTGTAAAGTTAATCAACCTACCTGACTTATAAAATTGCTGCTTAATTTGCACGAACAAAAGTTATTTTCTTTTTTTTTTCCGTAAATGACGTGTCCGGTTAAACTAGATTGCGTTTTCCTTTTTGATGCAGGGTAGTTTGGTTAATATTAAACTTCATAAATACCACAAGAAAACTAGGCTACACTTACCGGTCTTAGACTTTATAGGTGCATTTCATTCCTACCTTTCTCCTTAAGATTTCTTTGTACTCTTTTGTAAACTGAATCCGCTTTTTCTGAATACAGATTTCCTCTTCATAATCAAAAAGATCACCATGACCTTGTGTAGTCTATATGTTAAGCAACATCCTATTTTAAACAAATGATAAATTTAACAAATAAACAAATGCTTTTTATGGATTTTGCAGAGACAGGATACTGTTGTAATTAAGCTTCATATAAAAGTGTCAAGACACGAGTTCTGTTGCGTAATCTGCTGCGGATTCAAATTGGAATGAAATTGGAAAACTGAAGTTTTATCTTCGAAGTGTAATATAACAAAAAGCAATAGGATAAATGGCACGTTAAGGTGAGAGTCTTTTAAAAATGAATAAACAGAGAATTATATCATTAGATAAATGCTAATTGTTTCATGCATTTTAATCAAGATTGTTACCAAACAATTAACAGCATATTATTATAATGATATTAAATATTAGGCTGCTAAAAGTGGTAAGTGCTCAAACAATGACTATGCTAAATTGTTTAATATATATCTTATTTATAATGGTTTGCTTATTGTGTAGAACAAAATAACAAACAACAATTCAAGTTTGTTTGCCGTCAAATAGCAATAAATAAATAAATAAATAAAAATGACAAAATAATAATAAACTGTAAAGCAGTTGGATTGAATAAAAGCACATCCGTACTTGTTTAATATAACGTAGCCTAAACAATCATTTAAAAATAAGATTTCAAAGTAAGACACGAAAAACGAAATTATAGAGCAATTTAGAAGACATGTAGACTACTACAAAGAAACAAAATTACATTCAATGCTTTAAATCTTTACCGCGAGTGGCTGATCTAGCCTAATAAAATGCAGAAATTCATAGCGGAGCCTCCCATATTATAAAAAAAAGTTTGAGTTTTTTTCCGGAAAGTATTTTTTAAGTTGATTTTTTAGGCGATATTCTTTTTTTATTATTATTTATTTTAATTACAGTTTATTATTTTCATGTAGCCTAATTAATTAAATTGATCAAATAAGTCATTGAATTGCCTATATGAAGCGCAACGTCAGCAGTATACCCACATACAATTGACTAATTAACTGATTTACTCAGTCGGCTAGCTTACTTAAGATTAAATCCTTCGAAATGTTATTCAAAACATTTTCTAATTGTTTAGTGTTCCTTTGAGAGTGATTTTAATAGGACCCGGTAGTTGGTAAATAGCCTTGTTCTTACCGTGCGTTATTCTGAAAACTGTATGCGTCCCCTTTCCATAACTTATTTAGGCTATGAATTATTCGTGCTCTTAATTAGTCTATAAAGTGTGAATAAAAGACCTGCTTTGAATGCTTCATCAAAAAAATAAATATATAAAAAAAGATCGTCTTTTCGCGGTGAGTCTCATTAGACGGACACTGCTTTACTCTAGCTGGAATTGAGCTTTCCAAAACACACGGGATCCTTTTCCCAAGGAAAATTAATAAGTCGGTTTGACAGCACTTTTATTGCTTTGTCGCCGAATGTTGTATATTTTGATGATTATTAACGCTTAATTAGAGAAAAAAAAGGCTGACCCCTGCCCTCAGAAAAAGAGCTCAAGGGTTTACAACATTCACATCACATGAGCCATTACCCAACTAACTCAACACACACTTGACCGAGCATCGCTTGTTTCATGTGCGCTGTATACGATTAATAGCACACTGTCCATGGATTATTATGATAAACACCTACTAAACATCGGACACATTTTGATAACGTTTTGCTCATTATTGTTGTCCCGTTATCAAATATTAACAAGAACCTATGCTTGCACCTTTGCTGTTATTTCTATTTTGCAGCACATGTGGAGTCTACACCAAATGTACAAACCTGGCACAAACATCACGTGCTAAAAATAGCGCATTTGAACAGGGCGCAAATGAAGAACACATCAAAGCGAAGAGTAACGTGAAATACTGTCAAATAACAAATGACTTCTCCACGCCATTCCGTCAGCATACATTACAGAGAGCGAAAAGGCTGCTCTAAACAAGCGATTCATTTTGCTGGACTGATCACTAATTGCCCTGTGGAACGAATAAACTTCCCACCTAATCCTCCCATTTATCCTTAAATTCAGAACACAGCTTGGAGGATAATGCATGTTTGTGCAGCACGCTGGGAACCTTTTCAATTGCCGTTTAAAGAATCAGAGAAAATGCGAGTTAATGGTGTTTTCTTATTTCATGATTTATGATGACTTATTTTAGAATTATTTCAGAGCAAAAGTAAATAAAGCTTAAGTCATAAAGCAGGAAATGTAATTTTTATACAACGGACGAAGGATTTGAAATACCTTCCAATTTAAAAGTATATACATAACTCATTATGTTAAATATATAAATTAATTTTGGCCTGTGTATCTTTTATATTTAAATATCTGGACTTTTGTTTTGTAATACACTTGTGGCTACTTTTTCTTTTGAGATGAGCATAGTATTTATATGTTGCATTCCTTTGTTTTCAGAGATAAATGGGTATAAATTCTTGTGCAACATAATAATTGCATTAACTAATTCTGGTAATGCCTGGAATTTAGTTGCCCTGCCTTATCATTTTACATTGCCTAAGAAACATACAATCTCCTCAGATTCTTTCTTACAAGGGAAAAACAGAGAATACATTAAAACATTATCCTCGAACAAGCACAAATTGCTCCGTCACTTCATTTGTGCATGGTGCATGCATGAGGTACCTACTATGTCAACTAGCGGCCTTGAACAAACTTAGAATTGGCTAGACTTGCAGTTTCTCCTGCACATGTGTTTGTTGATGTACGTGTGAGGATTTTGAACAGTTATTCACACAACAAGAAATAAAAAGACAATTATTTATTTGCTTAAATAAAAAATGGACCAAAATACAAGATGAAAGCAAACAAAACTGATTGTTTGAACAGACATGGGCAATCTGTGACAGTGGTGTAATTTACTTACCAAAAGTTTTCACTAGTAAACTGAAGGAATCTAACACAGACAAAGAATAGTTCATTGCATTTGACAGCTTATAAATCCTTAATAGAAGCCCACCAGTTTTCTGATTTCTGTCATCACGGGAGCTGCAAGGCTGTGAGCTTTCTCTGCTCCTTTGGCTAACAGGCTCTCAAGATGGCCTCGGTCAGCCCTCAGTCTCTGGATCTCCAGCCGAATAGGTTGCAGCTTCTGTACAATAGCCTCGGCCACCACATTCTTGTATTGTCCAGTGTCCATACCTTTAGCCAGTCTGACCACCTCCTCCACGCTCTGTCCACACACAGCCGCGTGCATGGAGACTAGGTTTGATACACCAGGCCGACTCTCAGGCTCATAAGTCACTTCAGAAGTGAAGTCAGTAACAGCTCTGCGAATCTTAAGCACAATGTCATCAGGCGTATCGGTCAGGAAGACTGTAGCTAACTTTTGGGGGTCTGACTTGGACATCTTAGAAGATGGATCCCGCAGAGATTTCACCTTTCGAGTGCCACCTGAGATTAAAAAGCAGGAAAATAATAGTCCATTATAATAGTTAACTATAATATAGTAAAATATATAACTACAATATTAAATAGAACTATATATATTTAACCAAGTGTTAAAATAATATTTAAATTTTGAACTTATCAAAAGTGACAATAGGGAGTTTTACAATGTTACAAGATGTTACTTCATGTTACTAAATAAAGGCTGTTTAGAAAATTCAAAAGAACAAAAATCTGTTTTGAACACTGATATTACCGAAGACTAGAGAAATGCCTGCTGAAAAAAATTCCACTTTGCCAACAGAGGAATAAATTACATTTTAAAATATATAAAAATATATACAGTTATTTTAAATAGTAAAATGTCACTTTTACTGTATCTTTCAACAAATTAATGCTGTCTTGGTAAGCATAAGACACAAAAACAATACAATATTATATGGCATATTAATACTAGTAAGTTACTGACACAAAATATGAGTCAAACGTTGAATCAGTACCACACTCTGATAAATATTTGTTTCTCTTTTTTTAACTGTTTGCCAAAATGAACCGGCTCATTTCAACCACTGCCAAAAAGCAGTGCAGGAAACATGCTTTTTGACATTAATATTGATTTCTTTGAAAAGCTTCCTTTACAATACTGCCTAACCATCTCAATACAAAAGTAATCGTAGGATGCAATTTTCCACTTTTTACAAGATACATTTTAGTAAATTAGCATTGCATATAGTGCCCACTGGTCGCCTGAAATGAAGAATCTCAGGAAAGCAACTGGGTTGTGTAAATATTATTTCTTTGTGGAATCACATCACAGATGGGCTTTAACGGTCGGATCTTTGATTTGGTTTCAGGGCAACAGATATTGTTTGGCTTCTTTAGCTTTGGCTCTAAGATGCTTCCTTCACATGCAAGAAGAGCGATGTGAACCGGTCCTTTGTGAAGTCACTATAGGGAAACCCCCCAAATCCATTATCACCCCATCCCTCAGATGGAGGAGGAAGAAAATACTCCTTTAATCAAAGTGCCATTGCACACATGACTGGTTTCATATTGTGCTTTTATGATGGCGATAATTACAGTGAATGAAAGACTAAAGCTCAAACTGACGATTCAACATGCCAGCCATGTGTGCACACCACTTTTTGTGTAAGGGTACGCTGTTGTGCGTGTGTGTAACATACAGCGAGGAAAGCATAGAGCTGGAGAAGACACTTGAGAGCACTGACTCATGTGTGTGTTCACTGAATGACACCGAGTAATTTGTCTTACTTTTCCACTTTTCAGGGTTTCCGCTCAGGTGAATCTTTATGAGAAAAACAGGCTGATTAAAAAGGGAAGTTAATGTCATGAGGTAAAAATGAAAACTCCAAGACGTACTGAGCAGGGCACGAGGCTCTGGGAAGAACTCTCCATACTGGTTGTTAAAGATGCGGGCCAAGTCCTGGGCGAGCTCCAAATGCTGGATCTGGTCCTCCCCTACTGGCACATGTGTAGATCTGCACAACAATAACATCACTCTCTCTTAAACACAAAGCTGGGAGTATAACCAGGCTAAGAATAAAACACGCGAAGAGCACAACCGTACGTACTTGTAGAGCAGAACGTCTGCAGCTTGTAGCACTGGGTACGTATAAAGCCCCACACTGCCTTCATTCTTCTGCTTGCTCTTCATCTGCAAGGAAAAGAAACGGAGGATTTACAGCTGGACGGAGAGAAAAGTTCGAAATAAATCTGAAGCACCTTTCATTACAGTCCATTTGTTTTCTTATTACAATGAGGTCTAACATCAAGCCCTTTCTCAGTTTCCCACAATGGCTGAATGAAGGAGTTTTGCACACAGACAGCATCCAAAGGCCACTTTCCGCCACGTTTCACATGCACTCAGCTGTTGAGTAAACAGCTAGGTGTTTTCCCTCAGCGGTGGGAGGCTTCTGGCAGAGCTCTCCGTCAGCAGCAATATAAAAGGGTTGTCCTCTCTGGGTGAATCACAGTCATTATCAAGCCCTGTCTCTCCCTGCCAGGTCCGCCCACCCTCATGACGGGCACAGGAAAAGCCTGTATCCGTGCCACATGGACAGCAAACAGTGGAGGGAGGCCTGAGCGTTTAGACTGGCATGCTACCATCTTCTAGAGGGCTCAAATATATCATGTGTCTTTTCTATTTAACATACTCTCATGAGCAGATAAAACAGCAAAAGCAAATGTCCTGTAATTACCTTCCATTGAGGCAGGTGCCGTAAACGAGGCATGCTGGTAAGGCAGCCAAGGATCCAGGAGAGCTCAGCATGTTCTGAGACCTGCAGAGTAATTATATAATTATTAGTGCTGGGCAATGATTAATCGCGATTAATCACATCCAAAATAAAAGTTTTTCTTTACATAATAT
>JAUCMS010000153.1:11049537-11074254 GCA_032357445.1 Enteromius radiatus | reverse complement strand
ACGCATATATTATGTAAAGAAAAACTTTTATTTTGGTTGCGATTAATCGCGATTAATCATTGCCCAGCACTAATAATTATATTTTCAGAAAAAAAAAAAAAAAAAAAACATGTAATGATGCTTAAATTTCATATTTCATTGAAAAATCTATTTATTCAGAAATATATTAAAAGTACAATTAATACACGCAACGCTTCAAAGAGACATCTTCTATGAGAAGTATGTTTTTAATTTCTGAACTGAAAATCCATTTTGATGGTATCTTTTTAGCAAATTAATGAATAATTTGAAAATCCTTTGGTGTGACTAACATACAGAAACATTGGAATAAGTTGGCACACCATATTGGCACCATATAAATATTGTTTCTCTTTTTATCATGGACACTTTTATACTACCATCATGCTATGAAATGATTATTACTCTTGATATGCAGAGTGACAGCACTTTACACAAACTAGGCATCTTCGTAGCGCCCCTGTGTGGCAGTGAAAAGAACAAGATATTCCTCACCTCCCAACAGGTGCAGAGTGGAACAATAAAAAGGCCTTTATACATCCCTATTTTATCACAAGTATTTAAACTGCTCCTTCTCTTGTTTACAAAATCATATAAAAGAGCTCATTTGATTGGCATTGTGAAATCTGCACAGTACCCAAGAGAGCATGCACGCACACAGACACACTCCTCAAAACCATACTGCTTTTAAGAATTAAACTTTATGAGTGCTGGCCACCATCTCATACTAACAAAAGGATTCCGAGGCATCTGACGTAAACCCAGAGAGGAACGAACATAAAACGTGATTTTATGACACAGCGCTGAAAGAGATATTTATTACAGCGAGCTAATCTATGTGTGAGGGTAACACAGCGGATATGAAGATGACTGAAGGATCACGGCATAAAATCTGATATAGTGGGGGTGGGTATCTTCAGTGACTTCATGTGTCAGATTTGTGCAATCAATGAAACAATGAAGCATTTAAACTAAACTGATTATTCCTCAGACACACACATGAACATTTTTCAAGGAAGTCTGAAGTGTGAAAAGGGTCATATTTGTTTAGATTTACGCACAGAGTTCAATTAAGTGAGTCTGCCAGAAACGTACATATAAATCTCTGTTTTGTGGATGTTATTCTGGTAAAAGTTTCTAGTGCAATACGTCCCAAACACACATACACAAAGCACTATACTTAAGATCCGATTGATTTTAGCTTGTCACCATTTTTTCAATGAAGTCAAGTGTTTTCCTTGGGCCAGGGTATTATTTTCACATGTGGAACAGTCTTGAGCTCGTACGTTCGATGGGAGGTCTTCAGTACTGCCAAGATATGTGGCATGAAGTTAAAATGGAATAAAATCAGGGGAGTGTGTGTGTGTGTGTGTGTGTGTGCAGGTTACATATGCTCTCTGTAAAGTTCCAGTGAGTAAACACACAAAATCCTGACACACTTACACTCTGCTGCACAACACACACAAACACACACAGTTGAAAGCATATCAGGTGGCTGAGAGGAAGAACATGTCCACACTTATTATAGTTACCCTTCAAAAGTTGCTCAATTCGAGAGAAAATGTGCTGGACAGCTAGCGAGTTGCTGCGTACAGTAAAATCTATTATTATCCTTCTCTTTCTGCTTCATGTGGTCGCTTTGAAGTGAACCGTGAAAACAAATCTGTGTGTTTTCCCCCATCCTGAGAATTTGTAGAGATAGGAATCGGTTTGGTAAAATAAGCATTTAAATCCAGCCTCCATTAAATAAATATTTGCCATTGGAAAATGTGTTTTAGCTTAGCTGCCAGTGATTCAGCCTAATAAAATGACCAGATGCCTATTTAGAAAGAGACTTTCAACATTTTTGACATTGTTTAGGCATAATAGTTAAATAAATAAGGACACACTTTAAAACTATAATACTGTTAGCATTTTGGGATAGTTCAAACCAAAATGAAAATTCAAAATGAAACCCAAAATGATTCATCATCTACTCGCCCTCATGTCATCCTAACCCTAACCATGCATTTCTCTTTTTCTGATTTGTTTATGTGCTAACTATTAAAGTGTTGCTTTGGACCCCATTGACTTTCATTGTGTTTTAATGTTCAAAATGAGAATATGAGGGTGAGTAAATGATGACCAAATATTCTTATTTGTGTAAACAACGCTTAATTAAGATGATTTAATATATGTTGCATACTTAAAAAAGGCTTCAAAGCAGAACTCACTTGAGACTGCTGGAAAAGGATGGAGCGAGCTGGGTCTATACCACAGGCCAACAGACTGGCGGCCATGTCCAGGATGTTTTCTCTGAGCATCTGAGGGTCCTGAGGCTGGGTGATGGAATGAAGGTCTACAATGCTGTACATGACGGGACTATACTCGTCCTGCAGGGCCACCCAGCTCTCTAGAGCTCCCAGATAATTCCCCAAGTGAGGAACACCTGTGGGCTGGATTCCTGAGAAAACCTGTGCTCTAGGTAGGCTCTGTAAAGAAAAAGAGAGGTTCGAGACCAAAACATTCATACAAAGGAGGGCATAAAAGCGAAAGGCAAAGAAAGTTGGTGGTGGGCACGCAGCCAGAATGGAGACGCCCTACGCAGTTTTCTGAATGTTATCAAGGCGATAAATCCAAGGCGCGTTTCACACTAACAGAGCACCCTACCGGGTGAGAGAGTGCTAGAGCGGAACTGCTCCACAGCCAATGAAAACACTCCACAGTTCACAGCCAGCCAATAGCAGCTTTTAAGAGCGATACAGTCGTGGAATAACAATCACAAGAGTAGTCCTGCCCAAACCAGCAACAGAAGAAAGCAGTGCAATGCTATAAACCTATAAAGTATGTTAACGATTGGTAAGAATAAAACAAAGGGGGCATTTTTCAATGTTTGGACTGAGAAGGAATCCCACTACTCCTTAGTCTTTACAAAAAAAAATAAATAAATAAGAAATTGCTAGACAAATAATGTGTTACTAGCAGGCCGAGATTTCATATTAAAAACGTACAAAAAACTGCCAAATAATCTTTGTTAACTTAGCGACATAAAACCATTGAAAAGGGGGGAAACACACTTACATGAAAAGAGCAATGAACACCTGCATGGGTATGTATGAGGTGACTTACTTTTGGGCCCAAATACAATCTGAGATCTATGGCTGATCTGAAATCAGTCTGACTTCAGGGAAGCCTATAGTCAGGGGAATAGACTCACTGATCCACAGTCATTAGCTAGTTATAGGAAAGGAGCAGGCTATTTATGCCATTACTGTATGAGTAATTGCAGTGCAGTGGCCCGAATGCACAGGGCCTCTCTGAGGTGTCAGAAGTGATTTGGGGCAGAACGGAGCCTGGTTCATGTGTGTTCTCACCTTGCGTTGTTTCCCTCTTCCCCTCCGGCCGATCATTAACCATCCAGACATGGTAATGGTGTCATTTGAGACAATCACACATAAGCTGAAACAACACTAGGCCCAACTACCGAAGGAATAATCAACCTATCGCACCTCCCATCTACCGACAAGAAGAAATGTCTGAAAAATCTGATATTTTATATCAATTTTTTGGCGGCTGGCGTGATGGGGGAATTTTATTCAGGAGATACATTACATGGTAACCTCATTGAAATACCCATTTCAATGTCATTCTTTATTATTCATTAGGGTGTAGCTATGGTTTTAACATTGACAGATTTTGTCAATGGATTTTTTTTCAAGATTTCTAATCAATTACATAATACAGTGCATTTCAAATCTTTAATACATTTAATTTACATGTTCAGTCTATATACATTTTTCACACTGTGCTGCTGATGCCATAAAAAAAAGTTTTTTACTTCTTTATTTAGTCTAAAGTCAAATGAAAGCCTGTGTCTTCAAATGTAAAAATAATCAAATTTATTCATTCATTCGTTCATAAAGTGAAATAATTTTTTTTTATTTTACAAAAGAAATAATGACATACAACACTCTTCCATTCTTACCTGCAGTAATTGCTCAGATTCTGTTTTACTCATATTCACTGACTTGCTTAGCTGTCCCACCAGCACAAACTACTTCTTGATGACACTTGGCAGGAGCAGCAACTTCTCTCCTATTATTTTACACTGACAAACGCAACACAGCACAGCAAAATAGCACCAAAAAAATCCTCCAGGTCTACCATATGGAGTAGACATTAAACCGTATGTGTGTGTGCACAAGTTGATAGAGTTACACAGTACACTTACAATCCCTGTTCTTACACTCATGTAGGCACTTTGTAGGAGTGTTTAATTGTAAGACTATCTGTGTGTGTTCCAGTTGGTGTGGGATTGAGTAAATCTAGAAACAACAAAATACATGGAGGTCAAGAGGATTTGGGATCACTGCATCTCAAGAGGTTAAAAAAATGGTGAAATAAAATAATAAGTGAAATAAAAATAAAATAAAATAAAAACTTCAATTAGAACTTTAAAAAGGTCAAGCAACCTCCATTTGACAAGCTGAGGTGGACTGACCCTTTTGCATTAACAAGTGAAAATATGGAAAAACAGAAGTAAGAAATTAATGTAAAATTCAGCTCCAAGGCCACATTGAACAGAAAAAAACAATGATGCAATTAGATTATCGCTTTTAAAACATATTTTTTGTTGAGGCCAACAATTATTTATACAATCAAAATCTACATTTCTTTAATCTTTAAAAATAGGCAGACACCCACACACAAACCATATAAAAGACTAAATAAATAACAACATATTAATTGTTTTAAAGTTTCATTAAAGCAACATTTATATTTACACATATTTAGAGATAGAACAAGGTCTTCAACTTGATGTTCAATGTATATTTGGGTAAAGGACTAACACAATGAGCATGCAATTCAGATTTAATAAAGTTCCAATTTGAGCTATTTAAACTCAAAATCAGTACTATACACAAAGAAGCGAAAAGGACCCTATCCATAGCTGAACTCCTGGAACATCCTGGCAGAGACGCCCATCTTTGCAAGCCAATTCCAACACTGTCTTTCACCACCCTTTATGGTTCTGCAGGAAAGCGTCAGCAGCTTGGTAAATGTGGAGAAGCTCTCCACAGGAGCTGATATCAGAGAGGGAGCATGGGGCCAGTTCTGAACGGCACCTCTGACCCTCCCGCCCCAGTCCATTTGTCCCCTACTAAGCTTCAGACACACAGAAACTACTGTTACAGTGTCTATCAGCATCGCCTCACTCGCCCTATTAAAACAGACATCACGCTGAACAGCAGAAACACATGCCTTAATCCTGCCACTCACCGCTGGGCTACCAACAAAGCCCTGCTTTGGTGAAGTACAGAGCAGAAAATCATTTTTATGCACCTTCCCCTAGCCGGTGAGACGGTGGGGAATGTGTGTTTTTGCCGTACCGAAGCACACTCAGCTTGAAGCGAAGTGCGAACGGCTGAAAATAAAACAGGAACGAGATCCGATTCGAGGGGAAAACACATTAGAGAAAGCGTGAGTGACAAAGCCAAAAAAGCAGCGAAAGAATGAGCAGGAGACAGAGCAAAAGAAGAGGTATTTGTGGGGCGGAGGGTGGCGTACAGGAGGTGGCAGGGGGGCAGGAGACGGAGCGTTTGATTAAATCTGCGGTTGACGTTTCGGACAGGTGAGATTGATGAGGTTCCTCTACGCTTCACACTGTGCGGAGAGCGCAGGGAGAGGAACAGAAACACGCAGTGTGGAGAGCCAGGGCTGGGGGCCCACTCACACCGTGGGGTCCCCGGCCTGATTAATGGGGCTGGAGTCCCTTCAAAAACAGCGCTCCCAGCAGAAAGGGCCGCACCGTGCTCCAAAAATAACCAGGACGGGACAGCCGCTCCACTACGGACTGCGGCTTGGAGGCCAAACCCTGAACCGTTTAAGACCAATCGCTTTTGTTTCACTACAATCCTCCCTCTGCTGATCACATTACATATTAAAAGATAGGTTACGCTTAGTCTGACATGAAATATCATTATTTGCAAGCTGCACGGAAAAGCCTGCCGAAATCTCAAACCAAAACCCAACGCCTGGCAGGGAGAATGATAAATGTCTTGCATGGATTATATTGCAATATTTGGACACTCTGTATAAACTACGCTACGCAAATAAAGGACAAAGCCACTTCTGCCTTTTTTCCCTTTAGAGCCTCAACAGGAAAAAAAAACGGAGGCGCTAGCCTACTAATGACAAATTAAACACATAAAAGTCACAACGAAGCAGAAATAACCTGCACACACCTCATAAATTTATCAATGTGTAATTATGGTAACATTCAGGAACTACTGAGCCAGAGTTTTTCCTTGTTCCCTCTAATTTCCTCCAGCGCTCACTGTTGGTTTGAGCAGAACCCAAAAGCTCGATACCAAATAGTGGGTGCAAATCAATTAACTGCGTCACATTTTCGGTAACCGTAAGTCCACAGGGTATGGTACAAAAGATTAATAGGATTTTATTTAAAACAATATTCACTCAGAAACTGCTAGTTTATTTCACAAACTGCACTAAATGCAAAGATTCAAAAGAATACTGCTTTTTGCCAATTATCCCAATTTTTCACAGTGCAGCATTACTTTACAGGAATTTAGAGCCAAAATACACTAAATTATCCCAAAAATTATGAGCGCTTGAGGGGTCTGGAGGAGTTGTTCAGCACATATTACGTTCATCCTTCAGAATGATGAACAGAATTACACAGCGGCGTGTGAAATAAAGTGCTTAGCTGACAAGTAAAAACAAATCGTCTAATTAATAAATACAATCATGCCTGGCGCATGTGCGCCTGCTTTCCTACGGTTTCCTCTCCGGGCGGCTCTGGGAGTAGATTTAATGGATTTAGCTGACATGAGAGTTAGAGCATTTAGACCTGAAGGAGAATTAAGAGCAGTTTCCTTTTTGTGCAACACGAGGCTGAGATGACTGATATCAGCCATTAAGACCACAGGCGATTAAGGGCTGGATAGGGAGCGTCGTGTTTTATAACGCAGCTTTGAGCGAGGGCCCACTGCATCCTGCTGCCTCATGCTGCAACGTATGGATGGATAATCAGGGAAGTTTCAGGATGTGATTGGAACAAAAGCTTAAAACTGACATGAGTTTTATTGTCTAAACAACTGAGTAAAACACTTACGCAACAGGGGTATTTCAACAGCTCCAGAAACAGAACAAGAGTTTTCAACACAGAGTAAAAGGTTAATGCTCAATTTATTTAGCATTTTCCTAGCTAAATCTTGCTGGTTTTGGTGGTGAGAAAATCTAAGCACCTAACATGCTCATTTTATTCACTTTCCACTTTTTGACACGTTTCATAAATAATATTTATTTATAGGCATGGTTTTCGTTAGGTCAAATCTCCCTCTCACTTGGACAGAAAAATCTGTGCTCATCTTTTCACACTGCTGCTAAATGACTTTTCAGAACCCTTTCTTTGCCAAAAAATATGCTCCATGTTTTGACGTACATCACACCTAGCAGCATTGTGAATGTCCGCATGAGCATGCAGTGCCTGACATTTGGAGAAAATTAAAACAAATGAAAACCAACACCTCATTTCAAATGTTGTTGCTGGTAATAAAGGACTGCTGGGATGGTTTTGACGTCTTTCTGTAACCTCACTCCCACAGTCGCAGCACTCTGCACTTTAGCGTCCCAAACGACACACTGCCTGTAGTTAACAAAACAGAGACTGGCTGCCAGCGGTGGACGCACATTCCTACACGGCAAGTGTGCTGAAGCCATCAAATAAAACTTGGTTGTCAATCAAGTCAAGGCAGTGTGGGCTTCACGTGCTCTGTAAAAGGCTCACTAGTTATAATTTACTGTGCTCAGGTCCAGTTAGCGTTACATACACTCAGGGAATTGCACTGTTAATTAACAGTTTCTTTCCATACTCTGGTTCACTTTAAAAGCTGGCATTTCAATAAGTAAAAAGGGCTGTGATGGCTGTTATAAATAGTGTAATTTTAGGATGGTTTATAACAGGGAGATATGGCTAATTGAGCAAGAATGAGCAGGTGAGCTTTGCGACGAGGGCCAAGATTATCCAAATATAAAAGGTTTTATTTTTAATAACAAAGGTTATATTAATAATAACAACAGGTAGTTTTGGAAATGTTCTATGTTACTAACCCATTAAGCATTATAATATTACAAAGAACATTTCTGTCTACTGGCAAAACATATCTACATATGCACATATGTACACAGTAAAATTCAAATGCTTAAATGTATTGTAATAGACAAAGTCAAGCAATCTTGGTGTAGTAAGCATACAAATATTGTTTAGCAAAAGTAAGGAAATCTGATTAAACATCATATTCTCCATTACTCCAAGCCACAGAGAAAAGGAGAGTCCTGTTATTCTTTTTATAACAATTATTCTTTTTATAATTTTCATAATTTCATATGGAGATAGTAATGCTACTTTCGTGATTAACATCCAGCACAGAGAAGAAAAAAAAAGTAATTGTGTTTTACTCATTTTACATTTTATTTTATAAAAACAAGTCTACAGACTGCTGTAATGCATGACTGAAGTATCAATTTTCATACTATTCAAACACCAAACTTTACTCAACAGGAATAAATGCTGTGGAATAATGTAATTCATTAACTTATAATAAACTCATCGAAGTCCAATATGAAACATGCCTAAAACAGCTCCACTGTTGTGTTTTATAGAAGAAAATGAAATGAGATAATCTTGATTTTGAAGTGAAAGTGACAGTTCCAGCCCTTTAAAAAATAAACTATCATATGATCACCAAAGCATTTACTTTATTAAAAGATATTGTGAAATATTACTAGACTTGGTAAATATTTTAGACTTGAAATGGTTTTGAAATGCAATTAATCAAGCTGAATTTTCATATTATTACATAGATATCTCACAACATACCACCCCTCTTCAAAGCTACAAATTTGCAGCACAGCAAAACCTAATTTACTCATAGATAACAACCATGTCAATATGCTTAAATGCATGTTACAATTTAATAAATTAAAATAAATTAAAACTATTCTTGACTTTAATAAGCTTTAGCAACTATGCTCTCACAATGTCACAATCAATTGCAAAGGCTCTTTTTTAAACAACGCCGTTATTTACACTCTATTAGCCTACTTCTGAAAATATTGTAAAGACCACAGTAATGTGTTTAGACTGAAAATTACAGCTGTCGGATACTTTCAATGTATTACGGAAGGTTTCCACTTAAGGTGAACCACGTAACAGATCCTCAGTAAGCTGCCAAACTGGTAAATAATAAAACGTTAAAAAGAGAAGACTTTCTTACCGTTGTTCCCGTCGTTTTCCCAGCTGTAAATAATCTTGTATGGGAATTAATCTTATGGATAAAACGAAAGACAGATTTCATGTTAAACCTCATGGACAGCGCCATCTTGACTTATTCATAAACACAGGCGTACGGTGTCCAATAAGGGACATAAGGCCAAAACACACAAACACACATGTGCATGCACGCACGCATTCGTGGCTGCAACTCAAGCTAAACTTAGAAGGAATTGCCCATTAGAATTGCCACCTCGACAGAAATATTTAGTACCGTAACAAAAACTCATAAAAGACCATTTAAGTAATTTCAAATAAATAAATAGGCTACAAAGGAATTGGTATCACATGCCAACTCCAGCATTTTTTTTATGTAATTATCGACAATCAGGTTTTTCTTACAGATGTTTAAAAAGTACAAACAGTTCTCTGTTTTGTAGCATTTCAGACTTCTTTAACCACATCTGCAGCTGATTAATCTCACCTTTGCATCTGGTTGTATTCACACACATATTCTATATTCAAGACTGTCTCCTGCGGCAGTGCTCTGTAACACATAGACCATGATCAAGCAGCGTGTCTATACCAAAACCTCACTTTGTGTTTGCATCATGCTGTATGATTCTCACTCTCTCTGTTGGCTGTTAGTGCGTTTGGCATCTGTTTCCTGACCACCCAGTTGCGCTGCCTTGTTTTGCACCCCTATGAAGAGGAATTCTCATTATATCATGCTGATGATGATATTTCTCTCTCTTTTCCTAAAAAAATAGTAAAGGTGGTTTTACTGCAACATCTCCTTAAAGCCCGAACTACATTTCTTCATTTAATGTGCTGTAGCAAAATAAAATGTTTGTGGTGTTTGGAAAAACCGCTTATGCTTACATTTGACATTTTGTGTGTTTGATTGAGTATGTGTGACAGGAAGAGAGGGATGGAGAGACAGAGAGAGAAAGAGAGCAAAGAAGGGTGGGTATGCAGAGACTGAACTGGCAGCACCCCACTGTGATAGACTTTAGGAAAATAATATGTGGCTAATCTCTGTGTTTGAGTGTGTGTGTGGTCCATGAATAACATCTCCAACCGTACTGAGGTTCTTTTGTTTTACAAAAAGAATATCACTTTATTTATATTTTTAACAAATGGATAATCTAAATAAATGTAACTTGCGTAAAATAGCCAAAAAACAAACAGAATGTGCTAAAAATTTAAGCATTTACGTATTTACGATGCATGTATTTTAAAAATGGTAAAAAACTAACAAACAAACAAACAAAAACACCTGCTGTAGAAAATTGCTAGGACTTAAGAAAATGGCTCTTTTTTAATTCATAAATTGGAATTTTAATTGAAATTGTCTCAAAAAGATTTGCATTAATACAGTCTGGGAAGTAACATGTTCACCACAAAAGTTTATTTATTACAGTTTGTTGTAATGAAAATAGGGTCAAATCTTTTCTTCCAAAGTGTGATGATTATCTGTGTGAAATGGAATAAAAAAGAAAAAAACCATAGGACAGGGACATGGCTTCTTGTGTTTTTGACGGAGGCAGATTTAAATGCAAGCTCTCAGTGATTGCAGTCTGTCATACATCACCAGAGAGAGTTTGTCATTTCACAAGAAGACTGATAAAAATATTGCAAGTTCAAAAAGTTATTACATGAATTGTTGTTGGCCACCCCGTTTCAGTTCACTGTGCATAACCCTGCTCTCAAATGTCAAAAATCTTTGTCCCCATATTTATTGAATTGCAAGGGCTGTCTGCTGCGTGAATGTCGACCGCTTTCAACACCCTCCCATATCACTAATTGTTCATCTCCTCACCACAGATTTATCTTCTCAGCCACCCTCATAGGTCTGTTCTAAAGAGCCTGGCCAAGTTTCAAGTAATAGAACCAGGGCCTATTGACCGCCCCTGATGTGCTGTGGAGAGAATGGGCAGGGTGGCTGTAACCAACAGCCCACCTGTGATAATATATAGAGGCAGGGGGCCATGGCCCACCACGGGGCAAGGCTATGAGGGCACGGGCCTAGGGAACGCAGGGACCAGGCCTGGGCCTCAGCCTGCATCAATAGCTCCCTGACACGCCAGCATCCTGACACTGACAGACAGGCCTTCCCCTCTGACACTGAGCCCACGGGGCGCCTGCCACCCAAGTCGATAGATGGATGGATGAATTGATGAGAAGATGGATAGGTAGATGGATGGCTTGGCTAGTTAAATAACAGTTCCATTTAATTCCTAGAGTCCTAAAGAGTGCTTTTGGAAATTTCCATGTATTTAAATTATTTTTCCCCCTCCTACTTTGGTCCATTAAGGAAAATAAACAGCTGGTGAGAAGTATTTTGTGTAAAGCAATGTTTGCTCCTGAGAGGAGAGTCTGGTTTCCATTACAGCTATGCCATCATGTCTGAACAGCCTGCAGCAGCGAGCGAGACGGTAGTCCAAGAAGACCGGGCCGGACTTTGGGTGGGCTATAATGGAGTTATCTCTTGCTCTGTTCTTCCTTCAGAGTGCCACAGATCCATTCGCTGAGACCAGAGGCTTCACGTTAAGCGCAGGCCACCAGACGTCCCTCTCAGCTGTGGGGAACATGTGCTGTGGTCCTCTTGCCTGTCAGAGGCAAATGCGTGACTGTTTTCGAACAGGCAGGGAAGCAGCCAGCCGTGTGTGTCTGCATGGTGCTGAGGTGGGAGGGGGTTGTCCCTCAGGAGGGATGTGTTTCAGCACCTTGTCTCCTTCTCTGTTATAGCGCTGACAGAACAGGAGGAAAAGAGTGACGGGGGTGGAGAAAGGGTCTCTGCTCTCTCACTCCCATATGCTGTCTTCACTCTCCAGCTATCATACAGTAGAGCACGAGTGTGAGGTCAAAGATCATGGTTAAGGTCATGAGCTTGGAGAAGATAAACTACATATAATACAGTCTTGGCCAATAGAGAGTTAACTGCAAATAACTGAACATCTTAAACCACCATTCATAAGTTTGTAGTTGGTTAGTTTAACGTTTTTGAAAGGAGTCTCTTATACTCACCAAGGCTGCATTAATTTGATCAAAAATACAGTAAAGCAATAATATTGTTAAAATTTAAAAGAATAGTTCTCTGTTTTAATTTCTTTTTTTTTTTAATGCAGTCATTACTCCAGTCTTGATTCTTCGGAAATCATTCTAATTTACCGATTTGGTGCTTAAGAAACATTTCGAATCATTATATTGAAAACAGATGTGCTATATTTTGTAGAGACCATTATAATTTTTTGATGATTGTTTGATGTTCCCACAGCATTTATTCAAAATATAAACCTTTTATAAACGTAACTCTGTAAACTCTTACTTTTGCTTAGGTTAGTGCATCTTTGCCGAAAGTATATTAATTTCTTTAAAAAAAAAGAAAAATCTTAATAGCCCATGATTTGAATTGCAGTGTACATTTGATATTATTTGTGATTATGTGTAGGCCTATTAGTATTGAAAAAGAGTTTCAAACCATGACTATCCACTTACAGCAAGTTACATCAGAAAAGATCGGATGGCTGCCGTGACAGAAATCGCAAAAAAAAAGAAAATTACATGCTTTGATTAAATGTCACATACAATACATTGACAAGTTGCATTAGGACAATTTCTTTTTTTTTTTTCTTTTTTGTTGGTTTGAGGATTGCATGGTAATTATTGGAATAATGATTTCCAGTTCTTCAGATTCATAATGATGTATATCAGAACGCTGATACTGGAAAAATGAGACTCTTCCTGATTTGACCACAAAAAACACTGGTTATAAGTGGATGGACATTATTATTGTGGTCTCGTTTTGATGGAAAAACAATAATAGCTCATTTAAATGGAAATTTCACCCTAGCATATCCATATTGACCATCTTGTTCTAAACCACTATTTTTTCAGTCTGGGATTGAACTTACTGAACAAATAATAAAGCAACTGTTTTGTATGTCACTTTCTTACCTTACATAACCTGATTGTACTAGCTCCTGCACTTCTTGACTCATGCAGCACAGTCTGATGGCAGATTCTGAATAGACCAGAGAGATTTGATTTATTTTAACAGCACATGTAGGTCTTTGATGATTAAATCATTTATTGGTTCATGCATCATTACATTAGGCAATGCTAATAGCACTATTACACTTCATGCTCAGCAAACTGATGAATGAAATGCAAATGTGATTCTTCATAAGATGACAAAAGTTAGCTACAGTTGTGAGTATAGGTGTTGCTGCTGTGAAGTAAGAGAAAGAAGGGGAGAGAAAAACTGGATAAAGGAGGCACCTTAACATCAGAGCAGGACTTTGATTATTTCCAGATAGATTGGTTTCACCACTGTGCATCATTACAAATGTGCCCCTCTTCTGAATCTACTTTTACACACACACACACACACACACATACACACACTGTTCTTTGCAGTACTACATTATAAAGCATGCGTCAACACTCAAAAAAATATTTAGGCTAAATTCATAGTATTTATGTATTTCAATTGCATGTAAAATTTCCATCCATTTTGATGACATATTTTTTACTTAAATTAACTAATAAACTTTATGTTGTGCAAATTCGCCAACTTCATGTAAATGAAACAAGTAAGTAATAATAGTACCAATAAATCCTATTTGTTTTAAAAGCATAAGAAACACGTATATGTATTATTAGGTAAAAAACCCAATATACTTAAAATGCATCAAATATACATACTTTTTATTAATCAACCCAACGTATTTCATATTTTAATCCTACCACACCTAATCACACTAAAATCTAACTATAACACACAAAAAACAAAGAACAGCAAGACCACTGTAACATTATATCAATTTATTAATGCTTCATAGTATATATATATATATATATATATATATATATATATATATATATATGATAGCAAGAAATACTACACAGTGTTCATACACTTGTATACTATTTGAACACTAAACGTTTTTGCCAACAATCAACAATCAATAAACTAAATGAACAGAAATCAATCCAAAAAACATCAATCACCCAAGAGTGACAAAGCAGAACTTTCACACCAACATCCAAGGGTTGGTCTCCAGAACCAACACCAGCACCCATCTGAACCTAGAATGAACATGTCCAATGTTGTCTGTGCAATTCCAGACTCAGCCTCTGCACTTCCCAGTCCTGGAGGATAAACAAAGACTATGAGTAGTGTTCCGATGCCAGGCAGTGTCATATTCAGACATTTTAAGGGAACAATGTCAACAAACTCTGACATTTTGGATATGCAGACGCAAGTAAGAAAATACTGAAGCATCTAGAGTTAGATGATTAATGCAGTGATTTTTATGTTTCTGGGTTGTTTTATGTTTGGCAGTAATTCTTTTAACCCAAACTGATGCAGTGTGTATACTTTTCATTTCTTAAACAACCATCTCGGAAGACCTCCCACTGTACACATTCCAGCGTGACAATACAATTTATTAGGCTCATTTTGTGAAAGAATTATTTTCATGTATGAATTTATCACCAGTTTTGAGCTTATTCTGAATGTCTTGAGGATGTGGAGTTGACTTTACAGAGTGACCAGACTCTCTCATTGACAATACAAATGGAAATAAATGTTGTGATGTTGTATAACGTTGTTTAAAAAATGCCACAACAAAGCACAATGTTATGAATTCTATAGGTGGTCCAATGAACTACTGTAATTAGAACAACTCCTTTATGTAACAGTGACTCTAGCACGTCCTGAATAGGGATTTGCTGAAATACAAACATTTAAACAGTGGATGTCATTACTTGTTTTTTTTAAGATACTTGTTTTGTAAGACTAATTTATTAAAAACTATTCATATTCAAGAACAGGTTAAGTAAAAAAAAAGAATGTCATCTATCAAACAAAATTTTCCTTTTTATATTTTTTTCTAGTTAAGTAACAAGTTTAGAGATTATACTCACTCTGTGGCTTTTCTGTGACATTGTTTACAAGCCATATTTTTTGAGTGATTACATGAGACAGGATTCATTCCATCAGAATGTTCTGTTTCTTTCAACACCTTCTGATGATCCTTTAAGTTTATTTGCTGTGGTAACTAGAAGTAAAGAGGAAGAGGTGATCCGTTCATGTGAGTGCTGCACTGCTGCTTGTACTGTTGTGCTAAAATGATCTTTCAGGTAACAATTAACACCAAAACTGTATTTAGTGTTTAACTTTAGTGATAAGTTAACAACTAACAGAATCTCAAATCGAACACTTTGATTCACTTCACAAGTAAGAAAACTTACCGTGACTTATTGTGTTTCATTGTTTGGTTCATGCATGCATCAAGTGACAACAGCATCTGTTGATTCTTAGGATTTACAATGAGATCACTGTCACAATGAGAAACAATTAAAACTGAAAAACAGATTTCAACCCAGCCCTAATACGTACAGTTTACTAAGCTAGTGAAATAAACGCTAGTCTGTGCATTGATATTAGTGTAATACGATTTCAACCAAATAATACATGCATATACAATAAATTTTGTCAAATAACATACACTGAGATATATCTTACCTTGTAAATAGATTATGATGCAGGCTGCTCCAATGCAAAACAGTGAGGAGATTCAGGAGAACACTTCTTCTGGGGCAGATTTTCTTTTTTAAATTTTCACTTACATTACCAAATTACTGTTTCTCATGCAAATTTAATGGACATTTAACTAATTCGACCTGACATGTTGCAGAGCCCGCTGTATTTAAACCATATTCATAAGTTTTAAGTGATTAAATCTAATAGTTTTTACGGTTAACAGATTTATATTTATTTTAATTAATCAGAGTACATACATTTATAAAAAAACAAAACAAAACAAAAAAACGATTATTTAAATCAAATCAAATAGATGCAAATACTTAATAACAAATTGTGCCAAGAATCATTTTTTTGAGTAAATGTGTGTGTGCCCCTTTTAGGCCCTGCTGCTGTCAGCACACTACTCTTCAGAGAATGTGAAGGGTATCACTTTACAGTGAAGTCACAGGCCTGGAACCGCCTCCCTCTAGCTGCAGCAAACCCTGTAATTTCTGTTTGCATCTTATTTCAGCGTAATCTTTTTACATTCTTCACGGGAAACACAAAGCTGCTGTTGTAACGTGGGGGCAGACCTCACTATCGTAAAGACGAACTTACAGAGAGAGTTAAATGGTACAGTATGTCTCAGGTTAAGGAGGATTTCCAGAGTATGAACAGAATCAAAGAAACAGATACAGTACACAGTAGCTGCTGTCCACCTTGTGGTGACAAGTGTAGGCTGGCTACTGAAATTCAGAGAAGACATTGTCCACATTATAATTTGCTGCTTAACTGTCATAATTCCAAATGTACAGGAAATACCATGACTGCAGGCGACACAAAATCACTGAGCCCAAAATAGAAGCGGCAGTATTCTCTGGGTTTGTGACTCTTGACTTTGTGAGTCAAGAAAATTAGCTGGTTCAGTGACACACAAGGGCGACGACAAAAACTTCTTTGAGTGTTTGCATGTAATTAGAAACATAATTAAAATGTACAATACGTGGCTCTGAGAAAAAACAGGAACTGTTGGCTGGTTTATGGCCTGTTGGTTTACAGCTGTTTTCCTGAATAATTAAGCGAGGAGAAAGCCAGCCGTACCAGCCACAGCTGGAATCTTTTTTCATATCCTAAAGACGGCTGTCCAAAGATTAACACTAATTTAATAGAAACCATAAACATCTTAGATGGTTAAGTAAATAGTCATTTGACGGGCAGTGACAGATATTGTGGCACTAATCATTTAGTAGTTTTATTTTTGTTTCACTGTAATATATATATATGTATAGGAAATAAATACTTGCTGTACAGTTATTTTGGTTTATCTTTGTTTTATCTACATATTTAATTTTAAATATATAAAAATATATCAATTTCTTTGGCGTACAAAAATTAAATGCAGCAAATTCTGTGAACTAAATAATTATAATATTTTTGAAAAGCAAATACAGGAGAGAGAATTATCCCTTTTAAAACTGAGAAAGTCTTGCAGTGTGCTAGTCAATTGACTTTCTATGTTGTTGTTTTTTTATGTAAAAATTTGATCTTAAAGCATAAAACTACATTTACAAACAACTATTTTATATTAGCCTAGCTGCACAGTTTTACAGCTGGTTTTTAATTTTGTGTAAAGATGTCAGCTTGTGCCCAGAACCAGCTAATCATGATAGCTCAGAGCATTAACTGAAAATATGAGGCCAACATTTCCGTGCCAGTCTGAATATGTATATTTTTTCCACATTAATTAAATGACTATGTTTATTCAACTTCCAAGCTTTTTTCTGCACATGAAGGTAAAATGACTGTTGTACAATAAAACAAGGTGTGAGCTGTTGTGGGTTTAGCAGCAAACACTAAAAGCTTTCAAAGTGTTAAAATTGCAGTTTCTTGGAGACACTAATACTTCCCAATACTGGGAAGCATGCTGAGTGAAAGGCAAAGTGATATAAATTTAAAAAAACGCCTTGGAAAATTCAATTCAGTTTGTGTTTACAAGAATTTATAACAGCACTGGTCATACACGATTGCCATCATGCTGAGGAAAAATTTAAAGATTTACAGAACCAAAATATTTTAAAGTAAACGAAAAATGTTCTACTCATCATTTCATCGTGTAATTTTCATGTCAATGACCAAATGGGGAAGATTGTAGAACTGTCTGGTGGACTTATAAAAGCACTATGTACTGTATTTATATATACATTTGACACAAATGTGAAAACGAGGTGAATTAATTTTAAATTAAAAAGAGATCAAAGACGGATTTTTTTAAAACAAATGTTGTAATTAATTTCATAACATAATTTTCAAATGAATATGGCACTTTAAATTTATTTTCAAAAACAAATAAATAAACAGCAATTGCACATTTACCAAATTCTAAAAAAATGTATAATAATAAAAAAATAAAACATTGAAAGTTAATGTATTACGCTGACCTGTAGGTGTTGTCTGTTCGCTAAAAATCTAAACAAAAACAATGTAAGCAAATATCTCGTAAGCGTTCGTCTTCATTTGAAAAAGTGTAAAGTAGTGCTTTATGAAAACTAATAATCATTCCATATCTGTCAATCTGACCCACCTTTGAGTTTAAAATCCTTAACCGTCATACAAAAAAACTGCGTAAACAGCGCGGAGGTCGTGGGTCAGTTGCGTGATCATAGGTCACCCTCTTGTGGAGAGACCGCAGAGTGTCTGAAAGAAGCCTCAATCAGTCAATGAACACGGAGCAAAAACAGACTAACAAGGATCTTGCAGTAAGTTAACTAACCGTAAGAGCACTGATAAGGACGGGGCATATAATGATGCGCGTTTAGAGCGAAATGCACGGGTGAATGAGCCAGCTAATGGAAATGATAGACATGATTAGCCTTTAATGTGCGCTGAATGAGGGGATCAGGTATCATAGGCACTGCAAAGACAGCACGGAGAAGGTGCATTTATGGGGCGCTTCATTTGTGCATCAGCATCCTAATGAAAACGAGCTTCATTCCTGTGCAATCAAGACCCTCAAGGCAGAAAACAGGCTGCGTACTGCCGAGGCGCGAGCAGAAGTGGCCAGCGTTACCGTGGAAACCGAATACTCAGCATGTAAATAATGTGATCTATCGATGCCATCTGGAAAAGATTGGGTTTGGGTGCCTTAACCGCCTCTCTACCGATATGCAAGGGGGATGCATTACCATATTTATTTGTACTGCTAAACTTAGTCCGCGGATGAGATTATGTAGTGGTGGATTGAGAGTAGATCCTAAACAAACACATATATTAAAGCAGGATTTGGAGTATAACCTGAACAATAATGGATTTACAAGACAAGAGGGTTTTCCCCCTTTTCACAAGCTCTTCGTTTTTCAAAAATTGAATCCAGACTGTTTGAGGGTGAGCCTTTTTGCAATGAAAGCACAGTAAGGGGGTGGGATTTGGCCAAGGTATTTATCATATTTGAAAAATCTAGTTTGATGGGGGAAGGGGACAAAGAGTAACGGAGACAGGAAGAGAAGCTACTCAATCAAAATCACAGCTTGAAGAGAGAATCATGCACAAGTTGTTTGTGGCACAAACATGAGGTCTCTCCTGCTCTTTAAAAATAGTAACCAGTGTCATCTAGCTATCTTTTCCCCAATGTACAAATGCAAGAGTCTTCCTCTGCTCTTCCAGTGCTAGCTATCCTGATGAAGCAGGCAGTCCATGTGTTGAGAGTAAGGACTGGTGAATAGGTCTGGCCCGCAGACTGACAGCAGCCTTGAAAGTGAGTTTACAGTGAGCTCTCTTTAGCTACTGCTCGGACTGCTTTTCCCATTTGGATTCCCTCCTGAAATTCTCATCTGCCTTTAGTGTCTCAAAATAACAGATTTCCCATCCCTTGACCTCTGTTTTTATCTAGTTTCCTGCCTCTCTGTGCAGATAAACTTAATGTACTCATTATGAAGTCAGCCGTGATGAGAGGTCACACATGCAAAAGAGACAGATGCAAACAAAATGTCCTCTGAAACACTTTTTAGACTAAATTTTGCTCTTAAATAGGACTGAAACCCATTATATTTGGGATCAATCTCTTTTAGTTTATTTAAGCAGTTAACTGTGCCAGGGAGC
The DNA here is from genome assembly GCA_032357445.1 of Enteromius radiatus. NCBI lineage: Eukaryota > Metazoa > Chordata > Actinopteri > Cypriniformes > Cyprinidae > Enteromius > Enteromius radiatus. Next base: position 11,054,332 of record JAUCMS010000153.1, on the reverse strand, counting down.
CGTTTTAACTTTGATAATACAAGGAAATATTACAACGATTTCTGAATGATCATGTGACGCAAAATACTGGAGTAGGCCCATAGTTTTAATCAAATAAATGCAGCATTAGAAAAAAAATTGCAGGCCACAAAAATGAAAAGTATTGTTGTATACATATTTTCATAAATGAGATACAACTAAGGCAGTACTTCCTTTCTTATTGCATGCCTGTGTTCAGATGTCTGTCCAGTAAGTCCCTATATCTGAGCCAATTAGGACCAGGTGATGGAAAAATCACAGAGAAGGTCCGGAGGTCCTGCAGACATGCTGACACAAAACAGAGATTGCTGTGGAGAGATAAGGAAATGATGGATGTTAGCAGACAGGATACAGACACCTGCTCCTGTTCAGCTTTTGTGTCAAACCCTGTGCACATAGTCATCATTAAAGCAAACATCATTTCTTTGGGTATCATGCTCTTTCACATTGTTCCTTGTTCTTTGTATCTCCCTCCGTCTTCTGCTTTCCCATCATCTGGTATTGATATTTCTTCTCTGTCCTCAACTTACCTATTAGATGTTAGCAGTGTAGATTGCAGAGTGGTGTATCTGCACTAGGACATTAGGCCTATATTTTCTTAGATATATACATTAGGACGGAGTGTATGAAACTTCAAAAAAGAGCACTTTTGTTCTATTATTAATGCATATTTTATTGAGATATATACAGGACTCCAGCACTGATAATGGGCATGCAGAAGAGCTGTATGTTTAATGGAGTGGGAAAACGGTGCTAATTAGGGCCTCTTGCAGGCCAAGAGGAAGTGGGCTTGCCAAGTCTCTTTTCCCCTGCGATCCTTCACCCTGAAATGGCTGGGACTGCCTGGGGCTGGACCACCTCCCATAGAGCTCCCAGGGTGTGAGATGCCAAGTCTAATCTCTCTGATTTCTCTTCATTTTTTTGAGTCCGTTGCGTGTTGCCAGGCAACGCTAGAGAAGGTTCATGCTGCTTTTTCTACTGTCTTAAGTTACATGCTGAATTGTTAACTTGGCATCCTTTTGTAGAGCGGATAAGCGAGATTAAGTATTTGATTAAAATTAAGTAAAAATCACAGACTCCAAGTCACCTCAGAAACAATCTAGAAATGGTCGATTTATGTATAATAATAATAATAAAAACAACAACGGTTTTATTAGAGCTGGGGGATCTGTATTATCAGATTTCAAAAATCAAGTACTTGTAATTGTAGTAGCCTATATTATGATTTAGAATGCTCATAATCAAATTTGTTACTTTTGATGGATTAGATGATTATATATTATTCGCACAAGTGCAGTAAAATGTTCCTAATTGATTTATTTTCCCCAATTATTATTTTAAAAATACTGTGTGGAGTTTAGCTTTGCCTATATTCACAATATAGAATGGCCATGTAAATATAGGCTTATATTTATAGGCTTAGAAATTGCACTAAGCATCATGTCTTTCTGCTTTACATCAGTCATATAGTAACGAAAAAAATCATATATGGTAAGGAAGATGATAGGGTTCAACTGTGCCTTTTATTGTCTTGCACAAAAACTGTAATTTGATCACAAAGCAAAGCCTCCACACATGCTGGACAGACTGCTGTCCATCTACTCCACAGCACCTTTTGCTCTGCCCAATCTGCCACACAGATGTGGAGCTGATCGCAGTTGCTGTTTTCATTTTTTCATCTAGAGACCCTAAAACAGATAAAAGCAGCAGTTTGATTTTACTGTCTAGGGTGATTGGTTTGCGAGGTTTGCTATAAAGCGCTCAGCTGGACAAGGAGGATGACACAGGGAACGATGAAGTTATCACCTCTGAGGCCCGCTGATCTTTCTAAATTTAAGGTGCCTAGTGAGATTATACTTCATGGGAAAGCAGAGCTGACTGGATACTATTTTTATGTATACCCGTGTCTTTATGCATCAAGTTTAATTTAGTAAAATGATTGAGGATGAATTCTGTTAGAATAGAATTACCACTATGCCATACTCACTCTTAACGGCTCAACTCATATGTAGTTGTTTAGCAGCAACATGGCAGAAACATGTATATCCCTAGCTGGTAAAATGATGTCTTCAATTCACATTTAATTCAAAATGCTTCATTTTTGGGTTGCATGACCCCACGCCAATGTTTCAAAATGACAGCTGAGATAATAATTATATGCCAGCCAAATCCCACAAGGTTTTTTTAAGAGAAACTCTTATTTCTGTCAAAAAGTGTTAGATAAACAGAGCACAGGCTTCATTACAAACCCTTGAGCCTTTTTCATTTCTGTTTTGACAGAAGTGCCAGAGGAGTACCAGCAGTTCTGAGCTACAGCACCAGACTCCCAGCAACTCAGTAAGTCAGTTGACCTTTTTCCTAAGTGTGCACACCTCTTTTACCTCATATTACCCAATCTCTGTCACGTTTAACATAACATAGAGTGAAATGGAAAAGGCTGGACATTAGAGAGATATACAGATACTGGGTGGGAGAGAAGGAGAGTGGAGGGTTCCAGGAACACGAGTATATGTGGTAGAGAGGAGCAGAGCAGTTTCTCTATCAAAGACCTTTTCCTTCCTCTCATAAATACCACGTCGATGAATAATAGCCCTCGCTCTGCACCATGGGCACTGACTCCAGCTCACAGATCTGGACAACATATGAAATCAGTACACACTGGGCCGTGGCTGATGCTGAAATCTCCTCACCTTTAACTCATCAAGAAGTTCATCTGGTGTGTAGCGCTCGCACTGAGAGTCAGTGTGTGTATACAGCATGTGCATGAGGCGTAACCATCTGTAGGTGATCTCATATTTACAACACATATGAACAGGAACTGCTATATCATTCTTGCCATTGAACATGTGTGGGACAAGATATTAATTAATGATTTGTACAGCTTTGGAATCATAGAGAGCTGTGCTATTCTTAAAGGGATAGTTCATCCCGACTGGACAATTCAAGTCACCTAAGGTAACTTGAAATATGACATAAAAAAGGGCCTTCTATGCTGTTTATGCAGACATACTGTCCAGTTTATATCCTACCTGTAATTTGTTTTTTCAAGTGATCATAAAGACCTTGATTAAAATAAGTTCAGGTGCTTTTCATTTGGGTTGGAGCTAAACTCTGCAGGACAGTGGGTCTCCAGGACCAGGGTTAAATACCTCTGTGTAAGATATAAAGTAAAAATGATGAGGAATAAAGTTGCCATAAGAGTTGCAGTTAGGAATAGAAATAAAGTTGTATGTGTAAGAAACTGTGGGTTATAAAGTTATGAGAAATAATGTTGCCATTATGAAAAATAAGGTTGCAGATAGTAAATAAAGTTGCACTTATAAATATAACTTCCAAATTAAGTTGTTGTGAGGAAGTAACAATTACAATAAAGAAGGTTGCAGTTAATAATGTGATAATAGAGTTGCTATTGTGAGAATATGATCATTAAAACAAGTTGCATCTCATGTGAGATGGGAAAACATAGTTGAAAAAAGACTCAAAAAAGCTGAATAATAGTCATGATGGTAATGGCAGTGGATAAGGGTAAGAAGATAATCACAGAATTTTCATATCTGGGTGAAAAAATCCCTTTAATCCTACTTTGAAACAGTAACTGTTTCTTATGGGAAGAGTTCAGGTTTCCAGGCTGATAACTTTAGAGTTTGGCCAGACGGAAGCTGAGGTCTGTCTGCCTCATTACCCACAAAGACCCAGTGCATCTCAGTGCAGCCTAAGAAAAATTCCTAAAAATCTTCTCAGCTGGACATCCCTGACCATAAACAGCTCATCAGAGGATAAAGTGCTTTGTGGAAGAGTGTGGTATGCATGTGTGTGTCTTTGTGCTTTAAGCTTTTTATGTCTCTATATCAGCTCCCCCTCAGCAGCAGAGCAGTAGGAGTGAGACGGGACGAGGGAAAGCAGTTGTGGGAAGTTGGTGAATGAGCTAAGCTTTGAAAGTGAAACATTAGAGAGGCAGATCATAAGAGCCAGGAAAACTGATATTCTCCTTGTTAAGGACTTTCTAGCTCCAGTCTCTGTAGTGGAGACTTCAACTTTTAACAGGAAACAGGTCTGAAGGAACCTGCTTGCAACACACAAGTACTAAGCATTCACACAAATGCAGCTGTAATGTGTGTTACAGGCTACTTCACTTTTACTGCTAAATAATCTGATGGCCTGATATCGGTGGTGTATTCTGCCACATTGTAAAGATGAGATCAATTTAAGGCTGTAATTTACATGGCGGAGATGTGTTATCTGCTCTGGTTACAGTAATGTCTGCGACGTTTACTGCTGAATCTTCATTGGCTAAGCAGAGCATTGGTAAGCCAAAAGCATATTTGCCGTCATTCGCTCTTATAGAACGTCTCAGGAGTTGCCTATAAAAATATAATTTCCCTCATCGACGTGGCATTCTCATCTTCCTCTTATCCCTTTTTTCTGAAACGTTTTTATTTATCCGTCATCTCAGTTCCTGTCTTCTTTTAAAGGTTTCATAAATCATGACACTAAGCTATTAACTATCATTTTAGCATGACAGATGTAGCAGGATGTAGTATATTTATTATATCATATACTATATTTTTCAACTCAGTTATATAAATTTGAATATTCAAAGTATATTCAATTGTAGCATTTTTTTTTTAATTCTGAAAAATAGTTAGCTTCATGTTGCTATAGCTACTTTTATTTCCTATATATAAAAGTAGATACATTTATGGGGATATGTTTATATATATATATATATATATATATATATATATATATATATATATATATAAACTCTTAAATGAAG
>JAUCMS010000153.1:10934950-11044880 GCA_032357445.1 Enteromius radiatus | reverse complement strand
CAGTGAATAGTGACGATTCTCTCTGACCAATCAGCAGTCTGCTGTGTTTTCACGTCACATTTTAGTATCGCCTCAGCCCGCCTTAGCTCGACCGAGTCGAGTCGAGCCAAGGCGGGCTGGTACTGTGTAGCGGAAAAGCGCCATAAATACTTTTTTGCCCCACTGTGTGAAACAAAGGTCATCAAAGGTCATATAGAAGATCCACAGTGTCATATAAATACAAAACACAATCACAGTAACACACATGACACTGAAATAATGCACTAAACATGTAACATGTAGCATAAATTCCTAATGTCCATAACAAATAACAAAAAACTAAGAAGCATAATTATTTAAATGAAAAACCATCAAATGTGTCATACAGGGAAATTTGGAAATTTTTTCACTGTAAATTGTAAGATTACTTGTTCTTTTTCACATACAAAAAATGTAACAAAAACCTATTTGTAAACATAGGTTAAATGCCTCATTAGATTTATTACAAGGAAATTTACCGTTAACAAATCAACAGGGTTTTACGATAGCTTTCTTTCTGTTTTTTTTTTTTTTTTTGTACAATTAAAAATTACAAACATTTCCACATTATGTTGCATGGCTAAAAGAAATGTGCATAAACTGTAAAAGATACTATTTTTGGCATGGTATCCATTTTTCTACTGATTTGTTTTTTGTTTTTATTTTTTGGCAGTATCTGACCATTTGACCTCTTTTTCACATACATGCATAAACACAGTCATACATTCAATAATGTGTGGTGAAGATCCGTGTGTGATGAACTCAAACTGTATTTGACAGACAGAGCATGGTGTTTTTGATCTTGAGACTATATTGTGACGAGCAGTAGGCGCTGTTTAGGTTCACAAAGATGTGGAACGAAAGGACAGAAAAGAAAAAGAAAACTTTAGCTCTTCAAACTGAACTCCACCGCTAGACCTAGAGAGAGATGGAAAGAGAGATTGAGGTAAAGACAAAAGATTGTGACCAGGGCAGGAGAACTCTATGCTCAATCTAACACACATGTTGTGGGCTAACGGTGTTGTAGCCCAAGGGCACAGACAGCAGCAGCAGCATGTGAAAAAGGTTTTCCACCCAGACCTCACTTCAGATTTAAGAGAGAGAGTGAGGAAGAAAGGGAGAGGAGTTGAACTGAGATGACTGAGAGGTTGTGTGTTTGAGGAGGGTAGAGAAACCGAGAAGAAAGAGAGATGGAGAGATATGACAAACATCAGAGCCATCTGTGGATTAACACAATTAACACCTCAGTAAAATCAGGTCCGTCATCACCTCTCTGCTGCTCAAAGGACGCCCTCATGCCCAGCCCAGCATGGCCCTCAAAACACTCAGTGCTGTTCAAAAGAAAAACGCACACTCACAGAAATACTGTGTGTGAAAACTGTAACTCGATTTAAATTAAGTGTAATAATGAGGTAATGAAATAGAGAGAGAATCTGATTTAGCTTTTGCACAAGCATGGCATGAATGGCGTTAAGTGGAGTTTTGTTTCGTTCATGGTGAGTTCAGACACTGATACTTTCCTCTAGCATGTGAGCTTTCCACCTCGACAGTCAAAGGGACCCCCTCTGTAAAAAAGACTTTAGACTTTCTTGTAATACGTTATATAATAAGTTGCATTAAAAAACAGAGAAATTAATACTTTTATTCAGCAAGCGTGCATTAAATTGATCAAAACTGAGAGTAATTTTTTTTTTTACAATGTTACAAAGGATTTCATAAATGCTGAACTTTCTATTGATCAAAGCATTATGAATGTATCAAGAAGCACAGAATCAGCATATTAAAATGGCTTCTGAAAGATCATATAGCACTGAAGACCCTGAAAATTCAGTAGAAATGTTATATTTTAAAATATAGTCAAATATATTTTTTTAATTGTAATATTTCTCTATATTACTGTATTTTTGATCAAATATGTCACTTTGGTGAACATACAGGAAACCTTGTACAAAATGTTATGAAATGATGCCAACTCACTTTCAAAATGAACAGTTAAACATTACATCAATTTAGCAATTAATCATTTAAAAAAATATATTTTTAATTATATTTATATTTTTTGAATAATAAACTCACTGAATCGGGTGATGCAACATTAAATCCTCATTATTAAAAAACTATACTCAGAATAACTGAAATAATGCATTGTCTAAAATATTATTTTTTCTGAAGTGACTTAAACATAAGCAATTTGTCACAGAGCCAACAATATTCGTAGTATGACATTTATTTGAACATTTGCAAAAGCGCACGAAAGAAAAGCAGAACAAACACAGGCACATTGATGTCATGCAGTGACCCTCATTCTAAGCATACAATTCAAACAAAGTTGCTTCTGGCCCCCTTTTCACTCTTGTACAATGTGTGGACTGGGCTAGTGCTGACTGTAGAGCTTAGTGACTGTGTGTGTGTGTGTGTGTAACTGGGGAGCAGCAGCCTGGAGGCAGGGGGGTTGAGACACTTTTGTATGGTCCTACCTGAACACATGTGGCAGAGAAACATAGTACAGATCTCAGGAGCAAACCAAGGGATTTAGTGACAAGGTAAGACATAGCAACATACACATTAGAAGGGTATACATGACTATAATCTGTGTATAAACAAATGGTTTATTTTAAAACTACATTTTTAAAATGATATACAACGAGTAGTGTATGTGTTAAATCCTATCTTAGATATGGATTCCTCTAGTGAGATATATTTTGATAAAATATAAAAGCTCAAAAACAGCTTTATTTGTGACTGTCACTTATAAACAAGCTTTGAAACATGAGTGACAGCAGAATGACGACAGCTGTCACATGACTAAGAGTTCTTAGGATTTGATCACACGTTTAGTGATTTGTTTAGAACGTTGCTAACTAGGGTATGTGTCAAACTTTTAGCTTTAAATAGTTTCTGTAATTTTCAAAAAAAAGTCTTTATTTGCTTACTATCGCCATCTAGTGTTCATTTATTCTGGAGGTCTGTGTTGACTAACATATGACAACACAGAAAAAAGATAAATAATCATAAAAGACAAATAATAAGACAAAAGAAAGAAGTGATGTAATGTTGTTATATGCTTCTTTCTAGACTGTGAACATTATACATATGCAGAGCTGGAGTGTCGTAAAGATATGAACATATTGGGCTCTAGTGGGTAAGTGACTAGCAGTTTGCTAACGCAACAATGTAAATGATATTATTGAGCACACATCTGCCGGAAATAGCTAATCAAGTTGCTGATGACAAAACCAAAAGCTTTATGTGGGGCAAACCAACTACAGGGAGATGGTTAGATAAGAAATACAAAAGCAAAATAGGCCATGTATGTGAAAAACATGTGATGTTTGTGATGTATTATGTCAGGACATTTTTTTTGTCCTGGCTCACTGAGAATTGATGAAGCCAAACAGAGTCTGATTTTTGTTTGAACATGTTGTTTGCAGTTTGTTCATCAGTCAGTTTATTGACTGCTGTATGTTCATTAACTCAGTCTTCCCTAATTACTTATATGCGTGTGAACATTTGGTGTGATATGATTGTAATTTAAGGTAATAAAGAAGCAGCAGGAGTTCAGGCTCTGCTGACTGTGTTTGTGATGTGAAATAAAACACTGAAAGATATGATATCGAGTACACTATGAAAAGGAGGTACATTTGAGTGTCAAAGGGCGAAATGGACACACATTGTCAAAAAAAAGTATAGGCCTATTATTGAAATGGGTGAGTAGAGCATTTTTAGCAGAATTTATTCATTTTTTCTCACCAGTGTATTTATTTGATTAGAAATACAGTAAAACAGTAATCATGTGACACTTACAAAATAATTGATGTCTGTGTTTGTATTTATTTTGAATGCAATTTGTTCTTATATTTCCAATGAAAAGTTTTTCAAAGTTGAAAACCATTGTGCTGCTATAATATTACCATAATAATTTATTTTTATACCTTACTGACCTCATATTTTCAACAATAGCATATATATTTACTATACACTGTATGACACCCTGAAAACGTTTTTCGGCCTACACCACTTAAGGGCTCTAAAGCCATCCTTGATAAAGTGTTTTTTAGGGTTAGGGGTAGTACCTTGTATACTAGGTAAATTAAAGTAAATACTCAATCTCTGTAAAATAAAGAAATGTATCATTCTTGGCCATCTGTGAGAATTTAGCTTGACCGTTTCATTTGAACAGCAGGTTCCCATTCTGAATAGACTGTGCTGTTGCTAGCCCACTAGTTAGAGCAGGTTGTAGAGAGCTGTGAGTAGGCTGTATATTTGTGCACGTGCGTCTGATATTGACTCGGTGCTCAGTGTGGCCAATCAGCACATTTCCATGTTATGCAAACACAATAAACATCAGGGGTCAGTACTATGCCCCAGCATGATAGGTCACAGTGCTTTTTTGCTATTTTATGTTTATTTACACCGGAGCGAAACTGCATTGCACACAGGCTTTTTGATATCAGTCCATTATAGCTAAAGATTTGAACTAGAGTTACTGTGATGTTAGTAGGTAATTCATTCTATTGTATGTTTTTGGGTTTTTTTTTTTGGTTTGTTCGTTTCTTTCAGAGTTACACACTGGGTTGCTGCAGTCCTTAAAAACAGTACTGGATTAAGTCCATAGGTCAGGTGTTTCTGATGACAACAAGAACAGATCTGGTGTTCTGCTTTAATTATTAACTTTTAGCAGCAGTTCATGAACATTTTCTTAAAGTTTATTGACCAATTCTTTTTTTCTAACAAATATTGGTGTCTAATATCACTCTCTTTTGAAGTATGTAATCTCAGTAAAAGAATAAATTGTCCTGTAACAGCTGGGTACTGGACTATAGTTAGGGTTCAAAAGTTAATCCCAACCCACTTGTGTTTCTATCCTCTAGGTTCAGTTTTTAATGTTAATCAGTGTTTTGATTGCCAAAGTTAGTTGACTAAAAGCACTGAAGCAGACCGCTGTGCTGTGGCATAAATTTGTCTAAACCTTCAGAAAAGGTAAATAGAGTTTTTACATAATACTAATTTTCCACCTAAATTTGGAAATGCATGCGTGTAAAGCTGTTTGTATGGAGGGAATTTGTTTAATGGTTTTGAGTACTAATCTGCAATATCATGCAAAAATTAAAAAAAAAAAAAAATCCAAATGCAGTTTTCATTGTTATTTTTTCCTACTTTTGCCTTAAGAAATGTCTAGAATACATTTTAATTTTGATTATTTCACATTTTGATATAATTTATATATTATTATTATTATTATTATTTATTAAATTATATATTTATATATATTTATTATTATATTAATTATTTATATTTGACACTGGAAGTAAATTACTGAATTGGTAATCTAATATTGATGTTCATACTTCTCTTTATGTATTGGTGCAAGAATGCAAACTCTGATATTAATGCTGATATAACATACAGTTGTGATTATATATATATATATATATATATATATATATATATATGTGTTTGTGTGTGGTTTTTTTTAATAGTGAGGAAGGCGTCTGTGTAGAAATGACTATGGTCTGTTTGACTGATTTTGAAGAATATGCCAAGCAGCACCTATCAAAGGCTACATGGGACTATTATGAAGCAGGAGCTGATGACTGTTGCACCAGAGATGACAACTTGTTGGCCTATAAACGGTACTTTACTGCTGTTAAAGGGATAGTTCATCCAAAAATGAAAATTCTGTCATTAATTACTCACCTTCATGCTGTTTCAAACCCTTCAAAATTCATTTGTTCATCTTCAAACAAATTGAGATTATTCTGACCCTGCATAGACCTTGCATAAAAATTGTTGAATAAAGTCATAATTTTTGTTTTCTTTGCGAACAAAACGTATTCTTGTAGCTTAATAAAATTATGGTTGAACCACTGATATCACATTAAATATTTTAATACTGTCCTTACTATTTTTTTCCGGGCCTTGAACGTGGTACACTCGTGGTACATTCTTATAGCATTTTTTGGTCTTGTTTCTAGTCAAAATATCTAAAGGTTCTTTAATCAAGATACTTTTTACTAGATAAGCAAAACAACTTAAGATATTTACTCAGTGCGGTAAGTAAAATACTTGTTTTAAGAATATTTTACTTACTCCACTAGCAGATATTTGTACTTGTTTTAAGCAAAATGTGCTTAATTTAGATTTTTGTTACCTGGAAAGAGGAGTAAATATCATAGTTTTAATTTTTTGCTTTCTATAGAGGGTCCAAAAGCTCTCAGGTTTCACCAAAAATACCATATTTTGTGTTCTGAAGATGAACTAAGGTCTTAAAGGTTTGGAACGACATGAGAGTGAGCAATTTACACAATTTTATGCTAACTAAACTAATCTCATCGTCATCCCTTTCAGGATCCGCTTGAGGCCGCGGATTTTACGTGACGTGTCGGTCAGTGACACTCGGACCTGTGTGCTGGGATCAGAGTTAAGCTTTCCTGTGGGAATTGCTCCCACGGCTTTCCACTGCCTTGCGTGGCATGAGGGAGAACTGGCCACTGCTAGAGGTAAGGGTGTAATGAAATAACTTCTTGGGTTATGCAGGACTTTGGCCACTAGTTGGAAACTTGTTTGAAGCTACTAGTTTTTTTTTTTTTTTTTGCATTTTACCTCTTATTCTTCTCATTTTCCAGCAACTGAGGCAGCAAACACCTGTTACATAGCCAGCACATACTCCACATGTTCAGTGGAGGAGATTGCTGCAGCAGCACCCAGTGGCTACCGCTGGTTCCAGCTGTACTTGTACCGGGACCGTAAGCTCTCAGAGCAGATCGTGCGCAGAGTGGAGGCACTTGGCTACAAAGCTCTGGTGCTTACAGTAGATGTGCCCTACACTGGCAAACGCCGCAATGACATACGCAACCAGTTTAAGCTCCCACCTCACCTGAAGGTCAAGAACTTTGATGGAATGTTCCAGGTTGGGCAGTTTATTCATATATTTGTTTATTCAGATATTTTAAATATATAATACAGTATTTGGAGGTTTTTAGGCCTCCAAGGAAATTTAAGAGAAAATAAAAAGATTATGGAAAATATATTTAGTTAAAGCATTAACTTAAGAAATGCTTAATTCAATAATTATTACAATATTTAGATATTATAACATTGATTCAACTTTGATTCAACGTATTTTTTACATTTATTTAACGCAACGTTTATTTATTTTTTTAATTTTATGCAATATGTCTATGATTTAAATAATTTTCAAAGTTGGGCAAATGGTCGCAAATAAAATCTGAGAAGGAAGAAATTAATATTATAATGAATATAAAATTTAGTATATAACACTTTATTTTCAGGGCCTGTTCTCACTATTAACTAATTACTTATTAGCATGCATATTACTAGCATATGACTGTTTATTAGTACTTATAAAGCACATATTCAAACATATTCTACATCCCTTAATCCTACCCCATATCTAAGCTTAACAACTACTTTACACATTATTATTTCATAAATATTTAATGTGAAAAGCACTTCACAAATGAATTTGAACTGAACTCCAAACATTTTCATTTTTTTTTTTGTAAATTGTGAACTAAATTTGAGAAACATTGTCTTGTCCATGAAATTACAGAGCGAGGTATTGAGAATTTAAACGTACTCCTATATAAGCATTAACAAGTGAAGCATACCGTATATTTTTACACTTTGTCTGTTTGTATGAATGCTTCTTTGCTACCTCTTCAGGAGCAGGCAAGCTCTCAGGAGGAGTACGGGATCCCTGCTAACACACTCGACCCATCCATCAGCTGGAAGGATGTGTGCTGGCTCCAGTCTCTATCAAGGCTGCCTATAATCATCAAGGGCATTCTTACTAAAGAGGATGCAGAGCTGGCTGTAGAGCATGGCGTCCAAGGGATAATTGTGTCGAATCATGGGGGCCGGCAACTTGATGGAGGGCCCGCAACAGTAAGGCAAATGTCTCTGTAGCTAAGACGTGATTCCCACCATTCAGAAAGTTACACCGTGACCTTACATGTCACACAGATAGATTGTCTGCCTGAGATAGTGGACGCGGTGCAGGGCCGGGTCGAGGTGTACATGGACGGAGGGATCCGTACAGGCAATGATGTGCTGAAGGCCGTAGCCTTGGGAGCCAAATGCGTGTTTATTGGCAGACCAGCAATCTGGGGCCTTGCTTACAAGGTAACTGCTTGGAAAGCAGTGTTTGTCTAATGCTTGAAAATCTGTTTAGTTTAAGTTTACATTAACAAACTTGACAGGTACTTGCATGATATTTGGTGCAGATAAGATGTTCATATACAATATGTTTTGATCAGGGGGAGGAAGGAGTGAGAGAGATCTTACAGATTCTACATGACGAGTTTCGTTTATGCATGGCGCTGTCAGGTCAGTCTCCTATGTAAAATGTAATGTGTCGCACAACAAAAAATGGTTCACGTTTTGATGTCTGACAGTTCTCTTTATTTCAAATTGCCTGTTATTCTGCCAGGTTGCCGAAATGTTGCTGAGATCAACAAGAACCTCATTCAGTTCTCCAGACTTTGAACAGCAAAGAGAACTTTTGGCATTTCTACTTTACCACTGACAGCAAAGATCCACTATTAATCTACTATTAAAGGGTTAGTTCACTCAAAAATAAAAATTCAGTCATTAATTACTCCCCCTCATGTTGTTTCAAACCCAGAAGACCTTCATCTTCAGAACATACATTAAGATATTTCTGATGATATCAGAGAGCCATCTGACCCTCCATAGACAGCAATACAACTGAAATGTTCCCAGATCCAGAAACGTAGTAAAACCACCGGTAAAACAGTCCATGTGACATCAGTGGATCAAGTTCAGTTATGCCGCACTATGAGAATACCTTTTTTGCGCAAATAAAATAGCAAAATCACATAACTTAACCATTCTTCTCTCATGACTTACATCTTCCGCCGTTTTAGAGAGTAGTAGTTGTAGTTGTTTACGCCAGAGAAAGGCGTACACTTACGTTGTGTACGTTAAGTCACGGGAAAAGAATGGTAGAGTTGATCTGATGTCACATGGACTGTGATTATTTCAGTTGTGTTGCTGTCTATGGAATTTTCCTTTTTGGGTGAACTAACCTTTTAATATTAAATGTATTCAAGAAACTACTGTTGCTTTAAGTCACATTTAACATTTAGTTAACATTTTGTTCACAATGTATGGTTGGTTTTAATACAGTATTTGTATTTCAGTAAACATTATGCATGGCACTGCATACATTCTAAATAAAGGCATTATTTTGCCTAAGAGTGAATTATTTTAGTAACTGGTGTACTAAATTGTAATTGTCAAATTTATATATATAGAGAGAGCTTTTTAAAATACAAATTGCTGTAAAACAGCTTAAGAAAAAAACAGGTGCAGAATTGTTGTCAAATGTGTTGGTTCTCATAATTACTATAAAGTAGCTATGCAGAAGATGATAATCAAGTACATTAATTATTTTGTGGTTTACATGCTCCACTGTATAGCAGAAACCAATTCACAGGAATAAATCAGCAATGCCCAAAGACAACAAAGGTATATTATAAAAATGTATATAAAGTGCCATTGTTTATCAATTTATCATCAGTACTGAATGGATATTAAACATTAATATATCCTGTGTGGCAATATTAAACAAGTCAATATTTATCTGACAATAAGTGCTATACTTTTTCTGTTGACTTTTTTTAAGAGGTTAACTCGATTTTTCTTTCTAAAAATAAACACATGGTACAAATGTATGCATTTATTTCATATTCAGTTGTGCGTTGTTCCACTCTGTCTTTAACATAAAGATTGTTTTACAGGCACTACAATAAATAAACTGCTAAAGTAGCACAAAAAAATACAGACTTGCTACCAGTCTTTCTCTTTTCACACCGGCTACGGGTTCATCTCATGTGTATCAAACACAACATCAGAGTGCAAACGCAGCCGAGAGAAGAGCAAAGGCTGAAGTTGAACTGAAGCCTATTAAAAGTAACATGTCAAAAGGAGGAAGATAGAACGTTTTGAAACAACATGTAAGGGTGTGTGTGAGAGAGAGAAGTGACACAGGAAGTCAATGAGGTTGTGGTAAATGCACTCTACATACCCATTTGTGTCGACTGAGTATGATCACAGTGTGATGCTTTGTGCTAAAATGAGAAGACACTTCTAAAACTCCCTCAGAAAGCACCACGTCTCGGTAAGCTCCTTTTATTTTATGTACTCCATTTTTCCAAAATGTAACCCCACTCATAAACGTTATATTTGTGTGGCAGTACTTTGAAGAGAACAGTATTGTAGTAGTTATTTATTAGTAACCAGTAGAAAATATTCAGTAAGTTTATACATTCAGCTGAAGTTAATCTGCCAATTTTCATGAACATAACTACAGAAAGACAACTCCTTTCAATACACACACATATATAGAAGAGGCCATGTTTGTCTAAACGGCATCTTTGTGTTCGTTGCACACAGATGGCAGCGCTAACTTCCCCTTTCAGACCTTGTTGTTGCTGAAACTTGATCCAAATATTGTTTCTGCAGATCTGGTGAAAACTTGACCAATTGTTCTTATTTTTTTAAATCAGAAATCCTATAGACAGCAAATTTTCAAAGAAGCAGACAGAAAAGACATGGGGTAAGTTCTTTATGAAGTTATTGCATCATAGGCCTTTCTAGGACAATTTGGACAGTCATGTATAATAAACTGAAATTTGTACTTTTGTAATCATTCTTTATTTATTTATTTATTTCTCAGATTTTCTTCACCTCTTTAATGCAAAAATAGAAATAAGAGCTCAAACAAATCTCAGAGCTTTAGTGTAGCTTATCTAATAGAAACTTGCTTTAATGTTGATGCTTAGATGACAACTAAGATACAGTATACAAAAATAGTTTTTCTGTTAAAATACATAGTTTTATTAATACATAAAATAATTCATTTAGTTAGGGAACTGTTAGAATTTGAGAATAAATAGTCAGCCAAATGCTTGCTAATTATAGTATTATTATTATGAATTAGAGGAAAGGTTGAATGTAGTGCTTTCATGTGATGTGATTGTCAAAGTTTTAAATATGTCTTTATTTCAGCAACAGTGGAGAGGAAGGAAAACTGCATCGCAGACTTTCCCGAATAGGAAGCAGATCGCAGAGAGAGCCGCCACGGCCCCCTCCTCAAACAGAAAAGCCTCCAACGGCGGCTCCTCCAAGACCTGCTGAGACCGCTTCAAAACCTCCAGAACCTGCTCCAAAACCAGTTGTAACCTCCCCAAAACCTCCAGTGGCACAAAAGCCTACTGCTCCTCCAAAGCCACAAATACAAGTGTTCAACAGCACAGAGCATGGTGCTGCCATACTCAAGGTAAGACAGAGACAAAGTGGAAACAAACAGCACAAACCAGAGTACTTACAAGCTAGAATGGTCATTTCACTGCAAATACTATATACTAATGGCAAATGTTGCGTGTGTCCCAGGGGTTGGATTGTTTTCGTGGTGATAAGACACTTTGTGATGTAACTCTGGTACCTGGTGACAGCAGTGAAACTTTCCCAGTCCACAGGGTCATCATGGCTTCAGCCAGTGACTACTTTAAGGCCATGTTTACTGGTGAGTCTTATATTTACATTGTCATTGTACAGATGCTTTTTCCGAAAAGCGACTTACAAATGAGGAATACACAAAGTGATTCATCTTAAAGAGGCAAACGGACAGAGGAAATGCTTGTAATACCAGCCTCAGCCACTGTTCAAATAAGTACAAGCTAGAAAGGAAAAGGAATAAATACGTTTAAAATAAAGTGTAGTTTCGAAAGAGATTAGTTTTCAGTTGTTTTGGAGATTGACAGGATCCAGCATTCCTGATAGAGGTTGGATGATGATTCCACCAGCCAAGATTTCCTCTTTGCAGTCTACTTCTCACTGATCTACACCGATCACTGCATTTTTTTACCCTCATTTCCTTCTCCTTTTTGGTTTGGCAGGTGGCATGAGAGAGCAAGAGCTGAAGGAGATTAAGCTCCATGGCGTGAGCACAGTCGGCCTGAAGAACATCATCGAGTTCATCTACACATCATGTGTGAGCCTGAGTCTGGGCACCCTTCAGGACACGCTAGAAGCGGCAAGCTTCCTCCAGGTGCTTCCCGTTCTCAGCTTCTGCAACCAGCTACTCAGCAGTGAGGTATAAACCCTTAAGTTGTGGTGTTTGTTCTTCCTTTTCGTGAATTATTCATCTGTTTGTGATGTAAAAAGCCACATTTTCTACACGGTAGATCACCATAGAAAACTGCGTGGAGGTTGAGCGCATTGCCAGGGATCTTCTACTGGAAGATGTCCAAGAACACGTCCACATGTTCGTGTGCGAGAACTTCTCCGGGCTGGTGCAGAGCGGCCGCCTGCTGCAGTTGTCCGAGGCAAGCATAACGTACGCTCTCTCCAGTGACTCTCTGAAGGGTTTTTCCGAAATGGAGCTGTACCGCATTGCCCGCTCCTGGCTGTCCCATAAACCCAGCGAGCGACGTTCAGCTGCTTACTCTCTGATGCGCCACATCCGCTTCCCTCTGATGTCCCCTCCTGAGCTCCTCCAGATCTCTCAGGAGGACCAGACTGAAGAAGATGGCGTGAGCAGGAGAAAAGAAGAAGGGGAGCCATTCATGCGATCAGATACGGCCTGTGTCAACCTCCTCCTGGAAGCCAGTAACTATCAGATGCTTCCCTTCCTTCAGCCGGCGCTGCAGACGGAGCGGACCCGGATTCGATCCGATTGCACTCACCTGGTGGTTCTGGGTGGTGTGATGAGACAGCAGCTGGTGGTCAGCAAAGAACTCAAGCTGTACGATGAGGAAGACGGAGGCACCTGGAGGTCCTTACAACCTATGGAGGTGCCACGTTACCAGCACGGAGTAGCTCTTCTAGGGGACTTTCTTTACATTGTGGGAGGTCAGAGCACTTACGACACCAAGGGTAAGACGGCTGTAGACAGCGCATACAGGTATGATCCTCGCTTTGACCGCTGGTTGCAGGTGGCCTCGCTGAATGAGAAGAGGACGTTCTTCCATCTGAGTGCTCTTAAGGGGAAACTCTATGCTGTTGGAGGGAGAAATGCAACTGGGGAGATTGGTTAGTACACGTTTTACTAATTACTATGTACAAAACGTTCTGTCCTATCTTAAAATACTGTGAAAAAACTGTCTGTTGTTCAGATTCAGTGGAGTGCTACAACTTGAACAAGAACGAGTGGACTTTTGTTGCACCGATGTGTGAACCTCACTATGGACACGCTGGCACAGTACATGGAGGTCTAATGTATGTGTCAGGTGAGTATCCACCCTGATGTGAGGTCAATGTGAAAAGGACATGTCTATTATATGTAGTTGTGCATTAATGCGGTAACATCTGTCCTCCATAATGAGAGAAGAATTTGTATACTAATTAAATGTGGCTCACAAAGCATGTGGCCTTAATCCACCACAGTTCTCTGCATGAGTCTAATGAATGCACAAGAATTATTTTATTAGTCTTAAAAAAGAAGAAAACACTTTTTGGAGGTCTCTTAGCAACTTAGCAACCTTTACATAATGGCTAAGTTCCCAGAACTAGAATCAAAAGTAACATGAAACAGATAACCAGGAAACAGAGCTGCTTCAAGCTGAACTGGGTCACTCATCTGAGGTTAGACCACAGACTAAAAAGGACATGGCAGGCTTGTTGTGAAACCGTGAGAATGTCCCTGCTTGAAAAAGTATTCTATAAACATTATTGAAAATAATTACATTTAAAGGGTAAGTTCACCCAAAAATTTAAATTCTGTGATTAATTACTCACCCTTGTGTCGTTTCAAGCCCATAAGACCTTCATCTTCAGAACACAAATTAAGATATTTTTGATGATATCGGAGAGCCGTCTGTCCTTCCATAGACAGCAATACTGCAGATGATCCCAGATCCAGAAACATAGTAAAACATTGGTAAAACAGTTCATGTGACATCAGTGGCTCAGCTTTAGTTTTGCGACGCTACAAGAAAACTTTTGTTGCTCAAAGACAAAAATAAAACCCAAAAATATCTATATTTACTCAACCATTCTTCTCCCCTGACTTACATCTTCTGCCATTTTAGAGAGTATCACAATGCATGTGTATGCTTTATACTAGCCATAAACAACTGCAAACACAAGGCTGGTTATGTCAAATGCATTAAAGTATGCATATGTGTTGCATTGTGATACTCTCTAAAATGGTGGAAGATGTAAGTCAGGGGAGATTGATTGTTGAATTTTGTGTAGGTTGTGGCCTCACAGTATAAGACCAAGGTAAAGGTCCCATACTTCAGCTTTGTAACCACATTCATTCTGCTGATAAGTTTGTTGCAAAAATAAATAAGCTTGCTCTAAACGTTGCATTCACCCTTTATACCCTCAGGCGGCATCACAAGAGATGCTTTCCAGAAAGAGCTGCTGTGTTACAACCCCGATAGAGACGTGTGGAACAGACGAGCAGATATGATGGAGCTTCGTGGTCTCCACTGCATGTGCACTGTGGGCGACCGCCTCTACGTCATGGGCGGAAACCACTTCCGGGGGACAAATGACTATGATGATGTGCTAAGCTGTGAGTTCTACAGCCCTGCAACTGACCAGTGGACAGTGGTGGCTCCGATGCCTAGAGGTCAGAGCGATGTGGGGGTGGCCGTCTTTAAGGACCGCATCTATGTGGTGGGTGGTTACTCGTGGAACAGCAGGTGTATGGTGGATATCGTGCAGTGTTATGACCCTGAGAAGGACGAATGGGAGAAGGTCTTCAGTGTCCTGGAGCCTCTTGGGGGCATACGGGCCTGCACTATGACTGTTCATTGCCCAAAAAGTTCATCAGATGAGGCTGAAATACAAGAGTGTCCTCTTTTAACATCCAAAAGATGAACAGATGGTTTAATATTGGTACTGGCCTTTAAATGTGACATAATGAAATTAGCTTTACATTGCCAGTGATGTGTAGAGCAAAAACAGGATGAATGATGTGATTACTGTGCATGCCACTTTATTAATATCTGAGCTCTTTAAAGGGAAAATAAAATGCTTGTAACATAAAAAAGCAGCTAGTGCACTATTTAACACTTGTGTGACCTTTTGGACATTTTTGTCCTTTGTGGTTTTGTTTTGATTTGGTTATTTGGCCATTTAACTAAAAATGATGCAATTTTTAGGCATTCAATCTGTGGGCAAGACTTCAGAAATATAATTTACAAATTAATTTTTTTACCAGCCATATTGGTGCCATTTTTAATGTTTGTTCTGGTACTGTGCCTAAACAAAATATTACTGAAAGCTAGTTTTTTAGTTTTTTGAGATATCAACCTCAAACTTGCAACACAACTTTTGCCCTTTATGGTTCAGTATGTTTCATAAAATATATATTTTATATAAAATATTGTTCTTAAATAATTTTCACAACTTTTAACCTCTATAACTTTTATTTTGGTTTCAATTTATTACATTTTTTAACTTCAACGATAATCTGCCATGGGTCTTTTTTAAAAGGAGAACAGGAGAATGTTTAGATCCTGTTCTCTTTCAATGCCCGATGGCTACAGTGCTTGCATCTTTAAATTATTCTCTTTTATGTGTAACTTGCTTGCTTTTATATGCTCTGAAAAAAAAAAAATTTTTAATGATTAATTTGTGTTTGGTGTCTTTTATGTACATTTCTCTTAACATAAAATGTCTACTGATTGCATTCAGGCAAAAATAAATCAATCACTAATATTAGCTATTAATGCATTTCTTTATTTGTTTCCTTTATTTTTCAAATAAGGCTTAGATAATATACTGTACACATACATAGGATCATGTGACACAGATCATGTGGTGGGATCAGCATAGGATCTCGAAATGGGAAGCAAAACTCAGACAGCCATGAGCACAATTGCGCTTTAGGCACTATTAAAATGTTTCGTTTTTTTTTTTTTTTTTTTTTTTGCCTTTTATTATGATAGGACAGATCAGAGCTGACAGGTAATTAGGTGGTAGAGAGATAGGGGCAGGACTGGAAAAAGGTCCTCAAATCTGGATTTGAGCTCAGAATGCCCATATGTCTGCATGCTGCCAACACAAATTGGTGTCAGTGTTGCACTGTAATTTTGATTACATAAATGCTGCTTTGTTGAGCATAAAGTACTTCTTTAAAAACATTCAAAAATCTTACTGACCCCAAACTTTTAAACAGTAATGAATAATCACCACTAACAGTACAAATTAATTTAATGTCTGTAGACACCAAAGACAGACTGAAGATTGTTCTCTGTCATATCCACATACAGGCAAGCTAAGCTGCTAAGGGAAATGGAAAAGTAAACATGATAAAGTACCTTATTTAAAAAAAAGCTGTGATTTTGACATTTTGTGATGACAACATATGTTGGTATATAATCTAGTAACATTATAGTAAAATAGCAGTTTTTGTAAATAATCATGTTTTTGTTTTTTTGCATACATATATTCTAACAATAAAATTAGAACAAAAAATGAAACTTGAGAAATGGTTACTATACCTCTCCTTATGTTTCTTTCACATTGTCTATTTAAAATATGTAAAGCCATTGCATTAATAAAACCTATTTTGGTGTCAAAGTGGCTTCTTTTTGTAACAACATTAATCCTAAAGATAAGCAGACTGCTGACTAACACCTTGACACTGTTTTAACTCCCATGCCCAGCCAATGGCATTGTCCTTGGTAATAAGGCTTAAAAATGCGCCACCCTCGCAGTCCACTGCACAATCTCTAAAAGCTCATCACATCACTGTGGTTTCCTGACTCTACAACAGTTTCATTAAAGTGTTACCCAGGAGTGGTGGCACTCACAATGACTCTATCAGGAGATGTGTGTGTTGTGGCAGGAGCCTGCGGGTTTCTGGGAGTAAAGCTGGTCAGGCTGTTGCTGGAGGAGGAGAAGCTTGCTGAGATCCGACTGCTGGATAAAAACATCAAGTCTGAGCTAATACAGTCTCTTGATGGTAAGTGATATTTCCCTTACGGCATTTCTCATCTTGTGTTTCTGCTGTTTGTGGTGTTCTGTTGGTCATCTTTTGTATTTTTTGGGTATTGTAATATCTGTCTATTAATTGATATTGGTCTTTCTGTCTTGCGCTTGAAATCAGCCTTTGCTTGTGGACATTAAAACGATACTGGAAACTATTCAGATATCTGTATTTGCAAGCAAAAAATTAAGGCTGTTGCAATCAATGTGATATTTGCAATCAATGTGTTTCTCTGTTTATGTCCTCAGATTGCAAGGGAGAGACTAAAGTAAGTGTTTTTGAGGGGGATATCAGGGACCGTGAGCTCCTGAGAAGAGCCTGTAAAGGAGCAGCACTTGTTTTCCACACTGCATCTCTCATCGATGTCGTTGGATCAATTGAATATAGTGAATTATATGGAGTTAATGTTAAAGGTGAGAGTTCTGTGCTTATGTGATCTGAGCTAAAAGGGAAAAGACTGATTCTAATTTCCTAGATTAATATATTTTGGTCACAGTTTATTTCACAGTTCAAAAAGAACGAAAGAAGAATTAAGCAGTGGTTCCCGTGATCTTTGAAAACCTGAAAATATATGTGTGTGTGTCCTTCAGAGAAAATGTTGTTTTTCCATTGCAGGAACACAGCTGCTGATCGAGACCTGCATCAAAGAAAATGTGGCCTCCTTCATTTACACTAGCAGCATTGAGGTGGCTGGTCCCAATCCCCGTGGTGATCCAATCATTAACGGCAATGAGAACACCCCTTACTCCTCCTGTCTTAAGTTTAGTTACAGCAAAACCAAGCAGGAGGCTGAGCAGATTTGCCTTCAGGCCAATGGAGAGCTGCTCCGTAATGGAGGTCAGCTGGCAACCTGTGCACTGAGGCCCATGTACATCTATGGACCAGGCTGTCGATTTACTTTAGGCCACATGAGGGATGGAATCCGCAACGGAAATGTCCTGTTGAGATCATCACGACGTGAAGCCAAAGTGAATCCTGTATATGTGGGAAACGTAGCCCTGGCACACATACAAGCAGGTCGGGCTCTCAAAGATACCCAGAAAAGGGCCGTGATGGGTGGAAACTTCTATTGCATCTCAGACGACACGCCGCCCATTAGTTACTCGGACTTTAACTATGCTGTTCTTTCACCATTAGGCTTTGGGATACAAGAGAGGCCCATTCTGCCCTTCCCACTTCTGTATCTACTGTCGTTCCTCATGGAATTACTGCACATTGTGCTCCGACCCTTCATGAAGTTTACTCCTCCCTTAAACAGACAGCTACTGACCATGTTAAACACACCTTTTAGTTTCTCATATCAAAAGGCCCACAGGGATTTTGGATATAGCCCTCGCTATGACTGGGAAGAGGCACGCAAATGCACTAGCGACTGGTTAGCATCTGTCTTACCCACGGAGAGACAGCAGATTAACTTGTAATAAATGAACAGCGTGTTTAATAATAAGCTACCTGCATTTCTAGGCAGTCATGTTGTTTCCGGATGTTTTACAGTAAGCTTATCTTCTAATTAGATCCATGGAAGTAGAAAACATTCGCTGTCTAATGTTTAGTGAATAATGCCTGTTTTATGGTAAAAAAAAAAAATAACATTATTGAATATTGTTTACACATATCACAAATAGAAATAAACATCCGTATAGTAAGTATTAAGTCGTAGTAAAAATAAATACTCAAACCTTTTACTTATTCCAATTTACTTATTATTTATGGCCATATTTTAGCTTATAAGAATGTATTTTAAAATTAATATTAAAAAATATTTCAGAAATAACAATGAAAGCATAACATAAAATAAAGTAACAAATCAAATATCGATGCTGTTTAGACTGTACTTAATGAATTTCAAATGACTTTCAATTAAACAGTATTTTGTGGTAATTCAAAAACTTACCTGTCTGAGTCTATATTTTAATCCTCTTGTATGTTGTTGTCATTTAGTGATCAGGTTGCAACTTCTTAATCATTTTCTGACATACGGAGAACATGCCTGATCCAGCTCCTATTTTGTGAAGTGGAGACCGGGTCACCCCCAGAAGTTCTTACTCTTTTTCTCCTCATCCTAGTACATCCTTTCTCCATCTATACCCAACAGCTAAAATATTTCATAGTATTCCACAGATTATTCCATTGATTAATTGAGTAATCAACATAAATATAAATAAAAACATATAAATTTCACATTTCTTTAAAAAAATAAACAGTAAAAACTAAAACTGAGGCATAAATCAAAATAATAGTAATACTAATAATCCATAAACATTGCACATATGTTGTGCAATTTAACAGCCTAACTACACCTCAAACATGACAGAGGCCTTGACTGTCTTCTTGGAAGGCTTTGTTGATTTGTGAGAGGTAAAAATCAGTGGACAGGTAGGTAACTTGGAACGAGAATACACAGTTTTACACATTACACATTTTTCTGCAACATGAAATTAGTTAAATAAATATAAATAAATATATCGGTATCAACAAAATTCACCTTTGCAATGCAAAGGAAGCACTAGCTGCATCCGAAGAGGTAGATGTAGGCCTATATACACAGCATGTCCAGATTTTGACAAGTTCAATGTGTCCCTAGGTTGAACTAGGTTGACCCTGGAACAACATTTTAATGCTAAACTATAGTCTTGAGCATATCTCTACACCAAAAGGTTATAGCTATGAGTAATGCCTAAAATCAGAGAAAATTATAGATGACTGGCACTGATGTACAAGCACCACACACTGATTGTAATATATTTATAATAGAGATATTTATCTTACACAAACGAATGAGTTTACGACAGAAGGCCTTCACCCGCCCACTGCAAAGTGCTAGGACCATTTTTAATTGTATTAATCTGAAAGAAGAGTACAACACACATTAACCCTATTAGTGAGTCACTGTATTCATTTGTAATTATGCCGATTTGTAGAGGTGAAAACTAGCTATATTGATATTGACTAACTTTCTGTATGAGGAGGAGAAGATTTGGCTTAACACTGTGCCAAAGAGGCCAGAGTCCAGCTTCTGGACAAACAATCAAACATTCATGTGTGAGGTCATAGGTTTACAAGCAGCTGCAGACTAGTGGACAGATCATTTGTTTTTCATTGTAGTCAAAGCCCAGAAAAATTCTCCACTAGCTACAGCTATCACAGGATGGAAGCTGGAAATGAATGTCTCTCATGCTGACATGGTTTATAACAGCACACCAGGAATGGAAGGAAAAACCATTCATCTCGCTTAATCGGATATTGAAGCCTTTTTCTCAGAACCAGGCATTGTGTAACAGATTGTGACTGGATATTAGGTGGATTCCAGACTTCTTAGGGCAACTATAGCTGAAGAACAGGAACAAAATATTTTGAAAGGTTGCAAGAGAAAGAATGAATTTGCACCCAGTGAGGAATCTACCCAACAGAAACATCTCACTGAGCTGATTTGATCATGTTGACCGATAAAGCCATGGCTTGGAAATGGATCAAAGCTTTTGTTTTCTTGTTAATGTGCATCGCCTCTGCTGTGGGTAAGTTACGTTTAGTTCAGTATCACATAGAACAAAGTAATTGTTACTGTCATATTGGCACAATACACCGCACCTGGATTCTGCAATTTTAGTTTAGTAGTGCAGATGTTTATTTGGAGAAAGAAAAACAATGAAAAGTTACAGTGTGTCTGTCTGTAGTAATTCTCTGACCAGCATTTGTTAATACAAGTACAGTATATGTACAGAATTTGCTTTATCTAACACTGCATGTTGAATTGCTTACATCAAAATAAAACACATTGCTTTAACGGTGCTTGTATATTCGGTGGCTGCAAATTATGTTTTTTAATTGAATTTTTAATTATAAATTAATTTTTAAAATATGCAACTTTTTAAAATACCAGCAACATCTTTATTATTTAATAAATGATTCAGTTCTACAAAGTCAAACTTGTCCAAATATTTCAGGTAACGAGGAAACATTCCGAAAGTGTGCAGACTTCAACAACACCACTTTGCTGGAATACAGACAGGGCACCAAACTCCAGGTTCAGTACCTTCTTCTTACACGAAAGAACGCAGACTGTGCCAGCCTCTTCACACAGGACTGCCTCAACCATACCCAGAAACACACTGCATACTTCAATTCATCACTCCCTACTAAAGTCATTGTTCATGGATACAGGTGAAACACTTAATCAGCAGTGTTTTATAATAGGGAAGCATGTGAATGACCTTTTACACAGATGGCTCTTTAATATACTGTGTTTCAGGGCTCTGGGCAGTAAGCCTTCCTGGGTGAGTGGCTTAGCCCAGGCTCTACTACAAAAAGAGGATGTGAATGTTCTGGTGGTGGACTGGGTCTATGGAGCCTCCTTTGCTTATAACCTGGTGGTAGAGAACTACAAGGAGGTGGCAGTGCAGATATCAGTGCTTATCAATCAGCTTACGGTAAAAGTCTCCATGTTTTGGTAGAAGTAATAAACATAAAAAAAGTTATCAGTACACAGAGAATCACTAGGTAAGACATGGTGAAAAATAATGTAAGTACATATTTGTTGTTGCTGTTTTTGTGTCCATTGTAGAAATATGGAAGTACGCTGGAATCCTTTCATTTCATTGGTGTAAGTCTTGGAGCACATGTGTCTGGATTTGTTGGGACGCTATTTGAAGGCAAACTTGGTCGAATTACAGGTAATATTTTAATAAAATTCCTGAAATATATGAATATATTGTGGGATCCAAAAGTCAGAAACCATACTGAAAATATAGGTTTGAAAACCTTCAAAAGCTGTTATTAGAGCAAAAACAGACATGTACAATTTATCAGATATTATTAAAAAAAGTTAATTATACTAAAATGATCAAATAAACAATAATTAATACATAGTAAAATGTTTTGTGATGGAAACAAAGACTAACACTGTACCGCACTGAATGAGGCTTTCTGACAAAAGCAAAGGCTGCAAGAGCCCTTCAAACAAACAATGAGAAAATTGTTATGCCATGCGGCCTTGGCACAAAAACCTTGTTTAACCATTAAAAGTGTTTAAAATTCATTTGGAACCTTAAAAGTGCGTTAATGTGAATAATTTAGTATAATGCAGAATATATATCTGAGTTCTGTCAGGACCACTGTCATCATAGATGATTGACAATTAGCATATAGTTTGGATTGGTTCTGCTCTGGGAGGGCAGCGAACAAAACAGATTCAACGAATGTACTGCAGCTATTGTTAGGTGCAATAATTTGTATAAGTATAAGCTTTACTAACGTGACTTTCCAGAACTAACGCTACAGTTCATTTTTGTGCCTCAGGTCTGGATCCTGCAGGCCCAATGTTCAAGAGCGCTGATCCGTTTGACCGTCTGGATTCATCTGATGCTTTGTTTGTTGAGGCCATACACACTGACTCTGACTGTAAGAATAATTCAGTCCTTATTTATTAGAACACAGTCTAAAATTGAGCTGGACATCTTTCTTGACAGCTTTATTAACCGCAGGAGTTTGTATAAGTAGGCCACTGGCGCTATTGTCAGTACAGAAGTACAGGTAATTTGTGCACAACTGACTTAAATATCTGTGCACTTACCAGACTTTGGTATATCTATTCCTGTCGGACATGTGGACTTCTTCTTAAATGGTGGAATGGACCAAGTTGGTTGTGCACGCTCAAAGTTTGCTTCAAGTAAGTAGACAACAAAAGCTGACCAAACGTTAACTAAGACGTTAAGCTAAATTAAACGTACCATTGCTTGATGATGAGAATCTGTCAGTTTTTATCTACTTTCCAGTGTACGGTTATGTCATTTGTGACCACATGAGGGCACTGCATGTCTACATGAGCGCCCTGAACAGCTCCTGTTCGCTTGTTGGTTTCCCTTGCTCCAGTTATGAGGAATTCCTGGCAGGAAAATGCGTCACCTGCAAGGGCCCCTTCAATGGCACATGCCCACAAATAGGTAATGATGAGTAACCAGAGTGTTTTAAAGAAACATGTTTTTAGAAAGCGTTTAACAAAACAACTTTGTCTGTTTCTGAATACGCGTAGTGTAAAAAAGTATTTATATTTACCAAAGTATTTAAAAGTATAACATCTTTTTTTCTTTTGCTGTGAAATGAATTGGCAATACCAGGACATAGAGTGTAAATCCTCACATTTTTTATTGTTTCTTTAGTGTATGATTAGATGTCGTTCATAAGGAAGGATGTAGGCTATATCATTAACATCCTCAATCTCAAGGACTGAATAATAATTCTGAGGGTTTTGCATGCTAATCTAATCTTGGATAATTATGAGCTTGGTGTTGTAATTAATTTAGGTGCTTTTACATGTTTGACTTGCTCCTGGACAATGTATCACTTGAGCCTGATTATGTAACAATGCAAGCATTGTCCAGGTGTGCTCCTTCACTGTCTGTTTTTATATTTGTATGTATTTCAGGCTTGTTAAAGAACAGTGGGATAACAACTAATTCCTTACCAAATCAAGAGAAGGTCTATCTCCTGACCACTGCCACGGCTCCTTTTTGTGGTATGTATGAGCATTTACACATCTCACCTGCACAAAAACAGATTTAGTGTTCCTCAAAATAAAACAAAACAGTCAAATGCAAACTCAAAGTAGGCCTATTACACAAACCTGCAGCAATTAAATGCTAAATATAGATAAACGCCTATAATCGCATTTTATTAAGGTTTTTGCTACTTACTTCCAATGATCGATTTCAGCCATACTAAACACATATGACACCTTTGTGTTTAATTTTTGTTATTGCTGAATAGTGTGAACTTTGTCTACTGCGTCATAATCAACATACGATTCGTCTAACCTGCGCCCTCTACTGTACAGAACGTAATTTACATTTCCTTTCTTTTTAGGTGTAAAAGGTGAATGTACTTTTATAGAAGAACTTTTTATATTAAAAACAAACAAGCAAGCTCTGCACAGATTTACAATGCATAACAATGCGTAACATGAAAATGAACGAATGTAATTAGTTACGTTTTAGGGAGTAACGCAATATTGTAATGCATTACTTTAAAAGTTACTTTCCCCAAAACTGGTATTAACAGCTTTTAGTAAGGATGCATCAAAAAGATGAAAAGTGATGTAAAGATCTTTACACTGCAAAAAGACAATTTCAAATAAAATCTGTTGTTTTGAACATTTTATGCATTAAATAACCCTGAAAGAAAGTATAACAGGTTTCTACAAAAATATTAACCCTTGTGCATCAATTTAAAAAAGTCCATAGTGGACAAAGATGTCCATGTCCAATAAACGGTCAAAAAATTCAAAAAGTTAAAGACCCATTTCCGATTAAGATCAAGTTACAACCTTGAATGTGTTAGTTGTTTACTTTTTTTATTATTATTCTATTTAAGAGTTTATAAATGTCATTAAAAATACAACCAAATAACCCCACTCATGCCCTCCTACTGCTTTTCAGCGCATCACATCCTGGTGGAACTGAAGGTTTCACCTTTAGACAAGACTGCTGATGTTCAGCTCACACTGATCTCTGTGGGACACCCTGAAACTGAGCTGAAACTCAAACTGTATGTATTATATTTCCATCAAGCCATAGCCTGTGTTCTTTTATTGCAGGCTTACTCCTTTAATCATGTGTGTGCGTGAATACTTTTGTATGTTTCAGAAATACAGATGAAATGGTGCATAAAAAGGTGGCTGCACACCCAGAGCAACTGTGTAAAATTGACTCAGTGCGTCTGAAAAACACAGGAGCACTATTCTACAGACAAGGAGGTATCCATTTTGAGTATATCTGCATCTCCGAAGTCCCTCAAAGAAGGTAAATGCAGCCTCAATGTTTGCCAATAAACTCTCTTTCTCTTTCTCTTTCTGGGTATTTATTACACACAGTTTGATTTGGACACAAAAAGCGCATGTCCCTTGTAACGGTGTATTTAACAGTACTGTATTTCTGTTCAATATGCAGAGGGCTGGATCCATTATGTGTGAAGAACATATATATTGGACGGGGAGTGCCATGGTCACATCACTTTGTACAGTTGTGCTAAATTAAAAGAACAACACAAAATCTACTTAGGAGAGCTTACACACAAGTCTTAAATCAGTGAGACTCAAGCAAAGGTCACACACTAACACTTGGGTTGGGAGGCATTAAAGCTTGGTGACAAAGACATAAATAGGATACAAGGGGACTGAAATGTGTTAGATATATGTTTATTAATATGATTTTTGTGCACTGTTCCAGAGAGTGTAAGTTAAATATCAGAGGAATCAAGTCAGTCATTCAACACTCAGTAGTTCTTTTATGTGTTATTATGTGGATTGAAAGTACTGGTTCATTTCCAATGATTAAAATGTTTGAGTGGTGCAAAATTCAAAGTACATTTCAATACTTTGGCACTCTAATTAGCATTTCTAACTACATATTACATTATTGATATTAAATGTTTGAATCTGTTCATTTACAATTAGTAATAAACCTCAAGTGGCATTCTGAACCCAGCGCTTAACAATTGGCCCCATAAAAATACATTTTCATCATATGGTCTATGTACAGTCTCAAATGATGATGCTGAAGCATTTACTAACTTCCTATTATGATAAAGCACACACCTTTGTAAAAAAAAATCTCATTATCTATCTAGTATTACTCTGAAGTGCTGCTGAAATGTTTGAAAATCTAATGTGTTGCCTGTCTCATGTATTCCAAACAGATGTAAGAACTAAGCATATGCCAATGCAAATGGAAATAAACAGTCATTTTGTGTGCAATGCGGAATCATATAAAACAGTAACTGTTTTGGGAGATTTGATCTTTTGTCCTGTCACTGTCCAAAACAAAAGGACATTTAAAGAATCTTTTTACTGTTCGCCGTGTTAATGTTGTCTTCATTTGTTTGAGGGGAAACAGATTCGATGGTGATTTTGGTGGAGGAATCGTTCAGATGTTAGGGTCTTTACACTTCTGAAACATTCCTACAGCTTTGGGGTGTCAGTAGGGGCCAGTGGGGCACTTCTTCTTTGGAATCGAAGTCTTCCTGGAGTATCATCTTCTGTTTATGGAAAAAGGTGACACATTAAAATGTCATTGAGAATACTGTAATCCCATAACTCATTTCAGCACAACATGACCACACCATAGAGGCATGTTTGTATTCATTAATGCACTTCACATATTGTTTTCTGGAGCACAGGCTGTATTTCTGGACATGATCCATATATCTCATATATCTCATTCCTTTGCACTAGCATGTGAAGGTCATGTCTCAAATGACAGCAGAACCCTCCTCCCCCCACAGCTGCCCTGCTATCCTGTACCCTACAAAGTGCAATCTGGCCCTTGTTGGCAAGGCCAAGTATTTGGAGAGGGAGGAGTGCTGGATAAACAGACTTGGTATGTTTGAATCCCTGGATGTACCAAACCCTTTCAAGTTTTTCATCCAGTCTCTGCCAAAAGTGGAAGTGGTAAAATAAAACCAGCCTTCTCCTAAGCATAGAAACATCTATTAAAAAATGTCTTTAGACGGAAACTCTTAATATAGCTCTACTACCATGTACTAAATAAAACTTACCCAAGGAAGCCTTTTCCTCTTGCCAAACTGCATGTGTGTGTTAAATGAGGACATATCATAGACTTTGTGCGGTGTTTGTTTGTCTTAAAACTATTTAAAGTTAAAGAATCCTCAACACAAATTAATGTAGAAATAATTAAATCATATTAAATGTATTAAATCATGAATGAATGAATAGTATAAATATATCAATAATAATAATAAAGAATGTAAATTAAAGGGAGAATATTTATTATTTCAATGTAATTTTAATTACATTTTAAATCAAAAGCATTATCAATATAATAATTATTTTTATTGTTACTATGTAAATGAAAAGTATTATTAATGTTGTATTATTATATTATTAAGCCTAAAGTAAAATAAAATTAAAATGAAATTATATTGATTATACTATTTATATATACGGGTGTACAACCAATATAATCATAATGAATTTAATGTCTAAATAAAAAATAATAATTTGCAATATAATTATTAAATATTTTCTCCATTATCATATTAACTGCTATCCCTTCCTTCCATATGAGTTTATCAAATGGCATGAATAAATTTAATCTAGGTCAAAAAGAAGTATAACAATTGATCATGCATATTCTGTTCATATCACTCTGCATTCTCTTAATCCATCATTGTTTGTGCAGTTAGTGCAGTTGTGCCTTTTCATGCAAACCAGCCCCATCTTTACCGACCCACCCGTCAATCCTTCCTTGTGTACTTACATTGTGATATAAGAAGTGTCCCAGTGTGTTAGCATCAACACCCCAACCTTTACTTCAAATAATCCCTTTCACTCCCATAGTCCATTAGAGATCCTGTCATATCAGCAAAGTCCTCCAGAACCAAGCTGGTTGAATCCTCACCAGAGGGCATCTCTGTGTCTGAGGGCAAGAGCTGGTGTGGAGGTTTGGACACAGGGGTCTTTCCCTGGCCCTGATGGACGTTTCTTGCATCTAAGCCCCGGTTAGTTGGGGCTGGATCAATTGGCACGACTGTAGCATCTCCTTGGCTCCCCCTGGGCGGTGAACTAGCACTGCTACCCTCACTGCCATGTGGCGAGGGGGCGAGGACGTGGTAGAGGCTGGGCAGACGGATATCAAGGCGCACACCACTCTTGGCAAACAGCTTGTCATTGAGCGAGTACAGTTTGTCAGCAATGTCACTCCCAAGCATGACTGAGAAAAGTCGGGCAACATAACGATCCTTAGACAGCAGAAGGTAAAGCCGACGTCTGCGCCAAGAGATATAACGACAGTCCGTCTCTGCGGTCAGTGTCACCTGAGGTCAAAAGAGCCACAGGAAGTTTAAGGGCATGCAGTATTTCATTGTTGTATGAACACTGAAGAATTTTGCTCAATGGCACAGGCTAAAAGATTCCGCCATTATGTACCTCATTACATTGGTAATAATTATAAAAACAGTATGTAATCATACCTGGAAGTTGCCCTCTTCTGTAGGTCTTAGAGACTCCCATTCTGGAGAATCAAGAAACTGGTGAGGAAAGATATAATGGAGAAACTGACCTTCTAAGGACACTCTGATCCTGTAAAAACAAAAGATCTGGTTTTAAACACACATGCTATGGTCTAGTTTCACCACATGGCATTTCTCAACCTGACCTGAGATCAAATTATATTTTAAGAGACTTTTTGACCTTGACACAGTCATGTGGTCTGCAGGGGTCCTTTTAATTACGTCATTTCCTGAGTAATATTTTTTTCTTCACAACATGATTTGGCAAACAAAAGCATAAATAGTTTCTTTAAAATATTTTATACAAAAGTAAAATGCCTTATCTATTATATCTTACAACTACTACCACCATTTTAATTCTTATGGGCTGTATGTGTTAATTTTTACTTATTTTTTTAAATGAATTAATAAATAGGTAAAAAAAAAAATATATATATATATATATATATATATTTATTTATTAGCCTACAAAATTACACTGACTATACCACTGAGAATGTTGCCTTAGCAAAGCTACTGTAAACATTAAGATGACTACTACACCCTAATAGTTGGATATTTAGTATGAGTGTTTACAGAAATAATAGTGTACTGCCAAACCTTCTGTTTCTCACCTGCCAGAAAGAAGAAAAGACAACTGATCAATGGGTGTCTTCCCCTCGATAGCATACGTCTCCTCAGCCACTAGAGAGAGCACTTTGCTCTCGCTGGCAGCCGTAATCTCCTTAAACACCTGCACAGGTACGTCCAGAGGCAGATAGACCGCTGTGTAAAGCGCAGAAAGCTCCTCGTTAGCTAAACCGTCCTGCATCAGCCGAAAAATCAGATGACACACCTGGGCCAAACACTGCAGCATCAGCAGCAAGTTCCAGAGGAAGACATCAAGGCCATACACTGTCAACCAGCCCCACAGAGCCAGACAGAGGAAAGCAGGAGCCGAAAAGCTGAAGATATACAGCGCCCCATATGCTCCACTACCACCCATATAGCCCAAAAAAAGAATGGTGTTACCCAGATGGTAGATGGCACCTTCTGTGCTGTTGGTCCATCCATCGCAGAGTGTGTGATTGTAAAATATAGAGTCAATCAAGGTAGAGTCGCCACTATTCATGTTTATGGCTATGTTATCTTCAATTCAAAATTTTAATTAAAAAAAAAAGAGCCTTTTGTTGGAAAAAGTAGTGGTTCATAAGCCCAAGGTGTTAAAAGTTGGTAAAAAAAAAAATGTAAAAAAAAAAATGTATATAAAACTAATGTCAGATATATATATAAAAAAGATTGCGTCTAACAGCAAATACACCTCTTACTGACAAAAATAGTTGGAATGAAAGAAGCTTCATATTTCCGTTCCATTGACATCCACTTTTCCTTTCGAATTTGACAGTATCAGCCCTATAGCGTCTCTGCTGCTGCTTCCAACAGTCCCACACTGGACTGTTGGAAACATGGAGCGGGAGAGGTGGGGGTAGAGACCCTGAGAAGGATAACCATGTTTGGAATTGAAACCCAAGGAGGAAAGAGCCACAGACAGAAAGCAGACTCGCTACTTAACATAACACAATGATGGCCGGGCAGAGTGATTACGATAACAACTGACATGGACTGACGTCTGTGAAGATCTCTGAAAGTTCTGCCAGATATCACCAACGCCTGGTTTTCTCACAATCAAACAGACAATTTGTACTCCGGCTCTTTCTAATGGTGTTTGAGGGGAGGAGGATCCTAGGCTATAGGGGGCATATTTAGAGAATCTGAGACAGATAAAATAACAGGGGAGGTCATGTAACACTGTTTACCTCCCCTCCCTGGCCATTCCTTTTTGTAGTTTCACATAACTTGGCCCAGCAGTTGTTAGTAGTTCATATTCTACTGTTTAGCAGTGGAGTGCAAGAGTGAGTGGATACGGTTTCTTTTATTATTTAAGCATAAGTTATGGGAATATTGTTGCGAACATGCTGGATGGCGTTGTTAGGCACAACAGCATATTCACAATACAGCATGTTCTTCATTTTTGGTGTTGCTGGAAATGTTAAATATTTTGTTCTTATATTCACCAATGGAAAAATAGAAAAAGAAATGTTCATTTTGGGGTGAAATAACCGTTTAAGGACAGAGGCTTTCCATTTTGTGCTGTTGGGTAATTTAAATTTAGTGAGAGCGAGATAGGCTAGATGAAGAACTGTATTATTTTGATATAAGACATCTGAAGTACATATGGCAATTACACAACAAAAATAACAATCCACTTGAAGCTCAAATGGAAACCTCTGTTGAACTACAGCTTTGTGGTGTAATTATTAGATCCATTTGTTTTACCTCTTAATCTTGACGGTTTATATAGATGGAAACGTAACTGAGATGCACAAAGTCAATATACACTGGATATCTTGTGCAGCTTAACTAGCTGTTATAGATGATAAAAAAGTGTTAAAGGTACTATTCAGAGCTGTCAATTTGACAAGAGAGGCATGCCAATATAAATGTTCTCACTCACGTACTGTGTGCATGTTCACATTGTAGTCGAGCATCATGAAACCATGACAGAAATAAACCAGAAAACAACTATTGAGACTTAAAATATGAGAAATATGCACTTGTATGTTTTGAATATCATTATAATTAATTCAAGGCAATTATAAGCAGGAATAAGCTAAATAAGCAATCTGTTTGTGTGTTTGTGTCAGTGACAAACTATACTTGTGAACCCTTTAGAAGAGAATGCAAATTATGAATTGCTTTTGCTGGGTTCACTCCAGGTGTAGATACAGAATAAAAGCGCTCCTGCGCGTAGACCTTAGATTAGAGTGTGCTGGGAGCAGCAGCTCTATTTTAGGCCTGCATGCATAGTTAAGTGCAGCTGTCACCAGCCCTACACTGGTACAGGGAATTCAAAAGCCAACCGAGTAGGAAGCTTGAAGGAACACTCTGTTTGCGTAAAACAGCTTGGCCTGCAGGGGTGTCAATAGATACTACATTATCAATAATTTAATATGTGATAAAATAAGTAAATCAAGCATGTGATACATGTTGATGAGACTGAATAATTTAAAATAGGCTGTAAAAAGAGAAAGCCAGCCTTGTTATAAGAGTCTCTGCTTACTGCATTCAAATAAAAATTGAAGACACAAGAAAAGAGAATGTCTTACAATCTTGCATAGGATCTTTATTAACCATAAATGTACACAAATCACATATGAAACAAAGAGAAAGAAAAGACAGACATTTCCCTCAGAGGGATAAATTCAGCCCCGCATAATCTTCCCTGCAGTGTAAAAATATAAATAAATGAGCACACTGGGTCCCATTTCACACAGGTTGTCACACGCTACAAACAGAAAGAAAAGAAAAATAGAAAACATTATAACTAAATCTTTAAACACAAATGTCCTCAAAAATATACATCTATAAAAAAAAGATTTATTTAAAACGTATATAAAGTGAGTTGAAATATGGACGTTTAAGCAGAATATCTAACTGACAGCTATGGACACCATTCACTTTTATTGTGTGGAAGAGAACAGCTTGGCTATATGCTATAAATAACCCAACGGAAGAACGTCAGTCATGCAGAAGACGTGAAAGAAAAAAAGTGAATTTTGAGGTGAACTATTTCACTGAATTACATTTAAAGAGCACAGAGATATCTAAAACATTGCAATGAATAAAATTCAAGTTTGTGGTGCCCAAGTTGAGAAACATCATTAAGAATATTTTTTATAAGAGACTAGTCATTTTTGTAACACTTACCATTCACTCGATAATGATGATGATGATGATGATGATGGTGGTATTATATCTTAAAACCCAGTGCCCTCATGCACTCTTTGTGAGCTTCAATGAGGTCTGTGCAGCTTTCCTCTCCCTTTTCAATTATGCTGCAATGAAGACAATATTGTTTAATGGTATCTTGCGAAAATGAATAGGGTAAGTATACCCAAAAATAAAAATTGTGTCATTATTTACTTTTATTACCCTCAGGTGGCTTGAGTCAAGTTATTTTGTGCTTTGCAGAATAATGCAACATGATAAATATGTAAAAAACTGAATCCCTTTAAAACAGAAGTTAACTAATAGCTACACGTCTTCTCACCACGCATCTCGTGCTTTTTTGGTCTCAGGACAGGCACAGCATGGTTTAAGAGGTTTCTTCTGCTCGGCCCCTTCTATTGCTGGTGAAGCCTCAACACTGGCTGCTGACAGGCTCGACATTTTCACTTTTAAAAGCTGTATAAGAAAACAAAAGAGCCGGGCACATTTATCAGCTCTTTACTTCCGTTTCAACATTTTGCACAGCCAGCAGAGTGCAACCAACTAGCCACCATGTCACTAGTTACATAATGTCCTCTGCTATGCATCGGTTCGTTATAATACTAAAATCACCGTCACTGGATCTTATCGGATGTAAAATATATCAAATTTTGCTGTCAGGTAATATCAAATGAAAAATGAGTCTCCAACAAACTTTTACTCACTCTATATGATGTAGAGACTGGTGTGCTCACGTGCGTCCTTCCTTACACAACCTGCAGTAACCTGTCAAGTAACAGAACAACCCTGCGAAAGCGGAAGTGTCGCGTAGCTTCCGGGTCAATGCCTTTAAACAAAAACAACAAAATTAACATCTAAGCAACAGCCATTTACTACAAGTTTAATGGCTAAAGGTAAACGAAACGCGATTCAGTCTACAGTCAGGTCATAACAACATGCTGAACAATAAAACACAATAAAAGTCTTTTACAGAATATAAGTCATTTAAAAGTTTAGTTTATTAATGTTATTTATAGTATCATGACATTTTTATCATTAGCTAACATTTCAGTGTATTCATTACGTTACACTACATATTTTAATATAATCTTAATTACACATTTAATGGTTTAATCGCAGTGTTATAACATCATGGCAAACATGTCAGATGAGTATTATGAACAAAAAAAATTTATTTCTCAGATTTCACAAATTCACATAATTATACAACTATATTTCACAGATGACTTCTGATATTGATGATACTAGTATTTATTATTATTTATTTATTTATTTATTTATTTATTTTATATTGATTTATATGAGAATTCTGTATGTAAACACACTCTGTTTATTCAGGATAACTGCAGGATAATCTTTTTTTTCAAGAACTGCTTAAAATATACTTGACCCCGTACTCTACACATATTCAGCACATAAGAATATCTCCAAAACAGGTTAAAAAAAGGCATATATAGGTTTCGTGTTGCCCTTGCTTCTGATATGTTATGGGTTACGTCTCTGTACAGAAGATAAAGTGCTTTTAGGGTTACTACATTACTATATTGCGCCATAAATTAAAAAATGGTTATCATACGAGAGCTTTTGAGGACATTAAAACTTAATTTACATAAGGTTGGGGGTGGGGGGTTGATTGTTAAAACTACATGATAGTCATTCTGACTGAAACAGAATCTCAACCCCAAAGTAGCTCAAACAATGCTGGTCTTGTGTGCCTGTCACTGCAACTTGCATCAAGTCTGACACATACTTTTTTCAAACACCGGCTAACAGCTTATATAGCAAAATATTGAGTTGATAAATGTTTATATTGCATTTCCCCCGCATTTTCTGCTACGTTCAGCATGCTATGAGCGGCAAAAATAGAACATTTCAGTCATGACGTCAATTTGTAGGCCAACGCAGAATGCCAACTCAGCATGGACTCCCTCAGGCAATTCTACTGGGTTTTTAGTATATCTTTGTTTGTTTGTATGTTGTGTTTAATTTATGAGTTGACAAAAGGTGATTTTGCAGATTTTTTTCCACAACATCAATTAAACAGCCATACTGTACCACATACATGAATACAGAAAGTGCTGTGTCCGATTAATTACACATAATTTATCAAGGATGTAAACGTGTGTAATTAATCAGAAAACCATTGCAGTGTTTATATATATTTTTAAACACATTATTTCAGAATTGATGTGTCACATGTAAGGCGTGCTCACACACACACACACACACATAATTTTATGAATTATATTTGCAATTAGGCTATTACTATAATAACGATTACTTTCATAACTGAATGCAATGTGATAGATTACATTGAATGGATGCAGTTTAGGTGTTTGTTGCCTTCTGAAAACATGAGATCAGTTGCATGTTACATTACTGGAATACCACTTTGAAATTCAACACTCTGTTGTGACTCTCATAAACATAGTCTGCCAGTGCAACACAATACTGTTTTCAGTTTACTGGAGATCTAGCAAGCTCCATCATTGTGATATGGTAAGCTGAAGGTGTCTGTTTTTGATGTAAACACATCCACAATGAAAACAAGGACCAGTTTCACTAGCTGCACCTAAACATAGGTTAAACTCTGATTTCTCCAAAACTGTCTTTCCCTGCAGAAATATATACCTGTATTCTGTCTCTTTCTGAAATAGCAAAATTATCTGTGCACGCTTGTGTGTTCATTAGAAAGAATCTCTTTGTCATATCAGTACAGTCATTTGCGCACAATAAGAGCGTAAGTAATTCTATCACCTCCCATTGTCTGCCTTGGGTCCAGTTCTATCAGAACCATCTGTCTAGTTCAGATGACAATAGTTGTGATATTCAAAACCACCTTGTGTCAAAGGACCGCCCCACAGTCCAGATGAGCTGAGCTGATGTGAGCGCGAGGCAGAGATACTGAATAGTTGATGAGACAATAGTTAGTTTGACAGAGGGGGAAGAATGGAAAGTCTGGAACTTATCTCCTTTTCCATTCTGGACCGAGCCAGAGGACTGTGATGGAAAATTACTCTGCGGCTGTGCATATGCACTCGTAAGAGAGAAAGCAAGAGAGCGAGCGTGAAGACAAGGAAGAAAAGTGGATGAAATGGTCAGCATAAAAGAAAGTCCAGAAATAAAGTTGTCAGAGAGGCACAGTGAGAGATGCTAGAGGTGCGTCGGTGATCACAGTGCTTAGTCAGGGCCTGGAAATGCATCGTCTCACACCTGAGAATCACAGCCGCTTCAGTTGGAGCGGGTGGAAAAACCTTCTGCTGCCGCAGTTGAACAGACGCTCACTGTATGTCTACGGCAGTGAGGTGGCTGTGGAAAAGGAGTGCGTTAGACAGAAAGAGGGAGGTGTGTTTGTCATCCATCCCTTCAGTCGTTTAAGGTACTGTAATCTGTCTTAGTGTTTTTATTTCGTTTTCTTAGTTGCACTTTATTTTACAGTATATTGCATGCACTTACAATGTACTTACCTGAGGAAGTATTGGCAATATAAGGCAACTACATGGGATAGGGTTATGTTTAGGGGGT
Source organism: Enteromius radiatus (assembly GCA_032357445.1). Taxonomy (NCBI): domain Eukaryota; kingdom Metazoa; phylum Chordata; class Actinopteri; order Cypriniformes; family Cyprinidae; genus Enteromius; species Enteromius radiatus. The sequence continues at coordinate 11,009,557 of JAUCMS010000153.1, read as the reverse complement.
AGGTACAGGGTTTGTACCGTTATTACATAGTTGTTGTAATTACTACAATAAGTAAACAGTATGTACATAAAATAAAGTGCTACTATTTTATTTTATATGTTTTCTTTATGTTATGCTTTCTAATGAAAATAATAAACTAAATTAAATTCAAAATTTAAATAAAGATGTAATACAACAATAATATTAATTGAAAAAAGTAATATATATATATATATATATATATATATATATATTATAATAAATAAAATAAAAAATAATGAATAAAAATAATTTAGAAAATAAAATACTAATTTTTGGAAAAGACTATCGTGCAAAAATGCAAGCTTTTAAAAATATGTCTAACTCATGTACTTATTTATGCAGGAGTTATTACATCATGTGTATGGTGGCCATAACATTTCTCAATCTAATTGGCATACCAATGGAGATTGCCTTTCTGGACGGCAACAGTGGAGTAGGTTGGGAGGGTTTCAATGTGTTCTCAGACACTCTGTTCCTGATTGACGTGGGGCTTAACTTTCGCATGGGGATCATTAATGAGGACAGTGAGGTAAGGATTAGCTCTAGACGTTACAAATATCAGATTGCTTATGCTTCACCAATGTGTCTTTCTTCATCTTACACAGGGAGCAATTCTGGATTTAAAAAGCATTCGACAACGATATTTAAAAAGCTGGTTTATACCTGATATGGTGGCAGCATTCCCAGTTGGTTACATACTTCTTATTGCGGTAATGTTCCTTTTTCTGCTAAATCTTTTGGTTGTGTTGAAATTACAAAGCTTTAAATAGAAACCTTGTATGTTTTGTGCCATTGTCACGACAGGACCTACAATACCACAGTGACTCTCCCTCATCCAAAGCCAGCAAAATGATGCGCATCTTGATGTTTGTGAGAATCCTCAGTCTTGTCCGCTTGCTACGTGTGTCAAGGCTGGTTAGGTTTTTCAATGAGGTGGAGAGAGTAAGTAATGAATTGCATGAACGTGTGAAACTGACCTTACAACTCTGAAAATCAGTTTAGTCATCATTCAGAAAAAAATCTTTGAATAATGCTTATTATTTTTATATTGAATCTCTGCCCATGTAGGTTTCAAATGCCAACTTGGAGGTGGTGAGGTTGTTCCTCAGAATCCTGTCGTTATTTATGATGATTTTCCTGCTGTGCCACTGGAATGGCTGTATTCAGTATTTTGTGCCTATGCTGGAGGAGTTTCCCTCAGACTGCTGGGTTAGAAGAGAGAATCTAATGGTAAGTGTGTTAGCAGCATATTCGCATAAACAATATTCACACATTTATGGAAATGTCATTAAATTTAAAAACTGTACTTGCAAGGCCTGGAATTATCATGGAAATGAATATTTTATGCAGTCAAAAACTTTAATAATAATAATATATGTGGGTAGTTGATGTATCAATGTAGTGTGACAGAAAAATGTAAAAAAAAAAAAAAAAAAAAAACTAACACTGAAGATATACCTCTCTCATCCTATTTATAACTCAAAGTATAAAGATAGATTTTTCTCATGTTATTTGTGAGTTTTAATTTAGTTTAGTTTTTGTACATAGGACACAGTTCAATTTTCATTTGTCAACTATTTTAGTGCTGTCAAGAGATTAATCATATCCAAAATAAAAGTTTTTGTTTACACAATATATATGTGTGAGTATCATGTATATTATGTAAATATAGACACAAACATGTGCGTGCATATATTTAAGAAAAATATGTTATGTTTATATATTAAGTATATTTTAATATAATATAAAATATTAGAAAATATAAACATGTATATATTTGCATGTGTGTGTATTTACATATACATAATAAATATACATAACACACACACACACACACACACACACACATATGTTAAAATGTTAAAAAAATATTTTGGAATGCAATTAATCAAGATTAATTGTTTGACAGCACTATATATATAGGCTTTGTATTATTTGTATTAGATATGCTAGAAAGTAGTCTGGCATCCTAAACTAAGCACTGTAACAATATTATAGCAATAATAATACTGTCTATTAAGTCTAGTACCTATTCGGTCATTTTACCGTTTCAGGTCATAATAGTATCTCTATTAATAACTGTGTTACTTAGTTTTCTCTGTGATATTACATTTATCAGATTATAATAATTACACTTTTACAAAGAAGTTTCAAAATGTACTAATATGTACCATATGGAGAAATACTAACTTTAAGATGCCAATATATATTGTTTAGGGTATACAAAGTGTACCTTTTCAAAAGGTATAGTGCCCTATCCACAGCTCGGTAACTTTTTTTCCTGAAACTGCGTTACAGATAGTGTTGTTTTATGGTTTTAATGTATAAAATATTGTATTAATGTCAATGCTTTGTCTTGTGTGATTTGTCAGAATGCCACAGTGGGAGAAAAGTACTCTTTTGGAGTCTTTCGGGCCCTCTCTCATATGACTGCAATATCATACGGTTCCTCTGAAACACCCACAAGCAAGGAGTATACTTTTGATCAGCTGATTTAGCCAAATGTTCATTTTATACCACAGCGATCACAATGCACAACTGATACTTCTTTTAATGCCTGATTTTTGTTTCGTTTTTTTAGATGATGTTGAGCTGTGGATAGTCATGACTAGCATTGTGTCTGGAGCCATCATGTACACGGTTATGGTCGCCAACACTGCTGCAATGATGACTGATGTGGACATAACAGCAAGAGCGTACAAGAACAAGGTGCAAGGAAAACAAATATATGGCTAAAACAACATATTAGATGGTTACTGGGGCCGAGTGCCATTCACATTTACTGTGTTCTGTTTATTTTTACATAGATGAATCATATGGAAGATTATATGACTTTCATGAAGCTTCCCAAAGGCCTTCGTATGCGCATCAACAACTTTTTTCAGGCTCGTTATGCAGGAAAATGGTATGATGAGAAGGATGTCCTGAAGTGGGTGTCTTCATCTCTCAGAGAGGTACTGCTCACTGTTTGTATTGCTAGATAGTCACAGAAATGACTATTTAAAAGATGCTCATGTTTTTAATAGTGAAGCAGTTTTTTTTTTATAGTTTAATGATTGTTCGAATGGATTTGTTAGGAAATTCTGATGACCATGTGCTCGGCCCATGTGAGAAAAGTTCCCTTTCTCCGGAACTGTGATATAAACTTCATCAATGCCGTTCTTCTGGAGCTGCAGTATGAGGTTTACCAGGTGGGAGACATCATCATCCGCCAGAACACTCCTGGCGATCGCATGTTCTTCATCGAGCATGGACAGGTCCTTGTGGAGAACGAGTTTTACCAGAGAGAACTGTGTGATGGAGACTGCTTTGGAGGTTTGACTCGTGTCATGTTGCTTTGTCGATGCAATGTCTGTTTAGACTATGTGAAGTAGTCTGTGTTGTTCGTAATGTCTTGAAACAATTTGTTAATAAGCTGTGTTAAAGAAACAGTTCACCCAAAATTTCCTACTCACCCTCTAGCTGTTTAAACCTGTTTGAGTTTCATTCTTCCGTTGAATAAAAAAAAGAAGATATTTAGAAGAATGTTAACGTTATTGACTTCCATGGTATGAAAACAAACAATGGAAGACGATGGCATTTTTGGGTGAACTATCCCTTTAAAAAATGTGTTTCCTTCCCTTTTTCAGAATCATGTCTTCTAACAAGAGGAAGGCGTTTGGCCACAGTACAAGCTCTGACTATCTGTCAGCTTTTTTCCTTGTCGGTGGACTCCTTTCATTCTGTTCTGAAGGACTATCCAGACATCAGGAAGGACCTGGAGAAATTTCAACAGGATAAAAACATTTTGTTATGTTGAGAGAGTTTTAGATCTACCAATGGCACAATTTGGAGCACAACTTTTAACAGTTTTACTGGAAACCGTGATATATATCTTTGCGAGATTCTTTAACGAGGAACAGTCTTTGTTTGAAATTTGTTACATTCTAAATACATTTGTCTTTACTAGTACTTTTGAATTATAAATGTATAAATTTAAATCTAACTCACCCCAAACCTTTGAATGGTAGTGTTTATTATATACACTCTAAAGCTATGTTAGATTAGGTAAGATAGGAACAAATATTTTTAAAAATCTAACACGCTACCTAGTAAGGGTAATAAAGGATGCAAGAGCTTAATACATTTTTATCTCTATTTTAATTGGTAGATGGCTACACTTGCATCAAGCACCTCCTGCAGCTTCCCCAGCATGCACTTTGCCTGATTTGACAACTTTTCCTTACTTCCTATATATTGGCATAGATTTCCAGATGTGGTTTTGAAATATACTGTTTTATCTGGTGGATGTGGGCTTAAGTATTCCCTTATTCTACAGTGTTAAACAACAAGCTGTCTGAAAATGGCCTTTGTATAGCAAATAAGGTATGACTTGACAACCACACTGGAATGGGATTCCTCTGAGAATGCCGATAGGATGATTTTAGACTGTTTGTAGGCCACCTTCTCCCGCTCCTCTACTCCCTCCTGGCCTCTGCTGCTATACTACTTTCCAAGTTCCCACAAGAGGATGCACACAGCTCACAGAAAAGCATAGTCACAATGTAATTTGTTAGGATGTCTGGCGCTTGCTCCTCTAGATGGTTTCTGCTAATATGCACCTCCAGGATCTGGCTGTCTATGTCTTTCTCTGTCTTCCTCTGAAGTATCCAGGACAGCACCCACTGGTGGCCTTCATTTTCTTGTGGAGGGCATTCATTTTCTCTGACCTGGTCCTAGTTGTACAGGGTGTCTATCAGAGAAGCCTTGTCTAAAACTGAAAATTAGTTTCATATTTTGTCTAATTTAGCGCTTTCAAAATTTTACGTTAAATATGTCCCACAAAATTCAGCAGATTATTTCCAAAAACCAACACATGGATGTACAAAACCTGTCTGGGCTTGAAATTTAATTTCAAATTTCACTTGTAGTTTCATAAAATTATCCAAAGTTTGCAGAGATAATTGTAGCTCTGTTTAAACAAGTAAAATGTTTTTAAAAAATATGTTAATAAAATATTCCTGAATAAACAGTGAAGTTTGTTCTTGTTTTTTAGTGAATATCACACAATGTTTTTTTTTCTCTATATTCTCTATATTCTTTATTTTCAAGGGTAATATGTGACCATGTTTAAATACTGTAAATCAACAGTAACAGGAGTTTGATATCAGTGTTTCCCCTTACCTGTCCATAAATTAACTTACATTTGGAAATAATCTCATTCCCATTCTCTTCCCATTCTAAATTTCCAAGACACTTGGAAATTTAGAGAAACAAAGGTCAGTCAAAGTTTAGGGAAACTTCAACACTGCCTCTACTCTGTCATGCACACATAAAACATGCATTAATAATAATAAATACATTTTAAAAAACAACAAAAAAGTTTTTAATGTTCAGGCCTCAAATTTGAGATATATTTTTTCCTACCATTTATTATTCAAGATTTTCTTAATGAATGGAAACATTCAGTTCATTTGGTTAATATAATCAGAAGGAGTAGGAAACGTAGCCTGAGAAATCTATACCACTGAGGAATGAAGTGTCCAGAAACTAAACGAAGCAGAACACTGAGGAGATATCCTTTCACAGCTATTGTGCTAAACGTAGGGGCAAATAAAAGTGGCCTGTCTAAAGCTCCTTGAATTCTGGGACACTTTAAAGAAGGAATTAAACTGTGCTTTGTGCTTCCAGCGGTGGGGGTAGGTCATAGGTCACACAATAGTGTAAGTACACAAAAATAAATTATGGCAATTCAGCAATTATTCAAAGATAACTATTTTTATATTGTTTTAGACAGAGTTTAAGGGTGAACATTGTCAATAAACATAGAGATCTGTTAATCACAAGGGCAAATAAATAAATAAATAAATAAATATGCTGAAACCACTTCTTTCAAAAACTTGAAAGACGTCTTCGAAAATTAGTACGGTCAAGGACTGGAAAACCACCGAGCACGAAAAGACTGCTTAGAACGACAGGTGGCAGTAATGAGCTTTGGCTCATTGGCGGTGTTTGGACGTGCGTCATGTCTAACGAGGCAGACAAAACGAACCCGGATGTGCCGCGAAATTCGAAAGAAGATAATTAAGGGATAAAGATAGTTAAGGGATATTTGTATGTCGTTGTTTAAATCTGATTTAATAAAACAACGGTAACTTTGTTAAGCTATTATGCCATTTTATGATTAACTAAATGTGCTTAAGACAGTATATTAATTGTTATTGTACACGCTCCATATTAGCCGGACAGTCCAAAACAGTTAACGTACAGTCGATTGTTTATATGTCTGTAGAAAAGAACGATTACACGTATTATGCATGTATATTATTGTGGTAATATCATATGTATTAATAAAATATAGTATGTTCTTATTATTACTAATTACTTGCTGTTATTTTAACTTGTAAAATAGGACCGACGTTGAGAATGAATCCTTCGGAGCGTTTCTTTGCAAAGCTGCGGAAACTGACTGTTTATCTGGAGACTGAAAGCAACAGTCTCCTGCATGCAAGTCAGAACCCTCAAGACGACGATGGTAAGTTGCCAGGAAATATTTTATAGTTACTCAAAATGATCAGGTCATAAGTATATATGTTGACCGGTGTATGTGATCTGTGCTATTCAGAGGATGAAGAGAATGGGGCTCAAGCTTTGTACCAGCTGCACTCTGAAGTCAAAGCTCTCAAGGTATGTGTATGTTAGTAATAGTTAATGATTTAATTCCATTTTTAATAAAATCATTTAACACAAAACCATGTACAGCGGCAAGTTAAAAATCAAGTGGCTTCACATGATGGAGCAAGTACTGAACTGAGGAACTTCGTAAGAAGATGCTTGGTGCTGAAGCAGAGAACCACAGAAGACATTGACAGGCTGAAGAAACACTATGAGAAGTATGGTTACAGACCACGAACAGCAAGACAGGGCAGTGCAGGTACATGTTTATTACATTTGAGAATGTTAACATCCTGCTGCCACCGCTTGGGTTTTGTATTTATTGTCTCTAATTGAAGATTCAAATAGACTAGGTTTGCTAAGATTCATGCTTATTTCAGTTTAAATGTTTCTTATTCATCCGCTATTCTAGAGATGAACGGTACAAAAGATGCAGAAACATTGGATGCAGCAGATGAAGATGAAGAGATGGGACAAGGAATTTGTGAGGCTCAGCAGCAGCCTGAGACACCGGAAAAGATGCAACCACCTGTTGACCAGTTGCGGACCCCAAAGCTCTCTGATTTTGGTCTGTCTGCACTCCAGTTCCAAAGAGTGCTTGGTGAAGCAGAGCCGCCCCACAGTGCTGCTCCTGTCCCAGCTGTGACTCTGTCACCACCACCATTTGTCAAGAACATGCATCCACCCCAGCCAAAGACACCCAAGTGTTCTCTGCGTATGGAGGAGGATGCTCCGACCCCACGACTAGAGGACTTTGGCATCTCGGAGTATACCATGTGCTGGAACAATGACTTTACCATGGATTTGTTCAACAAGAAACAGCCAAAGACCAGCAGGTATGTGTGAATATCACATTACAAGCATTCTCTGCATTAGAAAAGACTAAATATGCCACTTTCCAAACTGTAAGAGACTTATTTTGAGAGTTATATTATTTGAGAGTCTGATTGGGTGATGTAATTAACAGATATTTCTTAGACTTTTACACTCACCAAGATGGCATTTATTTGATCAAAGATATTCCTCTTATGACAACGCTGCATTTTCTTGCAAAAGAAAAACGTATTGTCCGCACACTGTTCTCACTGCTCCATTAAAATAATTTAATGTTGTAATGTGTCAACCATTTGGTCTTCATCAGGCACATGTGTGGACAATATGCTTTTTCTTTTGCACCTGAACCCTGTGTGGGGTGTGGGATGTGCATAACCTTTTTACACTTTAAAAGCTGCATTTTTTTACCATGCATTTATTCTAGTCTACAGTGTCACATGATCCTTGAGAAATCATCCTAATATACTGATTTGGTGCTCAAGAAACATTTCTTCTTATCTTCCTCTTCTTATTAATGTTCTTAATGTTGAAAACATTTTTCCAGTACTCTTAAAGACAAGAAAGTTCAAAAGAACAGCATCTAATTGAAATGGAGAACTTTTGCAACATTATAAACAACTTACTTTCCCTTTTGGTCAGTTTAATGCATACATGCTGATTAATTAATTATTGTTTTGAAAATCCTATTGATCTAAATTTTTATATTAAGCACATCATATGTGTGTTTGGGTCTTTCACAGTAAAAGAACAGAGAACGGTCAGAAACCCCCTCATGTTTTCCCCACTTTGTCTTCTGGGCCCAACAAAGGTGTTGCCAACGGTAAATAATATTGACTGTTGTTTTCCTAATATTATTAATAGTTTTCAACCCGTTTGGAGTTTTAAAGAGTTGTAGTAAAGAGTTTAGTTCCTGTATTCCTGAATGTGTGGTTACATTTGTGGGCTAATGGTGTGTTACAAAAAAAAGCATTTTTGTTGTTGTTTTTTTTCCTTCAAGCCTCCCTTTTTTATTTGCATTGTTGTGTTTAAATATTCCAGACAGTCTGGAATCCCCAGAGCCTCCTGTGTTTTCCACCCCAGGATTTAAGATCGAGAAACATCGTGCCCCGTGCTCTCCTCTACTGAAAGGAAAGAATGGCCTTGAATCTCCTCCTCGTCCTAACAATTGCCCTTCCACACCAGAGCTCCCTGCATTTGAAACTCCTTTTGTCAGCAAGCTAATAAAAAAGGTGTGATGTGCTCTTTTACTCATTACTTTAGTTACTAACATAAATATCTAATACAATAGGCATGACTAGTATTACATTAAGCCATAATCATATGATGTCTTTTAAAATGTGTAATGTATAAACATTTATTCACTGTGATTACTGTTTCAAAGGATGACAGGCAGGAAGAAAGCGATAGGCACAGGGCATCACAGGTGGCCAGCTTTCCCCTATCAGATCTCTCAAACACAAACAGAGCTCCTTCATTTGATGCTCTAGAGATGCCAAAACTGCTACGTTATGAGGATGAGGCCATACCTGAGATGCCATCTCTGCAGTCCCTTTTTGGGAGTTCTCTTGCTTTCGTAAGTAATCCTATTTTGACCTTTTAATCATTAAAATTGCGTTATACCCTAGATTTAATGCTAAACATTCTAAATGAATTGGTTTATAGTTTAATTGATTGAGATGCACTTGACATTTGCCCTTCTTTTAACTCCGAACAGAAAAATGCATCTAGTAATGCTTCTGGGATGAAAACGGGGGCAGATCACGTGCTAGACCTCAAGCAAAGCCCTGTCCCAATGGATGAAAACGGCTTTAACCAGGATTGGTGCCTTGCAACACCAAAAGTCAGAGTGAAGTTCCCTGCAGAGCCATGCACACCAGAGATGCCTGATATATGTTCAGTCACACAGGATATTTTAAATGTGAGTCACTACTTTGTAATGCTGAAATGGCAATATTGCAAATTACGACTTATTTCAAAGGAAGTAATCGAAAGAAGATAATACAGTTGTTAATTTTTTATTTCTCTTCTTTTTAGCTTGTGTCTCAATGCAAGTCTTAAGCATTTGCTACTGAATCTGAGCTGATGTCCATGAAGCCTTAAGTGGAACCAAGAGGAGAACAATGCATTATAGTTATAAAGTGATTATTTTGAATTATATTTGATTGTAAGAGCAAACACTTTCAAGGACACTTCAAACCATTTGAAAATACACAATAAAGAGAATAAAAAATAAACAATGTCATTGATGGTTATGCAAGTAGTACCGATTTCACTCAAGAGTTTAAAAATTGTGACTAAATTAGGTTTACTAAAGAATTACACATACTTATGTCTATAATGGGTCACTACGTTGGGTCCTGGAGGGCCAGTATCCCTGCAGAGTTTAGCTCCAACCCAAACACAAACACACCTGATGGAGCTGAACTCTGCAGGACACCAGCCCTCCAAAATCAAGTTTGAGGACTCCTGAATCTATAAGGAACACTACAATTCAAGACTAGTTTGCAAATAAGGCAAGATGAATGAAATGCTGAAAAGCCAAACATTTGGCTTCATAATGTAAAAAATATAGGTAATTCTGTTGAAGTTTAGTTTGTGTCCATGAAAATCTAAACCATAAGCAAAACTTTTATATTAAACTCTGCTTAAGTGAAACTGTTGAAATGTGTGTGCGGGTGCATTGTTCATGCAATGTCTGGATTCTTTAAAAAAAAAACAAAAAAAAAAACGTCAGTTTATAAAATGTTTACACAAGTCAATTTACTGAAAAAAAACATTTATTCAACATTTTATGGGAATCATGGCAACAGGTCTAAAACTAAAAAGGTAGACCTGGTATAAAACCCCATGAAGAACATAAAATATGAAAAAAAGAATTATATAACTTCCAATCCTCAAGATATGCCCTATCCTACTGCTGGAGAGCAACCTTCCTTCAGAGTTTAGTTCTGGCTTAAACACTGAACCAGCTAATCAAACCAAACCAGGGTTTAAACTAAACTCTGTCGGAAGGCAGATTCCCAGACAGACATCCACTCTATGTTTAAATGCAGGTGAGTCTCGTTTCAGTAGGGTCTCATGCGTCCTTGGAGAGGCGGTGCACGGTTAGGTGGAGTGATTGCGATGTCAAGGTAATCTCCGATCTGAAAGCGTTGAGACTGAAGCGTCATGGAGTCATCTGCACCTTTGCGTCCCGAAACCGTATTGCCAATCTCTTTAACCCTACAACAAAACCAGATGGGTTATTCAAAACAAATCAAAATTGACCATGCTAGAACAAGAAGCCTTCTGTTTAGATCACCTGTAGATTTGTCGTTTAGGGTCTGGGTATACTATTGCAAACCCAAAATGTGTGCCTTTCTTTCGAGCTTCCGGATAAACTTCCTTCACCAGGCTTGTTAATTCCTTCAAAGTAGCATCCATCCTGTAACCAAAGCAGATAACATTCAGAATCATACAGTTTTTCATCTTTACCTCAATGCAAAGTTTGCACCTACCAGGTGTAAATCTGAAGCTCGCTGGATGGTACATTTCCCCGGGCAAACTCGTCCATGCGATGATGTCTTCCATTATTGGTAGTGAACACTCGGAGAAGGAGAGGGCATGTCTGTGGGAAATATGCTAAATTTAACTTTTAAGTCTCCTTCGAAACGCAGTCGAATATATACAAGTCTTCAATATTGATATTGCAGAGACATGGTAAAATGCGTTCGCTGTATGTTTTAATGTGTTCTTTACTAAACGTTTTTTAATATTATTATAATATGCTGCAAACTTATATTAAATAATTTGCAGCTTGTTTACTATGTTGCAATTAAAAATTAGCATATAATTGTAGTATGATATGCTACATTTTTACTAGCTAGATTTACAAATTAGCTTAGCATGCAAGACGCGTTGTTTGTGCGCGAATATTGCGCAAATGAGGAACAGTAAAGAAAACCAAACCTTTTCCCTATCCACTGGCTTTTCTGGCTCTTTTTTGATTTCCTCTTGCGTGACTCTTGATTCTACGGCCATTTTATCCAATATTGTTAGAAATCAAGTGATGAATAACGTTAGCTGTTCACAACGCCTGATAATGAGCGATCGCGGCGCGATGTGATGATGTCATCACTGCAGGGCGAAAATGACAGCCAACCGATGACGGCCAGTAAAATGACGACACACTCGAGTAGCCTACGCTACCCCCACCGCCATTTTGGGAGTCAGATTGTAAATATTACTAGAGAACAAAAGCAAATACGTCCACAAATTGGGTGGCCTTAATATGGTTCACACGTGCGTAGTGGCCGGTTGTCGGAATAGGAGGACTCCTGGGACCACGTTATCCTTCTACAGGTTTCCCCGCGACCCGGAGCGGAAGCAGCGCTGGATCGATGCTGTGAATCGTGAAGGGTGGGTGCCAAACGAGGGCAGTAGACTCTGCAGCACTCACTTCATTTCAGGTATGTGTAAATCAGCTGTCATTGATGTTGCATGGATTTGGATTTAGCAGGAATCTTTAAAAAGCAATGCTTGCATCTCTATGAATATCTCTAGTGGAGTGGGGGGACATTTTTTATGTGTTTGTAACGCACCTTTCTGATGTAGCATAACGGAACTGAAAGACAGATAGTGTTTCCTCTTCTTGTTCAACTTCATCGTTATGCTACATGTAAAAGTTAAATGTAAAAGTGCACAATGCTTTTTTGGTTTTGCACACTTAGGGGTCACACCTCGGCGGCCAAAACAGACTGAAAACAATAAATATAACATTTTTAAAGAAATAAATGTAATAAATCATTTTTCAGTAATGTTTATTATTTTGTATTTTGAGGGGATTTAATGGTACTTGACTGTAGTCAACTCTAAATTATGCTCTGTTTGTTTCTATACAAAAATGTAAACATATTATTTTTAATTAATACAAAATGTAACCACTAACCACTAGATGACTGTATAAACATAGAAAAGGCTGTGTATACCGTAGTTGCTTGTAAGAGTATTTCTGGACATGATTGTTTACATTTTATTTGTATACAGGTGGGATTGGGGGGTTCCACCTCAATCCATTTACTGTGGAGCCCCTGAAAGTGTGGGGCACAGTGTGACCACACAAGTTGCACCGCTCAAAGGACAGCCCTAAATATTAAAGATATATTTTATTGTCTCTGATTGCTCAGCATTTTTATGCATGTAGAATTTAGTAGAAATTACTGTTTTTCAGCCTGTTTTTTTCTGTTAATTTTTGGATATCTGATTATTAAATAAATGTATTCTTGTTTTGTTTACAGGAAAACAAGTGAAAAATCCTAGATCCCCAGACTATGTTCCTTCCGTTTTCACTTCAGCGCCACTGTCGCCAAATATAAGGGACGCAAGTGCGTGTGAAATGTACGATAAACAAGAGGCACAAGTGGAGGCAGCCAATGCTTTGCTCTTTCTGCAAGGACAAGGACGTTTCTTGGAGGACCATGGCCAGACTAGAAGTCAAGAAGAGCCAGAAAGTGTTACCTCTTCACTAAGCAGCTGCGATGAAGAGGATTATAAGACTGAAGATGATATAGAAGAGGAAATCTCACTGACAAGTGTAAACCAAATGGGAAGCCCAGTCAAAAACATTCCCCCTGACTATGAAACCTGTCTTGAGGCTCTTAAGAAAGAGAACATGGAGCTGAGAGAATCGATAGAAAAGATGTCTCTCACTGAGGCATCATTCAGAAATGATCCAGAAAAGGTTCGCTTTTATACTGGATTGCCAAACTACTTTGTGTTTGAGACTGTCATGTTGCTTCTCATGCCACATATGAAAGGTGACAGAAATGCAAAACTTTCAAAATTCCAGCAGCTGCTCTTGACGTTAATGCGACTCAGGCTAGATCTTAAAAACCAAGACTTGGCCTATCGTTTTGGGGTCAAGGTTGCCACCGTGACCAGGACTGTCCATCGGATTATTAATATAATGTTCACCACCCTTGTGCCCACTGCAGTTTTTTGGCCATCCAGAGCAGAGCTCAGAAAAAACCTACCGGCAGACTTGCGTTGCACATACCCAGACTGTGCAGTGATTATTGACTGCTTTAAGGTGTCTCTGGAAAAAGCTCTCAGTGTGGATGTGAATCAAGAGCTTGCATCTACAGCATTTACTGTGCCAGCTCATGCCACTGTGAATGAGCTTAAATATGTGATAGGTGTTGCTCCTCAAGGTGTGGTGACGTTTGTCTCGAGGGGATCACCGGGTCATGTCAGTGACAAAAATCTGGTTCAGAGTTCAGGCCTCCTTTCCAAGATACTGCCCGGTGATGTTGTGTTGGCTGAGCATGACTTTGACATTGAGGATTTGGTGGGGGCTCGCAAAGGCGAACTCAAAATCACTAGTAGAAATTGCTACGAAACTTGCCAGAGTGAACAAGATGGAGAAAATATCTCACTGGTTGGCACATATTCAGATAAAGTGAATGTTCACAGGCATGTTGGGAAGGTAATAGACATGGTAAAGAGGAGATACTCTATGTTGACCGGACCAGTGGAAAGTCCCTTTATGGTTGTGGACCGCACTTCCAATGTGAGCACTTTTGATAAGATAGTGCAGGTTGCTTGTGCCTTGAATAACCTGTGTATTTCTGCTGCACCCCTGGAATGAGTGCTCATATTTGACACACTTTTGTGAAAGCGACTTTTATTTGTACATTGGCTGAATGCACCTTTATTGTTTCCCTATTTTAGTGGAAGACTTTTCGTTAAAAGAGGATCTTACCCTTTTTTAGAACATTTATGCAACCTAAGGACTAGTTTATACCAAACATACTCATCAGGCAGTTCACTGGGCAATCTCCCTTATTTTCTATGCTGACTTTGTTGATGCTTTGTTTTGATAGAGACATTCCATCCATAGTTTAAATTTAATTTAGTATTGTCGAGAGTGAAGCGTGCATGCTGAGAATTTAAAATATTCAAGGCACTAAAGAAAGCATCTCGCTCAGAGACGGTTATATTTTGACATTTAGCTGCCCTTAAGTTCCAGTGCCTTGGCCTTGTGATGCCTATAACATATTTTTGCTTCTATATAGATATACACTATATTTTTTACATTAATAGCAGTACTTTGTTCTTTACTTCTTATGTTGTCATGTTGTTCTATTGTGAAATGTGTAAGTCTCACAAAATGACAGTTATTTGCATTGCCTATGTGATCATTGTGTTAAATCAACATTTAGCAACTTATAGCATGATATATTCACTCTGAATTTTGACCATTGCACATGTTTCAGCACTGTATCCCTCACCATCACTTAACTGTGTGTTACATTTATCTGTGTTATTGTCTGTGAAAGCCATGTTTATGTTGAATTTTCGATTTTACTCATGCGTCCCATGTGGAAAAAATTCACCAACATGACTGTAATCTAATGTAGCACTCTGTTGTATAAAATGTATACATTTTATGTCTCCATAAAATTTGAGTACTTGTAATTGGAAATGGTTTTTCGGCTTCTTTATTCTTAGAAATTAATTATTTATAAAAAAAATCAAGAACATTCTTTACTCCATCTAAAACTATTCTAAACAGAATTTTGCTGTTTCTTTGTTAGTGACTTAATATATTATTTCATATTAACTGAACCCATGGAATTTGTATAAAAACAATGTTGAGACAGCAGCAATTAAAATTTTTATTTAAAAGGGAGTACAGAAAGGTGTATAGTTCACCAATATAAGCATATCAAATAAACGTGTTCTCATATATTCATATACATTTTTTAGCAGAAAATTCTAATGTTGATTAGATATATGTGTCATGTTGATGATGCAGTTCCTGTTTCACGATCATTCATCAAAACGTGTCAAATCTTGTAAGCAGAGCATTTTGTCTCTGCTTTTTTGTTTGTCCTGGTTGGTTTAATTCTGTGTGATATTTTCGTGATATATTTTATGTCTTGAGACTCAAATGACTGACTGATTAAAGGACACAATGCAACAGCCTGATTAATAAAGAGCCTTTGAAGAATCTGAAAACATGTCTATTTTAAAATAACAATAACTGCCACCATGAGTTATAATATCTATGCGAGTCACACAGGGCTAGTACATATATCCCCAGTTTTGTCCCTGTCCAGTGATCATATCTGCTGTCTTGCATCAGATCAGAATCTCAGCGTTGTAAATGTAGGAAGCCCCGCCCAGGGTATGTGCAGTGCTGACGTGCATGGCTGCCTCACGTGACTCCTCTGGAATGTTAACAATGCAGTAAGTGTCCAACTTTGTACTGCATTCTAATTCTGCCGTGAGTGGCGAGAAAATGGAGGATAATCCCATGATTTTCACTCTGTGCTTTAAGTGAGAGGACATCGAAAGACGATCCCTGAGCAAAAAACACCAGACCGATATTCTACAACTTTACTGAAGTATAAATCAGTTCATTGGATTAAGGTACCATTAAAATCACATGGTGAGTCGCTCGAAACTTTTTTTTTTTTTAAATGTTGGGCAATAGTGGTTTGTAGACAATTGTATATTCGATTTACGCTCATAAATCCTTTGTAAATGTGGGAAGGCAGTTGTATTTGTCATTAAAAGCGAGATAGGAGTGAGCGCATTCTCCCTGCGCTGGAATGCGGACTTGCTCCAGCGGATCTGCGTTCCTCTCGCTCCTGTCCCGCAAAGCGCTGCAACCTCTAGGCCCTGCCACTTTATTCCGTCTCAAAGTTACTTTGTGATTTTGAGAGTATTTTGAAGGTTTGCTGTTTGTAATTCGGATGAGAATAATGTTGGACTGTATACGTGACGGTGACAAACTTTTTGGGTGTTTTATATGACTTTATATTCAGTCTTTACAGCTGTTATTGAAGACATACGATAAAACCGAATCTTTACCGAAACTTGCCGTATCAAATATAAGCTTTGACTGGTATAAACACTTCACTTTATTACAGTTTTTTTCTTTTTAAATCTCGTGAAATTTCGCTTCGGCTGATTGTGGTGATAAAATAGAGGTTTTCACGAGCTGCAGGTAACGTTTTCACTCGTGCCAAACACACTAACTTATACTTACTGTACGTTTTTGTTTAGGTGTCTCGCGCAGTCTGATGTTTTAGTAGCAATAATAAAAATATGTACTGTAACGGGCCGATTACATTACACATTGAGTGTTTTGAAACTGAATAATTCACTCCACCCACAAAATAATCCTGTTTCTCTCTCTCTCTCTCTCTCTCGTAATATGTGCGATGACATGTGGTGAGATCTGTATTCATACTTAACACTTGGTGTTTTCGCCTGCTTTGTGATGTCAATAATATTTGGGTTGCTGATAAAATTATTAATTTAAGCGACAACAGTGGTCTTTTTTTAAACGACAACCACTGAGTGGCCAAATTAATATGTCTGTGTGATTCTTAATACAGTACGTTCTGCTTTTTGCAAGAAAGACAATGACAACTCAACAATAGGAAAACATAACATAAGTATTTTTGTATTGAAGTTTACTGTGATTATTTGACAAATATTAAACCCTAGTTAAAAACAAAAATAAATAGAGAATCAGTCATCCATTTCATATTGTGCTGATGGAGTTAAATACCAAACCATTCAGTGTCATGAAATGAAGGAAAGCATTTATAAAATGGCCTATAGGCTATAAATTCTTTAATGTAATAACAGACATTGCAGATGAGCTGTGTCTATGAATGTTAATGCTGGTGGCTATGTGGGTTATTGCCGCAGTTTGTTTGTGGTCAGCTTTATGGTATAACTGCAGAGGTACATAAAAGCTTGTGTATTGAATATGAATCTATTAAATGTTTACTTTTCTCATGGATGATGTCTGAAGTGTACTTGCATTAGTGGATGTGCAGCGTATTGCTGCTGTTACTTCGGGAATGTGAGGGCATGGAAAGTATTGTGTTGGAAGCCTTGACAGTAATGGCAATTATACTATATTTGTTCTTGACGGAGCAATGCATTTCCAGTATTGAGCACCCACATTCCAGAAATATGTTTGTTCTGAAAGTCCTTTCTTCGTTGTTTTACCAGAAGACAGGACATAAAAATAAATGTTGTGAAACGTTTGGTGTTTGAAGATTCCACAAATATCATGATCAGAGGCATTTTCACTCCTGTTTTGAATTTGAGGTATTTCCTTTAGAAACAGGACGTTTGAGTGGGATATATTTAAGGGCTTGCTTTTGGTCGTGAACCATGATCAGTAGTTACTTAGTATGTTTCTCCAGAAAAGAACACTCTACTTTTTCCTATTCAACCTGTTAGGGCAAATTTTCAGCAACCATTACACCAGTCTGTAGTGTCACATGATCCTTCAGAAATGGATAATAAAATACATTTTATTTATTTGTTATTATTTTGGGATGATTGGTTTAAAAGTATAAATAAACAGCATCCATTTGAAATAGAAATCTATAAATTCTTTTACGGCCACATTTGTTGCTTTAACATCAATTTAATGCATCCTTGCTGAATAAAATTATTAATTTGTTAAAAAAGGTTCTGTATCTTATGACAACATTGAATAGTTTGGGAATAACTTTTTGTTTTTAAAAAAGAGGAAGTGAATTCTACAATTTATGACACTTTGTTATGCAAAAGTTAGATTTTTTGCATCTACATTAAGGGTTTGTTTTATGACCATGTGAGCTGCTGCATTAGGAACATGCTTCTGATATTGCTCTGACTGCATACTCGCTTCAAGGGACAACAGCACAGATATGCATGTGTTAAGTGATAAACCTACCTGCTGACAGAGGTGCTGATGTCTGATCAGACTCAAGACTGTCAGGCCTTTGACGTAGAGTAGTGATGCAGGGTCTTGGACGTGCCTGGACTGCACCCTGACCCTTCTGTCTAACACTGTCTCCACAGGCAAAGATGCATATCAGACTGGAATGGAACAAGTACGCAGATGTAACCCCTCACATGTCTTGGGAGGAGGGGGAGTGTGAGCCCTGAAAGGGGTGCTGGGATGTGAGTAGGCCAGCATCCAGCACGAGCCAGAGCCAAAGAGGCAGCAGCAACAAAGACGAACGGCAACAATAATCCTAATCTTCTCTTGCATCTTTCCCATTGCAGCCTGTTATCTATTCAGGTCAGACTGAGTCTGGGTGTGTACAGTTCTGTGTCTTGGTGTATGATTGCACTGCCGTTTTGTGTTTTCTTGTGAGTAACTGGCTAAATCTTTGTGTGTTTTTCAAGTGTGAAGAATTTGAGTCTACAGGCCACGTTCACTCATGAGGCCTAAGACCTTCCCTGCCGCCCCATATGTGGGCAACACGCGCCAACGCCTGCAGGAGATCAAGGAGGGACTAAAACAACCTGCAAAGCTGGTGAGCCAGGCGCTTCATGGAGGGAGCACTCGAGGGGAGGGGGGCAGAGGTGGGGACTCTAAGGGCAAAGACCAAGCTGGAAGGCAACAACAGCTCCGGCAGCCACAGAAGTTCAACAACTACCAAAATGCCCTGCGAGAGATCCGCAAGTCTCTATTGCCTTTTGCCAATGAATCAGGCCCAGGATCCAGCTCAGGACATCCCGGTGAAGTCAACAGACAGATGCTGCAGGATCTCGTCAATGCAGGTTGTGATCAGGTAAACAATGTCTCGTTTGAATATACTGCTTGTGTGTGTGTATATATATTTTTAAAATGGTAAATGATGCAAATAATGATAAGAAATTATTATTATTATTTATTTATGATATTTATGTAGCCTGTATGTGAGTGTATATTTTTTTCTGAAACCAAAAAAAGTAGCTTATGCTCAATAAAGCTGTATTTATTTGAAACAGTTTGAAACATAATTTTAATACAGTACAATGATAAAGAGAAAATGTAATGTTTCATGTGATGGTAACTATACATGCATAAGTGTATGTGTGTGTGTGTGTATGTATGTGTGTATGCTATACATATTGTAGTGGTCCTGACGTCATTCACCATAGTAATCCCTGAATATTTGAAAGATGCCACAATCCTGAACAGAATAGCTTGGCTCTGTCCGAACCTACAGTATGGTGAATGATGTCAAGTTCACCATTTCAACATGGCAGCAGCATCTATGTGTCTGGAGCTGTCTAGTAAGTCGTCCATATATGTCTATGATGGTATCGACAAAATTTCAGGATTCTTTGATGAATAGATGCTGTAAAAATACAGTATTTCAATCAATTAAAATTTCCTTGCGTAAAAAAGAAATACTTAAAAAAAACATACTGGCACAAACTCAAGTTATATATAGAGACACACATACGTATACACACCTTTTTCAAATGCAATTGTATAAACCTGCATTCAGAAATGCAGATGCAGAAATGCTCTTATAACCTTTAATATCAAATATTGACTTCTGAACATTAGACAGAACAGTAGACATCCAGTGCAGTGCATATCCCGTCTTTGCCAAGTCTGAAATAATTACATAATATTAAATATACTGTTGAAATCGCAGTTTTCACAACTGATTTGGTTTTAGTTTTTTTTTCTTAAAGAGCTCAGTGGAACATCTCTGCCCCAAAAGAAGTGGCAGAAGCCAAGTCAGCCGTTCCTCACCTTTAACACTCAAAATACAAACATTTATACAGAACTGTATTTCAATTCTTTTTTTCAGTATTAGTTTCAGCTGATAACAGTCCAGGTAATAAATATACACTAGAACATTATACTGTAGTATTTTATAAGTAGTTGTTTCGAAGTATCTGTGTTGCTCTGCAATAGTGGTTGTTGAGCAATCATTATTTAGTTAAATGTGTTACATGTGTTCAGGTCCTTGTATTGAAATCTAGTGGCTGAATATTAAAGGGATAGTTCACCCAAACATTCTCTGTATGAATTCCTGTATGACTTTGAAGAATGTTGATAATTGAACAGTTTGGGTGACCATTGACTATAAAGTATGGACCATAAAAAAAGAAAAAAACTGAGACATTTCTTCTTTTATCTTCACAGAACAGTGTTGTTATTATACTAAAACTTAACGTTAAAATTAAGCTGAAATAAAATGCTTAATATTGAATTACATTTAAAGATAAATAGATCAATTTGAAATGTTGCAATGTCAACTAACTGATAGAAATTTAAGTAAATGAAAATTATTAAAACTAAAGTTTAAAAATATAGAAATATTTCACTAAAAGAGATTGACTAAAACAAGAACTAAACTTAATAATTTAGAATATTAATCAACAATTTAATAGCATATAAATAATATTAAATAACCTTCCACTGAAAAAAGAAAGCCATACAGGTTTGAAACAACATGGGGAAGGAGTAAAAGATGAGACAATTAAAAAGTTTTTGATAGCCTTTTTATTCATTTGTGTGAAACATGCAGGAGTCATATCATTTGTTTCAGGCTCTGTAATACATACTCATTGTCAGATCATTAATGAATATGTGTTGAAGCTTTGCTGCTAATGTTCAGATGCAGCTCTGAGAGCAGCCCTGTGATTGCATTAGGCATGTGAGGAATGCTGTGCTCAAGCCCATGCACAACACCAATCGAGAAATCCACCACGGCCCAGTGGAATTACGAGGCCTAGCTGAAGGGAGCCGAGCTGCCTTTATGACATGGCTAAATAGAGACTGGAATGATCTTTTTAGGTCTCTGGAAGCTGAAACATGCTATCAGATGAAGTATAGTATGGAGTCAGACTTGATTTGGATCATGTTGTCTGAATACAGGCTGTGGGCCCTGATGCTGGCTGACTATACGTATGAATGATAATGTTATGTACAAGTAGGAGTTTATAACGACTTGTTGATGTTATCATTAGAGTATCATATTTGAGTAGAAAAAAATCAGAACTGAGAGCATAATAGTTCACTGGCATATGTGAATTTCACAATAATAGGTTGATTTTTCTTTGCCCTGCATTCATGGGACAGCATGTACAACAGCAGGACACACAGAGGAAGTGCTCAGTTCATTCGCAGCTGGGTGGTACAGTTTCCACAGCAGAAATACAAGCAGGGATGTCCCTTTTCTGGTCTTTTTTATATTTTTGTCTTTACGTGTGGGTTAAAGGTTTTTATTTAGTTTCTACAAAAACATGAAATTTGTGTTTTGTGGCTCAGTCTGTCTGACTTCAAGTCTCCTCGTTTTCAGATTTAGTGTGGCCAAACGTTCATTGTGTTTGAATCTTGGTCCTGTATCGTGCTCCACATGCACCTAGACCTCCCATAAGATCTGGGCATACATTTCAGCATGTTTTTATTAGTAGTAATTTAGTCATTATTGTAAAATGACTCGGTTGTGGTGTGTGACTTGGTATTTTTAGTTCTCCGTCATCTTCTAACTGGGGCCTGTGTTCTTGACCCTCCATACATTCCAGGAAGGTAAATGGCCGCCTCTGGTCTTTGCCTGAGCTGCTTTAGTTTGGTCGCTATAGTTGGATTTCGCCTCACAAATTACACAGCAATGCGGCTGACGGTTACATAACCACCTCTGAAGGAGGAAATGTTTTAGTTGGGGTATGAACGGGGGGTGGGGATAGTAGAAAGAAGATGAGTATGACATGTGTTGTTGATTTGGAGCTTAGGATATGAGAAGCTGTCTGCGTACATCATGCATGTGATGCTTGTATACTTGCGGAGCACACAATATGATAAATGTTTAGTGCGGTGTTGGCATATTGCGGTTGCACATAATCTAAATGTTTATATTAGCCTTCTTGTGCAACCCAGTTTGTCCAGGATCTTGAACCACAACTGGTCAGTGCTGTGGATTTTTACGTTAAAGTCAACCTGACACACCATTCGTGGAACGGAATATTTAACAAGAACTAATGTAAGACAAGGCTTGATCTTACTATTTATTACATCACTAAAGATGGGGAACCTATATAAGTGTTTGGTGGGAAAGGGCTGAGTAAGAAGTATTGGGAACGTCATCCAAAAAATTTATTGCATTGTGGGTGTCACGAGTCTAAATCCAGGCTGAAGGATATTTTATCAGTTCATGCATGGCCAAGGATTTGAACCCATGACCATGGCATTGCAAGTGCTATGCTGGGCTGTTTTAGCTGCTGTTTGAGCTAATTTATGGATGATGTTTCACCTTTCCTGATGATGCCCATCCGGTCCTGCATCTCCGAGTCCTCCATATGGCTTTCATAACCATGTTCAGTGGTGAAATGTGTTTCAGAATTTGGGTCAAAGTGGAAGCTCTTAAAAATGAATATTGATGGAATATAGTTATGTTACTTTATTCAATAAGACTAGACTGTTTACTTTTTAAAGTATGAGTTTGTGAAAAAGGAGCTTGAAATGTTTGTTTCTGTGTGGGTACTTACCGACGCCACAGTCAGAAATTGAATGTCTAGTGTAGCATTGAGGCTTGTGGTCATGACAAGGGTGTAAATACAAACTAGATATTTTGGGACCAACCAAATGAACGCTTAAGGCACATTGGAACAGAATGATCTCAAAAATAAAGAGAGGAGAAGGGACGATTCAAAACAAGATTGAAGCATAGATTTCCACATAGCTAGAATTCTTGCTTCCTGGCTCATGGAATGTCCTGAACATCTGTCGCCATGACAGTGGAGGTCAGGGCTGAAACTCTGACCTGGGGCCAAACCAGACCCAGCCCTTCCCGAAACCAGACTGAAGTCCATGTTGGATTGTTGTGTGTGGGTGTGCGTGCACGTTTTACAGAGGGAACGAGAGAGTGGCGCCTTTAAATCACCAAGGGGGACGAGAAGGCACACACCCTTGGAGCAGACAGTGATGAAATGCAACAGAAAGTCATGGCACTTCTGAGAGCTGTGATCACAGACAGAGTGTGCTCAGAGTATTTCCTGTCTTATTTTGTACAGTAACAACTGTGTAAATAAGCATTTACAGAAAATGATGGCAATACACAGAGTAATCTAAACTACTGTGTAGAATGTGTAGAATGCCTGTTGATTTGGCACAGTGTACTGAGTGTGCCCACAGTTTAGAGAGCTGCTTGTTCACGCCCATTTATTTGTACTCTGTCAGTGCCATCTCAAAACTCTGAAATAGTCTTTATCACTCTAACTTTGTCTTTTTCATAAAATAAATCTACTTTAAATGTTTATATTTGAATGCATAGAAGACATAAACAGAAGTTTGTGCTGAAGTACATTTCCCATTTTCAATGGCATGTTTGGTACGGTAATATGTTTGGCCACCAGAGGCAGTGTAGCATAGCTTGGTGCTGTAAAATTTGGTTTGGGCAGAATGTCTTCTGAATGAGGTCATATGCCATTCAAGGGGATTTCCTCATATAGGTGTGGGTCTGCTCACAGAAGATTGTATATGTAGGAGTTGTTTTATTTTGAATTATGCTGTCACAACGGATAAGTGTGGCAAGGGATAAACAGAGTTGTTGCATGGGTGGTAATCGTGTAAAGATTCAAGTTGAGAAGAACTAAAAAAAATTTGTAACATGTTTTATCACTTTGAATTTAGTATAATTATAGAAATGAAGTAAAATAAAAAAGTTTAAAATGAATGTGCCATAAATAAAATCAAATCTCTGAATCATTTCAAGGGTCTCATAGTGTGACGTGTGGTCAGATGTGCCCAGCTCTGGTCATAGTGCACTTGTGGGCTGGCACAGGAAGGAGCTTGTGCTAACTTGCAGAGGAAGCAGCTGCAGGGAATGTTGTTTTAACAATTATCTGCTGTGTGTGTATGTACTATGGGTTGATTTATATGTACATGCGTGTTCATGTTGACATATGTATTTATCTAAATACCTGTAGTGCATTAAGGTCACTTTTCATAACCAATACAAATTCCAAAACTGTACAATACCAATTTTGATTAAAATATTTGCTTAAGCTACATACTGTACATTCCTTTTGCTCAAGAACATGCATTCCTTTTTTGCTCAAGAATTAAACTAAACTAAATTAAACTAGATCATTGCCTTTTAAGTAAAGTCAGTCTGACTTTGCCTAAAATGTAAATAAAAAAAGTTATAATTGTTATATAATTTTGGGTCTATTACAGTCTCTCCAGTCATGAATTTGTCTGCAAATTAAAGAAGAAGGTTTGCACTTGCTGGCTACATCTGATGTGGGAAATTTGTGGGAATTTAGCTGTAGTCATGGCTTCAGAAGCTTTGCTTTGCTTCACATAGTGATTTAATTCAAACTGATCTTTATTTTTTATAACAAACAATGTTATGCTTACAGGTAGTTGTAGTCTCCTCTTTAAATGTACTAAGTAGTACCTTTTTAAAAACCTTATGAGTGTAGAATTTGCCTCATTTGTGCATAATGACAGGAAATGCATTATGAACCCCCCACCCACAAAAAAAATAAATGCATTGCTTATGTTCTGATAGTTTTCTGATTGAATTTCTGAAACAGGAAATGGCAGTCCGTGCCCTAAAACAGACTGGCAGCCGTAACATTGAGGCAGCATTGGAATACATTAGCAAAATGGGTTACCTGGACCCTCACAATGAACAGATCGTTCGTGTCATCAAACAAACTTCCCCAGGTATGTGCACACTTTTAAAAAACGTATTACTATGTTCATTTTATGAATTATGCACAGCCTTGAAAGTCAAATTGTTTAATCCTTATAGGAAAAAACGGCATGCCAAATTTAATGGACCACAGGGCGGCAATGGAGGGCACTGGGGATGGTGCAATGCCACCTTATCACCAAATGGGAGCACCACTGTATGAGGGAGCTGGTTATGGGGCTGAGGGTGAGATGTCTCGTGCATACATGGGTGGACCACCGGTCATGAACTACATGCCACCGCCTGCCAACCCTTCACAGGGTCCTGCCATGGGAAACCCAATGGGTCGCCCCGCAAGTATGGGTGCCTACTCCACAAGCATGGCTCCCCAAAATAACCCTGTGAACTCTATGTACACCCCTGGTCCAGCCCAGCAAAAAGGCTATCCTGGTGGGATAGACCAGGCCATGATGGGCTACAATGTGCCTGGACCACCCATGCAAATCCAGCCTCAGCCCTCGGGAGGTCCTGCCACTCATTATGACTACAGGCCTCATATGATAGAAGCACCCAGCTATGGGGTAAAACGAAGCGCTTCTTTCCAGAATAAGATGACCCCATTAACATCTGAAAATTATGTTAATATGCCAGGCAAAGGAGCAATGGGCCAAAACGCTGGTGGCTACCCTCCTAACTTATATCTTCCACCACATTCGCACCCACGCCAAGCCAGTCCCACCTCACACCAGGTTCACATGATGCAGCGCTCCCCTGGAGCTATGGGTGGTGAGTTTTCTGATGTTCCTCAAGGCCTCCTTACTCCTTCCAGGGCCAGTCTGAACCTAGACCTCTATGAGCATCACTGGCCAGTGGCCCAAGGTCCTGAGGGGACACCTCCAACCAGGCAGCCACAGGGGCCCTTTAGAGGGGAGGTACGTGTCCCCAGCAGGACCAATTCTTTCAACAACCACCAGAAGGTGACTGTGAGGCAGGCATTGCCTCCTGCAGCTAGTGTTTCTGGCAAGCAGGATGCATCTTTGGGTCCGCCTAACACAATAACTGCAGTGACCTCTCCACCAATCCAGCCACCTGTTAAGAGTATACGGGTCATGAGGCCTGAGCCGAAGACAGCAGTGGGACCATGCCATCCAGGGTGGCTCGGTGCACAAGCCCAGGATTCTCCAGAGTCTCTTGGATATATGCCAGATGAGACTTTTACTCTGGAGCCCAATCAAGAACACAGATGTCCGCCTCCACCCTACCCCAAAACACTGCTCCTGCCTGGATCTGGACCTGGACCTGAGCCTGCATCCCTGGAGACTGGAGCCATGGGTGGATTTCAAGATGTCAATGCTACAAGTAGAACAGTCCAGAGTGCCTCAGTAGGAAAGCAAGAGGAACCAGTCTCCAAAGACAAAGTGAAGACAGGCAAAGGCGAGAAGGCAGTGAAGGATAAGAAGCAGATTCAAACCTCACCTGTGCCTGTGCGAAAGAATGCCCGTGATGAAGAGAAGCGGGAGTCACGCATCAAGAGTTATTCTCCCTTCGCCTTTAAGTTCTACATGGAGCAGCATGTGGAAAACGTGATGAAAACCTATCAGCAGAAACTCAATCGCAGGATGCAGCTGGAGCAAGAGATGTCCAAGGTAACCAGGGCTCCATTAACCAAGAAATTAGTAGATAATCAGTTATTTGCATTCCAGACAATTGTGTTTTCAATATCGAGTCTAATTGTTATTGCATTATTGTTATTGCATTATTGTTATTAAATCAAGCCACCCTCTTCTATCTCTTCCACAACTTCAGGCTGGCCTTTCAGAAGCAGAGCAGGAACAGATGAGAAAGATGCTTTACCAGAAGGAATCCAATTACAATCGACTACGACGTGCCAAGATGGACAAGTCAATGTTTGTCAAAATCAAGACACTTGGCATTGGGGCCTTTGGTGAGGTGTGCCTTACACGCAAAGTGGACACAGGGGCCCTGTATGCTATGAAGACTCTACGAAAGAAAGATGTTCTGAACCGAAACCAAGTAGCCCATGTGAAAGCAGAACGAGACATCTTGGCAGAGGCTGACAATGAGTGGGTAGTCAGGTTGTACTACTCATTTCAGGACAGAGACAGCCTGTACTTTGTAATGGATTACATTCCTGGTGGAGATATGATGAGCTTGCTGATCCGTATGGGGGTTTTTCCAGAACCCTTAGCCAGGTTCTATGTAGCGGAACTAACGCTGGCTATCGAGAGTGTGCATAAGATGGGCTTCATCCACAGAGATATCAAGCCGGACAATATCCTAATTGACCTGGACGGACACATCAAGCTGACTGATTTTGGTCTGTGTACTGGGTTCCGGTGGACTCACAACTCAAAGTATTACCAAAAAGGTAAGAATCTTAAAGAAAAGATGATACTCATAACTTTTAGCTATTTGAAAGTGGTCTAAATACTGTTGCAGTGTTCACCAAATCAAATTTATTGGTTGTCTTTACATTCTTTGCACTGTTTGAACAGGGAACCATATTCGGCAAGATAGTATGGAGCCAAGTGACTTTTGGGATGATGTGTCCAACTGCCGTTGTGGTGATCGGCTGATGACTTTGGAACAGCGGGCAACTCGACAACACCAGCGTTGCCTGGCACACTCTCTGGTGGGCACTCCTAACTACATTGCCCCTGAGGTGCTTCTGCGCAAAGGTAAGACCTTGCACAAAGACACCTGGAAGTAAAAGCTAGTCACTAGAAAGTGCCAGTGGTACAGATATTTTCTAATGTGCAGGATACACACAGCTGTGTGACTGGTGGAGTGTTGGAGTAATCCTGTTTGAGATGCTGGTTGGCCAGCCACCTTTCCTTGCTCCAACCCCAACAGAGACGCAACTTAAGGTAAGGGCCCTATTTGCATTTTATTAGGTTTCTTTGCTTACATGGCTGATGTAAACCAGTGTGTCCAATCCTGCTCTTGTAGGGCCAATGTCCAGCAAAGCTGAAGTCTAACCTGCCCTAATACACTGGAAAGATTTTAGTAATTCTGAAGACTTGCTTAGCCAGTTTATGTGTTTAATTAGGGTTGGAGCTGAATGATAATGTTGTTGTCATCACCTCAACAGGTGATAAACTGGGAGAACACTCTGCAGGTGCCTCCACAAGTAAAACTGAGCCCAGAGGCAGTTGACATCATCGGTCGACTCTGCTGCTCAGCTGAAGAGCGTCTGGGAGGAAACGGGGCTGGAGAGATAAAGGCTCACCCATTCTTTGTCGAGATGGATTTCTCCAGCAATCTTCGTACACAACCTGCTCCATATAGACCGAAGATTGCCCACCCCATGGATACATCCAACTTTGACCCTGTGGAAGAGGAGGGGGGTCCAGGGGCCTGGAGTGATAGTGGAGACAGCACCCGCACTTGGGACACCCTCTGTTCTCCTCATGGCAAACACCCTGAGCATGCCTTCTATGAGTTCACCTTCCGAAGGTTTTTTGATGATAATGGCTGTCCATTCCGTTACCCCAAGCCTCCCGAAGCAACCCAAGACCTGCCCAGCAGTAGTGGGCCTGGAGGCCTGAAGCCTGAGCTGGAGGAAGAAGAGGTTCATGAAGAGGAAGAGCAAGGAGAAGGGTGTGAGCCAGTTTATGTGTGAGAATGTTGGATCGGGTGTTCATGCTGCTCTGCCTTTACCCATAGAGGACCTCGCCAGTTACCAAGCTGCATCTCCTACACTTCCTTTAAACCATTTTTTTTCTTCAGGGTGTTTTTGTACAGGTTACATGCATGGAAGAACATCAGAAATGGAGTGAAAAAAATCCATGTGAAATGTGTTTATTCCTCCAAAAGCATTATGCTGTATCCTTTGCCTGTTAAAAAATGACTGAAGCTTTGATCTGGGACCAAGGAAATACACAAAGCTTAGTTCATGGGGACGTTGGTGAGACTGATACAGTTGGCTACTCTCCTATGAGAACACAAAAACAGATGTGTGTAGCTGCTGCTGTGGTTTTGTCAGTCAAACCACTCTACTCTTATGGTTAGTGTGGTCAGCGTCGACTGTGCCCCATTCCTTTATTCCACTGGGGGAAAATATCCCAGTCTTACGTCATATTTTAACACTTCCTTCACCTCTCTCAGCCTGGTGCTGCTAACACAGCCATTCCAAAAACCAGAGGTCATGGTGAGGGATCAGAAGAGAGCTGGGCTTGGGATGGTAGCTCTATGGTCAGGTTGCGATTAGGAGATGTGCCAAGAGCAGAGATAAACATCACAATTCTCCTCCCCATATACATGCAACATGTTGTCAGTCACAACTATGGAGGTTTGCGCTATTTTTTTTTTTTTTCCCATAAATCTAAACTGACTTTTATAGTGAAAGCATTTTCTTAAGTAGGGAAGCCAGATTTGCAGATTTTTCACTTTGTTTATCCCAAACAATATGTTTTAGTAGATTTTGTGGCGCCACCAAGTGGTTCAAAGTGACACTGTCATGTAGTTTCTTTTAAAGATTTAACTTCTTCATTATGAACTGACAGTATTAGGTCACTTTTTCATGCAAAGTCAAAATATCATGCAGTATTTTGCAGTTAACACAATAATCACAGCCTTTTTGTAAATATTATACAGTTCTACATGTTAAATGCCTTATCAGGTCAAACGGTGCTCTCAGACGACACAATATTGACACAATGTTTTACATACAGCCAGCACTTCAAGAACATGGGATCTTAAAACTCCCATTATTGTTAAAGGTTTTATATGAGGCGTACATAATGTGTGGTTACAAATAATGTCTCAAAAAAATCACAATATGGAAATTAAGATTCTTAAGAGAAAACTTAAAAAGGTCTGATCCTGCGTTTTCTTTGCTTGTCAGAAATATGCATGGTAACATTTGTTTGTTTAAATGAAATGTCACAAAAAACATTGCAATATTGATATTTTAATTTTGCATTAAGTGTGTTAGTTTAGTTGCTGAAGTACTGTTTTATTCATTTTACATTTATCTTACCTGGCTTGATTTCTTTTGTTTAAAGGCTTACTTAACCTGTTCCCAATAGTTGCTTTACATTCATGTGCTGCTTTCAGTGTATCGAGGATGTGCATCACACATAGTTTTTAGAGGTGTGCTGCAGACATGCAACCGGATATCCCAAACAAATCTGCAACTTAACAGTTTTCAGCTTCACGAAATTACAAGAGCTCCAGCTATTTCCTTTTCTTGTTACGCAAAAGACATCATATGCTTTTCATTGTATAACTCCGTCTGCTTTTTCCTCTTCCCGTTTCCTAGAAAATCTTAATTGCATTTAGTTTCATAAGAAGATCTTAAAAAGTCAGACGGGTGGTTTTTGTTGTGTGTTCATGCTCATCCAGATCCACTGGAAATGATCTTGTCTGTCGCCATCAGTGAACATAGAATCATTAGAACAAGTGCTATGTTTTGTCTTTGAGGCTGCTGCTGCACCATTTCAAAGTGATCACACAGCACAGTATTATAACAAGACAGTCTATGACTGAAGTGTAAAGAATACTCAGAGCCAGAAATGTTTAGGAAGTGGTGAAAAAGTGACGAACAAAAAGACAAATGCATTTGATGGTATGACTATGTGCAATACAGAAAATACATTATATAGTTTTCTAAATACAACAAATAGCCTTTATAACTTTAAAACTGAATTATGCTATCTTAAAGTATATATTATATTGATTTATATATTTTCAGTATAGTTTCATGACCCAATGCTGCTTATTGTTATTAATATTACACTATAAAGTATCATTACTTTCATTTATGCTTTCTCTCTCTTTTTGTATAAAGTGTGGTTTTGATTGTCAGTGTGATTGATCTGGTGTAAAACGAACTGTGTGCTTTCTAATGAATGTGTGGGTGCGTGTACCACATGCTGATCAGTATTTCAGGAGAAGATGGAAAAAGCCTTCGCTTCTTGCTCTCAGGCCGGTCCTGAGGGTGAGAGAGGGGGTGTTTTTGATGGGATAGCCTGAGAAAGACAAAAAAGAAGCAAAGATTAATTATTTGTCATTGGGACTCTGAAGGAGAAATGTATGGATGTCAAAGCAGGATGAATATGGAGACGCATTGTATGCATTTGATCAGTGATAAGGATTGTTTTAAATTTCTGCAAGAAGTCCATTTAATATTGTCTTTCTGAGATCTAATCATTTGTGGTGATAATGTGTCACTGCACAAAATGTTCTCTGTATTAGTTATTATCTTTCAAGCTGACTGACAATCATGTGATTACGTGCTTGCAGTCAATATTGTTAAAAAACCTGTACGACCGCTGCCTGGAAGAGCTTTAAAAAAAAAAAGTATTGATGATGATCAATTCATATTTGCTTTATATATTGTATCAGTACGATCACTCCTAAAAGTTAAGTGAAACCTTAACAGACATATTGTAATGTAAACGTATATATACCAAGTCAAATTGGTATTGTGTCTTTGGTCCAATCAAACAAGTTGATTGAGCTCCATGGAGTGTGAAAGCAAGTATAGTAGGTGTTTTGCTACCCCATATTCATCAGAATGGACCACTCAGTGAAAAAGCATGAGCTTTCTTTGAATCTCTCAGAGAGTCAGGTTTAGGTTTTGAATGTAATGCGTGTGTTGTGCTTAGGATGGATTCTGTCTTTTACTTTTGAAAATGTTGACTGACAATCTTTGACTGTATTTAGAGTTGTGTGATGATGGGACTTTTTCCTCTAATGTATGTTTTTGTATTTTAATGGATGAATGGGTTGGGACTGTTTGACGTTTGTAATCTTTTTAACTGTATTATATAATACTGTTACTATTGAACATATATTTATACAGATATACATATTTTTTGTATCCTTTTATTCTTATTTTTCTCTTTTCTGAGCTAACTTTTGAACCCCCTTGTCTACAGTATTACAGACAGTTTGCATTTGGATTTATATCTCATTTTTTACATGTATGAATTGAGAATGTTTAAGAAATGCTTTTGCTGTCCTCATTTGTAAATGTATATGTCTAAATTAAATTAAACAAATCATCCTCTTGTTTTTTAGTGGTGTGTGTTTGTGTGTGTAGAGGTGTCTGGGCCACACCCTAGATTTTTTTAGCTGATGTAACACATCAGAGCATGAATATCACTTTTATTAACCCATTTATTTCCAGCAATAACTTTGTCTCTAAAATTCTTTTTTTGTAACTTTTTGTTTGAAGGCAGTCAAATTACAGTCATGATGACATAAAGGATGAACAGTTTTACATGGCCTGAGCTTTTTTATTCCAGTTTGTCCATCTCAAAGATGAAGACTGTTAAAAACAAAGTACAGATGTTTCATGCATATATAAAACTGAAATGGAAGATAAGATACTGTGATAATGAGTTGCTTCAAAAAGAGCAATGATTAGCAAGGATTTTATTACATAAAATTAAGTACAAGTGCAAATAAATTATGCATTATTATTCTCTACACACCTACCTAAAAGGGAAAATATTGTAGGCTACATTTATTTTATAATCAATTCTTATTTTTTAATATTCCACCAGCTAGGCTACAGTTGTGAATGCACATGCTCACCTAACTGAATTTTTGGGGGAATTAATTTGAGTTAAATAAACGTTAATTAAACGAATTAAACTCTGCTGTCTGGCAATTCAAGAGTGTGTGTGTATTAAATGCAATCAATCAAATAAAAAAAAACACACACATAAATTCAATTAAAAACTACAAGTCTGATTTTTTATTTTAAGAAAATGAGCAAAAGGTATAGTACATTATCATGTATTACATAACCTTTAAGGGGACATCAGTGCTGTCTGCCAAAAAGTGCCCGTGAACTCACTGGCCCGAAGTGCTGCTTAATCCCACAATGCAGTGCATGGCGCGTCACTGAAGAACGACCATGATGGCGGCGGTCGGTGCACCAGAAGTGATTTCACAGCTGGAAAGCGCTGCCAAAGTTTTAATGGTGAGCATTTCGCCGCCGTTTTCACATCTCTGTCAGTGTGCTGTTAGCTCTGTGTGCGGGGTTCACTCTGAGGGTGTCTCGCGCCTCGTCGTTTAGCGGGGAAAGTCTCGATAAACGCGGAGCGGTGCGTGGCGCAGTGCTCGACTCACTCCATCCCGCTAAACCCAGCGCAGCTACCATCACCTTCATCATCCTCTTCATCACCTCCGCCTAACAGCACCGCTCCGGTGATACAGGCAGTGTTTGTAATGATCGCTGTGAGCTCAGATGTTGTGTCTCAGAGGCCTAGTTTGATCCTCCAGCCTTGTGAAAGCGCGCAGGATGAGTTGAAGTGTGTCTGCTGGAGTTTCTCCATCAGCTGCTGTAGTTACACACGCTGTTGATTCAGCCGCATGTTTGCCCAAGCACATGTTTAGCAAGACTTAAGGAGACCAGAGACCAAAGAGAAACTTTTAGCCTCTTGTTTATCTCATAATAACACTAAATCCTTTATTTTCTGCCGTTATAAGCGTTGATTAGCTACATGACGTTAGTGGGCTAGCTTAAAGTTGAGAGGAGGACATATGCAGTTAGATGATGGCCTGTGTATTTTGCTTGTTTTGTCTAAAAACCTTGACAGCATTTTGGGTATCATAAGGACAGAATGACGTGAATTAAATTGTGTTGATGAATCTCATGCTACTTTTCATAAGTTTTTTTCACTTGAAGCTTATAAGTAAAACATGCCCTCCATGATTTTCAGCTCAGTTTTTTTTATTGAGTGTATTGGCTTGCCTTTTTGTTTTAATGTACCTTCAAATGTGATTTATTCCTGTGATGGAAAGTGAGTCTTTAGTGTTACATGATCCTTCAGGAATCATTATAATATGTTGATTTGGTGTTCAAAAATAGCCTGTGAAGCTTCTAATCCAGTGTTTTGGTCTTAATTTCACAAATAAAAACATTTAGTGGTATTGCTGCTTGACTTAGCTGTGTTTTAATTGCAGATATTTGTAAAGAAGCTTGGCCAGTTTAAAGCAAGCGTATGAGATTGTTGTGGATATTAAAATAGAAAGTACAGTATATATTGACAAGGCTGTGGTTGAATTTTGAAAATGACACCAGGAACAGCTTTCATGTGTTAATTTAGTGTGGATACATGGCAGCCAATGGCAATAACCTCAAACCTTCCTAAACAAAAGTTTTGTTGTTGTTGTTTTATTAGTATTGTTAATACTAGAGCTCTCTAAATAAAATATTTACACTACCATATTCACACTAGGTCATCTGTAATATAGTTTAAATGTTTTTAAAACATGCTTTGAGACAAAGGCTACATTTTATTTGATTGTAAATACGGTAAAAACATTATTTATGAGGTGTTATTACAATTTTAAATAGTTAAATAATTATTATATCTTCAAATGGGATTTATTTGTGTGATGGTAAAGCTGCATTTTCTGGATTCAGTCTTTAGTGTTACATGATCCTTCAGAAATCATTGTAATATGCTGATTTGGTGTACAAAAAAAAAAAATTCTGATTAAAATTTAAGTGGAAATACATACTGTAGTGAAGCAGAAACATTACTGTCACTTTCAGTCAATTTAATGCATCTGTGCTTAATATAAGTGCTAATTTCTTTTAGAAAAAATAAATATTTAGAGCGATTGCATGTTTGTAGTACTACTGAATGTCCTCTGTATTGGAGTTATAAGCAGCTTGGTTTGTATCATTTTGGTTTAATGCCATGATATTTTAATAAATATTTTATTTATAAAATCAGTCAAAATATTTTAAATAATTTGGCTGCAATTAGATTTAAATTTAAAAGGTGGTAAATAATTTAAAGGGCTATGTATATTTTATTTAAACCTCTTAATAATTCTCTCCAATCATTCATCGTGAAGCCTGACCAGTCCTCCACTGGGTAGATGAGCAATTATGAAGTCTGAAAATTCTCGGTTTTGTCATGGTTGTTTCTCAGGAAACGGAAAGGTCAGACTCTTACAGTAGAGATTTGGTATTGATTGGTTGTTGTGGATCGCTGATCATCAGTCAGACTTACTGATGTCACTACAGTTATGCTTGTACAGACAAATCACTGAAGGATGCTAGTTAGTAGACGTATCATTACAGTGTAGAATGACTACAGTCATTTATATGATATAGAATCAACAGATGGATTAAATGATTATAGTCTTCTAACAAGTGAGGATTTATTATCAAGATGTTCAGTAGACCATATTCAGTATTGCTAGCATTTAGTCATTAATGGGTAAAGTGAGATTCATATAAATATGCAAAATATCAAATAAAAATATAGGCTACAATATTTCTTCATCTTCATGACCAGATACATTTGCTGCATGTTTTCTTTTAAGGGTTCCATCAATAGCTCTTCATGACCATACTGAACATCATTACGCAATTACCTGACCTTGTGTTGATATCACTGGGTGATGTTAACCAAAAAAAAAAACATGCGCATGTCAGCACTTTCTTTTAGGGATGGCTGTGCCATTGTCTTTTGTCTACCAGGGGTCAAACCACCTTTAAAAAAGCACCTTCAGTATCTGTATAAAGCTGAATGTTATCTGAAAAACAAACATTCCTATTGTGTTTGTACCAGTCGGTCACAGCATCACCACAGGCATATTTGACCGTGACTTTTGTGCCAACTTGGTTTATTTTGAATGTCATACTGATAAACTAAATGATATTTAAGATTACCTTTAATGTTGGGGATATTTCGTATTAGCATGCGTCTGTGCGCCTCTCTCTTTGAAGCTTGGACATGTATGGATTCAGCTTGATCTTGATGCTGCTAAATCTATGATCAAGAACTAAGCAATCAATATCCACAGGAGGCAGATAGCCTTTGAGTAAACTGAAGCATTAAATGGAGCTCAGAGTATGAGGAGAGTTACTGGAGCTGCTGTATCTGCCATGTTGAACAGCTTTAAAAGAACAGGAGATAACAACAACATTAAAGTAAAGTATTAAAGTATGGTGGCCCAAACTCAGAATTTGTGCTCTGCATTTAACCCGTCCAAGTGCACACACACAGTAGTGAGAAGTGATCAAACACGCGCACACACACACCGTGAACACACACCCGGAGCAGTGGGCAGCCATATCGCTATCGCTGCGGCACCCGCATAAAAAAAATAAACCCGTGTTTACATATTGCATGAAAATGACTGCTGTGTTTTAAGCCTGATCAATAATAACATGAGTATAGTACATGGTTATTACATAGAATAAAACTGTTCTTTCTTTGTACTGTAAAATGAAATAAGCTAACTGAAATAAGCTGAAGTTGAAACCATAAATTTACCAACTGACAATAATTAATGAAAACTAAATTAAAACTACAATTAAATGGAAAACAACAACTGAAAATACAAAACTAAAATGCTAATAAATAATAACATTAATGCAGTACCATATTAATTTATATTTATAGCCTTTATAATGTTTACATTTGAAAAGCCAAGAAGAATTTTACTTTGCACTCGGAATATTTTGTAACTTTTATGTTGAATATTAAAAAAAAAAATTCTTATATTTTACGTTACACTTTAACATGGGGCTTGGTGGACCCTACATTACATTTGTAGACCACTGCACAATATTCCTGTTTACTTTTAAAAATAAAGGCTCCAAAAAGTTTTTTTTCAGTAGTGCCATAAAATAATCATTTTTGATCCTCCAAAGAACCTCTTGTGAAACCTCTTTTTACTATGAAGAACATTTTAAAAATCTTAAGAACTGTGTTTCGCCTTAAAGAATCTTTTGTGGAATGGAAATGTTAAAAGATTCTTCATGGAACTGTTAAAGCCAATTAAGAACCTTTTTTTGTAAGAATGGTCATGTTGTAGCCTAGACTGATATTCTTCAACCAGCAGGTGGCATTTGATACTTGTGTGTAAGAAGTAGCACATTTTTTTTCAATGCCTCCTGTTACTGCAAAGAGTTGATGTGCATGGAAAATGTTTGTTTAAATTATAAAATTATTTTACAGTAATTGCTTTTATCATTTTATTTTTATTCAAATAAATGCAGCTTTTTTAATGAGCATAAGAGATATCTTGCAAAAATCCTTTAAGATTGAAAAATAAAGATTGGTTGGTTCAAATAAATATTAACTCATGTTTGGTTTGATTGTTTTGGTCTGCATATGGAGTGTAATGTTGACCAGTGCAACATGTTCAAAAACCCAAATGTTTAACTTCTCCTATGAATCTGTTCACAGGCACCGCCGTCCATGGTAAGCACAGAACAGAGGCAGCATGCAGAGCACATATTCCTCTCCTTCAGGAAGTCAAAATCCCCTTTTGCCATCTGCAAACACATCCTCGGTGAGTCTCAGCTCTTGGATCTCACAGACACTTTGACAAGAACTGACTCTACTGTGCTGAGTCTTGGCTCATCCTGTAATTTCTTCATATTAAAAGTGACTTGCTAATGTTTCTCAGAAAGCATTTCAAATGTTTATGTGTGCTAATGGTTAATTTATCAATAATAAATGACTAGTTTATCAATTGTCAGAAAACCGGAGTTAAGAAAGCATCTGATAGCATGATATATTTGCAGATTTACAGCATAAAACATGAAAAAACAATGTCAGTGTTCACACAGTTTTAACTTTTTCAGAAATTTTTTTTTGCTTAAACATGATTTTGTAAAAAAAAAAAAAAAAAAAAATTTTGCACATTATGTCCGAGCCTTAAGGCATTTTAACGGCTAAACTCATAAAACTCTGGCATGAATTTCAATGAATGTTGAGTTTATACTTAGTTAAGTGTAAAGTAATATTGTAAGAAAAATAAATTAATGAATAAAGAATAAGAATAAATAAATGTTGTCTCTCTTTTTCCACAGAGACTAGTAAAGTGGACTATGTGTTGTTCCAGGCCGCCACAGCCATCATGGAGGCGGTGGTTAGAGAATGGATCCTTCTGGAAAAGAACAGTATTGAGTCCCTCAGAACATTCCTCCTCACCTACGTCTTACAGAGACCCAAGTACGAGTATGAATGAATTTCAGATTTTCTGATCATTTCCATCTCTTACTTGATCTTATGTGCTTTTCTCTCTGTTCCCTGCAGTCTGCAAAAGTATGTTCGAGAGCAGATCCTGTTAGCAGTGGCAGTAATAGTGAAGAGAGGCTCTCTTGACAAATCTGTCAACTGTAAGAGCATCTTCCATGAGGTCAGTCAGCTCATCAGCAGCGGCAATCCCACAGTGGTAAGACTTCTGCATCACATGGATCAAAGCTGTGAGATATCGGTGCTATCAAACTTTAATTCTGCAAAGGGCTATTAAACAATGTATAGTAGATAAGTGATTCTTTCTGGCTAGTAATGTTATTGGTAGTCTCCTATTTAAAAAACATTTGCCGTGCAAACATCACAATTATCAAATAGTTAAGAATATTTCATTAAAATATTTCCTCAACTTCAGCTCTGCCCATGTTGTAGGGAAATGTGAACAATTGTTTTTTTAATGTTGCATCGAAATATGAGCACTTAAGGTCGAGGCATGTCTCTGAGTGACACTGAGGGAAGAAGCAGTACTATCTTATGCTTAATCCAAAATGAAACTGCTCAGAATTTTTTTTTTGCCCATTTCCACGTTTTGATAACTTCTGAGTACTATTCGTGGTTTCACTGAAATGCAGTTTGTAGGTATCTGTGCACATCTCAAAAAATGTTTTCTGGGGTTTCATGACCCTTTAAAGAGCCCAGTGGGAAAAAAATAAAGTACTCGCTGTGTCCTGCAGAGGGCTCTCAAGTTTTATGTTTTGAATTTGTTCAATGTAAGGTCAAAGGTTTAGTCTGTGGTCAAATTTAAAAGCCTACTAGTGATTATACTTTATACAGCAAAAAGGAAGCCTTTGGAAATCTACTGTCCTTATGTCATGTGTTTTGTACCAGTATTGAATTGAAATGGATGAATAAGTGTGTTAGAATTGTTTTATTATTTAACCAATATTAACCAATATTGACCAAGATATTAACCAATTTTGTTTTGGGCCTTGAAGGAAAGTAATGTTTATCATTGTGCATACCTGTATCTGTCCTGCTAGCAAACACTGGCCTGCTCAATCCTGACAGCTTTGTTGAGTGAGTTCTCCAGCTCCAATAAGACCAGTAACATTGGCCTCAGTATGGAGTTTCACGGAAGCTGCAAACGCGTTTTCCAGGTCTGTGCTTCTGTCCCAATCATTCTGAGTGTGTCCTTTGTTAACGTGTGTATATATATAGTCCCTGTATTGGGTGTTTATATTTTTATGTAAACCTGTAATAGCCGAAAACATTTAGAAATATTCATGTGGTATGAATGTTTAATTGATATCAAATCACTGACTATCTAAATGGTCTGTTTTTAAATTTAGTTTTGTTTTAATGTTTGTAACTTTATATTTTTTTAGTGTGGTGTTTTTTTGTTTTTTTTAATAGTTTTAATTTTGTTAGTATGGGTAACCCTAAATCATCATAATAAAAAAACTAAACATTTATTTGTTTTAGTCCAGTTTAATTTAGCTATTTTAGTACTAAACAATAAATGAAAATGAGATGTTGCAACTATCTGAAATAAAAATAATAATAATAAAAACAATTATGTTTATGTTTGTCTTTAAAAAAAAAAAAAAAATTATGGTTCAGTTTAAGGAAACAAAAAAGCTAACAACCATGATCTGAAATGTTGTAATCACATGCATATGCAGATTTATGTAATCATTGAAGTAAACCTATTGGCATTATAACTGAAGTATTCTCAAATAAATTTAAATTGAATTTATTTGAATCTTGTTGAATTTATTCTTGAAATTTGTACCAATAACCAGCTTTAACTTGAATTCTTGTACCCTTTATGGTGTGTGTATTGCAGGAGGACGATCTCAGGCAGATCTTCATGCTCACTATGGAGGTCCTGCAGGAATTCAGTCGGAGGGAGAACCTCAACGCTCAGATGTCCTGTGTTTTCCAGCGCTATCTTGCTCTGGCCAATCAAGTGCTCAGCTGGAACTTTCTTCCACCCAATCATATCCTTTCATAAAAAGATTTTGGTGACTTTTTAAATTTGTGTGTATGTTTGTAGCCATGTCTTTTTGTAAATTTAGAGGAACGTTGAGAGCTGATGCAGGCTGGACTTCCTGTTACTTGGAAACACTAGACCTGGACTGCAGCCAGGAATGTTTTGGAGGCACAAGGGTTAGGAAAGAAAATTAACTGTGACTTATTTTTGGATTAATAATAGACAAGCTATAATGTGATAATCATTCTTAACCTTCATAACATTTCTTTGCAAAATAACTTTGAGCACAGAATCAGATCCAGGCACAATTCTTGTTGCTCGTTAAAAAAACCTTGATCTTGTGGATACTTCTATTTTTTCCTCAACATTTGAAGCTCTTCGGCATTCCTACTGATGATTGATTTGGATGAATTAGAAAGTTTCTTCCACGATTTAAT
Organism: Enteromius radiatus; assembly: GCA_032357445.1. Classification (NCBI taxonomy): domain Eukaryota; kingdom Metazoa; phylum Chordata; class Actinopteri; order Cypriniformes; family Cyprinidae; genus Enteromius; species Enteromius radiatus. The sequence goes on along the minus strand of JAUCMS010000153.1, from coordinate 10,969,200 downwards.
TGATTTGAGTTTATTCACATATATTTCTAAAGTTTTTAAGGATCTTGTGCCTTCGTAGTTTTGCTTGATCCTTGGCATGTGTCATTATTTTTACTGTTCACATGTGCTAGTGTTAGTCTTAAATCATGAGCTGTGATTGATGGTGCGTGTGCATCTGTGTGTGTTTTAGCTCTGTGAGGCGTTAATCCCACTCAGGCTGACTTTGTGTCTCTGTGTCTCTTTAAAGAGATCTGAGCTGGCGTCTGTGCCAACCCGGGTCACATATCACTTACAAAGGAGGCTTGTGCCAAGCCCTTATCGTGCTCAATAAGTGTGCCTTTAAACACACAGCTCATTGAGTGCTGGCTGGAATGTCGGCCGGCCATTTGTGCATTGATGTGTTTGCATAGTTTCAAGTCATATTAATTGCCCACTGGGCGCTGGAGGGGGGAGAGTTCTTTGATACCAAGAACACATTTGTTAAGGACACAGAGAGGACAGAGTGAGTGTGTTAGTGTTAAATTTTAAAACTATTTGTTTTGTTGAATGAATGAGTAGTCAGTTAATCTTTGCTTTAATATGCAAGATATTGAGACTAGATGAAATATTTATATATATATATATATATAAAATGCAATTCTTTTATTAATATAATTACACTAAGATTATATGTAATAACAATTTTGTATAACTAATATACATATTATGCTCATCAATACTGTATTCATGCATTTATTTGTTCTATACATTAAGTAAAAATAATGTTAGCTATTATTACAATTTAAAATAACAGTTTTCTATTTTAATGTATTAAAAAAAATTAGTTTAGTGTATTTGTAATTTATTCCTTTTATGGTCAAGCCTAATCTGGTGCTCAAGAAACATTTACAATTTAATATTATTATTATTATTATGTTAGTGGTTATTTTCAAGACAGTTGTGCATGCTGCTTAAGATTTTGTAAAATTAATGCATTTTAGTGTTTTGATGAATCTTTTTTTAAGATTCATAGTGTATATAAAAAGGGACAAATCTATTTTAAATAGAAATCTTTAGCAACATTATAACTGTCTGTTTTTGTAGATTAATTTAATACATCCTTGCTGATTTAAAAAAAAGTATTTTCTTTACAAAAAAATAAATCTTACTGACTTCTGAATTGTAGTGTATATCAAGTAGATCACATTTTAATTTATTTTAAATAATTGTGTATTAGATTCATTGTAACTGCAGTCATGACCCATCTCTAGTGAGTTTGTGTGTGTGTTTTAGTGTCTTTCTGACAGCCGCTTAAACTTCTTCCTCAAAGTGCCGCCATCTCTCAGTAGCCAAGGCCATGGCATGCGTGTCATTTATCCATGACACACTCCCACTTGACGCATGTACATGTCATTTGTGTGAATCCTGAACATGTGATTCCCTTAATGTCTGCAGGACTGCATGTCTGTCCAAGGCCCTAGTGACCCCGGGGTGGGTTGTGACCGTGCTCTGAATGGTGGAGCGAGATGACAGACGGCTGTGTGTCGCTGCTCATTTCTAACAAACGTGCACAAGTGCAGCAGAGCTTTGTAAGACCACTGTCCCGGGCCTGACAACAGGGAGGAGGGCATTCCTGAAGTGTGAGGGGAATTTTAAGAGGGAGGATGTGACACTCAGGCCTCCTAATAGACTTGGATCTCTTCTCTGTTCTTTGGCTACAGGCAGCTCTCAGCACTTTCATGATCATTATGTTCGCTGAATGCCTCCTGATTGATTCAGTCTGCAGTCCTGAGCTCAACACACATTGTCTTCAGCTCACGTCCAGCATCATACATCACAACACTTCATTTACCTCTTACACTTTAGTGTCCACTTCTGATTAATCAGCCCTGCCAATATATCAACCAGAGGATCATTAATCTTTATAGAGCTGCAAATATGCATGCAGTGATTTTTGGCGAAGGGAAGCGTATCTTGCAGATGCAGACCAGTTATGCCTGAATTATGCCTCTGAATTGTGTATTTGTCATCTTATTGCACTGGCTATCGCTGAAAAAAAAATTTCATTGTGTGGAACTGGAATCTTTTTGTTGTGGTACACACCTAAATTATGGCATTTCATTGATATTGTTTTTCATTGTCATTATTTGAATATGTGGGTAGTTGACAAATAAAAATGAGATTGTGTCCCGTGGTATCACATGGCAAAAATGTAGAAAACAAACTTGATTCTTAAATAGCATCTGAGAGGTTTATCTTCAGTGTTAGAGTTTTCTTGTAATCAGTTAAATTTACTGTTAACCGAGACCATGAGCTATATGTAAATGAACATAGTGCAGTGATTTTACATTTGTTTAATTAAATTGCAGCCTTTTGTAATTTGATAATTCTAACATCAATTGACAGGTGGTTTGCTGAAGTAAAATAGTATAAATAATATTTGCTGTTATTCCGTTATGAAACTGATTAGACTGGTGGACCATCGCAGTGAATGGGAGACACTACGTGTTATTTTGATTTGGATTTCTTTTAAACAGTTACTGAAATTTATGTCTGTTCTATATATCTTAATTCATCAGTTTTGAATCTAATTGAGGGCAATAGTTTGTTAATGGATTTGATTTGCTGATAGATCAAAACATTCATACCTCCTGCCTGCTATTTTGTGAAATATTTTAAAACTAGAAACTGCACATCTCCATATAAACTACACCTTTTATCATTTAATGTACTATCAGTGTATGTGACCCTTCATTCTCTCTATGTCTGTCACAGCATGAGTCGCTCTCCTAAAACCATCTTTGTCTTCTTCATGGCTTTTTCAGCTTTCTCTGTGACACGCATCAAGAACAGCACATATAAATGTTACATCTTCACATCTGAAAGACCTTATATGTGCTTTTATGTGAATGTCCTGAGTGTTTGTTTGAAAGCAAAGGAACTGTGTTTTAATGTTTTGGTAATGATTGTAAATGTTGAGGACAGTCTGAACCCCACCTCTGTTTTTCCGGGAGTTTTTACTGTCGAGACTGGTTATAGATGCACTAATGTTCAGAAGTCTTACTCCAGGATTTTATTTTTGAATGAGTTGTTACTTTTGTAATAAATTCTATTGTAACAGTTCTGTTAAACTACCACAGTATCCACAAAAATAAAGAATAGCGGTGCAACTGTTTTCAGCATTCATAATAAATGTTTTTGAGCACCAAATGAGCTCATTCCAGTGTTTTCTGAAGGTATAAACATTGCAGCTGAGAGATTAAACAACCTTATTGATCCTAAACAGTAGTGGATTGTCAGCAAACATAAAATAAACACATTAATTACCTTAAGTACCATATTTGCAAGCCTTGCAGTGTGCTTTGTTTTTCTTTTTTTCTTCTTTTTTTTAATTATACACATGCAAAAGGGCATCTTTGGTTGACACGTCATGTCTGGCACTTTTCCTTAGCATCTTACACCATGAGTGATTCGGTCCGTGTGTTGACTTATAACAGTTTGCTTCTGTGCTATTTTATTGAGCTTGGGCTAGCTGTATTTTATACACAATATGTTGATATAATGAGTTCGTCATGTGTTTGGTGTCTTCAGCAGCTGGGACGAGGGCTGGTGGAAACGAGTCATGTGCGTTTGTGAGTAAGCCCGGGTTGGGTTTCAGTAGGTTATATCTTTAGTCACCCTCCCAGTTTTTCATACGCTCACACACTTTTCCAGCAATGGCTCCAAGTAACATTAAGTAACCGGCTGGTTTATCCCCTGCGCCCTGTCCATCCGTCAGTCAGTGTCTCCCTGCTGCGCTCGTGGCAGGCTGCTATCAGCCCGCTGGTGGTCAGCACGCAAGCTCCAGCCACTCTCCCTCGGGGCCCGTTCTCTCCTCAGCACGGGTCACTCAGAGTTCTGCCGGCCCCTTGCTATTTTTAAGAGGTTGTAAAGTCAGGTCTGCTCAGGACGGACACAGGCAGAGAGGGATGTAACAATCCAGCACACTCATTCTAATTTGGCACCTGGCACTTCCCGGTGTCTGCTTAGTGAATGCATAGGTGAGTCGCCACATAATTTGCTTTGACATATGCAGCTGTATATGGTAGACGTGAGCAGATACTGTTGGGGTGTGTGTGTGTGTGTGTGAATGAGAGAGCTTGCATTTGTCTGCTGGGAGTGACTGTGGGTCCGGCCCAGAGGAATGCGTGGCCTTTGCCGGTAACTGGCTTTGATCAGACATTCCTGTGGGAGGCTTTTCTCTCTGCCTCCCGTTCTTTTTTTGTTTTCCTCCATCTCTTTTCCCAGTGGGCTGCATATGGAAAGGGGGAGATTTTGAGGTAAACATTTAGTGGGAGGGGACAGTGCGATTGAATAGTAGTAACGGTGCCGCTGAAGAAGAGTGATAGAGAGAGAGCTGCAGAAAACAGAGGCTGGGAAATCACTGCAACAATTTTTCACACTCTTCTTAGTACCAGACCGCACTGCCAGAGAAAGAAAAGGGGGTTAGAAACGTCTTTCCTTATCCTTTCTGCTTTTGCTATATTGACCTTAACTGAGGTGTCACTGGGGAGGCACTACATTGCCATGTTTGAAGCAACTCAGAATGTCATGCTCAAGCCAACCGAGTCCTGGAGGGAAACTCTTCTAGACCACAGAGTCATGGACCTTTTCTTCACTGTGAGTACCAACTTATACATTTATTTTATCTGAGTTTTGTGTTTGAGTCTGGCCTGTGTGATGAATTAAGGAAATTGAATATAAATATATAGGTAAAAATATAGGTATATAAAATGTCACTGCAAAAATTATCTTGTGCTTACCAGAAATAAATATTATGAAAGATTGTTATTAATTATTTTATTACACAAATAAGATTTTTCTGATGTATAGACATTTCAGTAGATCAGTATTTGAAAATACTTTTTCTGTAAATGCCTTTTCTGTCACACTTAATTAACTGATGAATAAAACAATTAATTTTTACCGTAGTGAATAAGTGATACATTAAATGTTTCTTTCAGCACTCATGTATACATTTGTGCTTTTCATCTGAAACCGGATCTGTGGGTGACACAACTGTCCCAGAGCAAACCGTTTTCCAACTGTGAAGTTTGTATGTGTTGCTCACGGCAATAATGACAACATTACAAGGAAAAATATTAGGTAATAAGGTAATAAATTATTGTATTTCCCCACTGAATGATAATTAGTGCTGTCAGAGTTACACTGAGAAGCAAATCGATCTAAATCTGAATAAAGCTTAAAATTACAGTGAAGTAGTGAATGGTTTTCTTTTCAGTACTGTTTGATTAGTATTCACTAATTTAATTACCTGTTTGATCTAGTAAGGTCCATACTGAATAAAATCAATTCATTCCATGTGCTCTATATTAAAGCATTATACATTTTAGATTCTGTTTCCCCCGAAAATCATGTGTTGTGCATTCTGCATAGTATACCTTCCAGTCATTAGAAATTCAGTAGAATGGCTTGTTGCGTCTCAAAGTACTAATGTCTGTGAGCCTCAGGTTGCGATGTGTGGAACATTTCTGTCAGGTTAGCCTCGGCATCAGTGATGCACAAGCCAAATAGCATTCTGCTCTTTCTCCATTACCATTACACGGCCTCTCTGAGGCATCTGCTGCCAAATAATGCTCTACTTTCCACCATCAGTCTTGGGTGGTTCCTACAGCCAGATTAGACGTTACTTTCCTTCACTCTGCTGCTCAGGAATGACTCCACAAGGTGCCAGTACACTGCTCCATCTTTCACTCCTCTTTTCTGAGAGGAGGCTGTGATCAGTAAACGGGTGACAAACTGCACAGCCCTCTTAACAAGGGTTAGTCTGTTGACCTGGAGGTCAAGGGCTGTTCAAACATAAGTGTGTCATTTGTCTTTTCTGGGATTTGCTTTGGGGTTTTAAGCAGACTGAAATAGCAGATAGATCATGTTTTTGTTTTTTTGTTTTTTTTAGGCCTAGGTGATATGGCCAAAAAATGATCTCTCAATTTTTTTTTCATACCATTCAATATCGATAATTATCATGGAAATTTCAGATGTTTACTTCTTTTAAGTTTAAAAGCAGATTTTTACACTTTACAATAACGTACATTAGTTAACATTTGTTGATAACATTAGTAAACTAAGAATGAACAATAATTCTGCATCTATAATTTATTAATCTTAATGTTAATCTTATTGAAATCACAGCATGTGTTTATGCACTGTGAAGTAATAATAAACAATGAGCAAATGTATGTCCATTGACTCATTTTAATGAAGATTAATAAATAGAATAAGTGCATTGTTCATGTTGGCTAATACATTAACAGATTACACCTTATTGTATATTGTTACCTTTGTCCTTAAAATAAATGCCTTAATAGAAAAAAATATTGTTTCAAATCATAAAAAAGGTTGGTATTGCTATACTTAGTCACCAAAAATATTATAATTATATTCCATTACTCTTTTAACACATTTAATGCACATGTATTCATATTTATGTGCATTTATAATTTAATAAAATGCTTCCACAGTGTAATGGTGCAGTTGGTATGACTTCAGTTAATCCTTGGCATGCATAGATCATGGATTTGTAGATTGAGAAGCCTTCTGACAGTATTGTTGAACAAAGTGTTGTGTCCTGGTTGTCAGCACTGATTCATCTGGTTTTAAACGCATCTGTTCTGGTGTGCTCACGCTACTGTTTGAACTTGAAGTGATTTTTAGCATTTGACGTTTAAAGTATGTTACCATTTTTGGTAATGTAATGTTACCACTTTTGCATTATGACGTAAAACACGAAAGCTTCCTTGATGGTAAATATATGTACTTTAAGAAGTTCAGGTTCAGTGTTTAAAAATAAATAAATAAATGTATTTCATTTATATTAAATTGATCAAAAATCAAAGGAAAAAAAAAAAAAAACATGGTTTCCACAAAAATGTTAAGCACGCATAATTGCATTTTAAATACATAAGAATGCAAAAGGTTGTTACTGTTATTATTAACATTTTACATCATATTATTTTACAATACTACTGTTGGTAACAAATGAATAAAAAAATAACTTTCAAACATTGAAAAATCTTACAGATCCCAGATTTTTGAATGGTAATGTAAATATTTGCTCTTTGACATTGACACTTTTTAACAAAAGTAGAGATGGAAGAAAAAGTTAAAGATGGATAGGTCAGCATGGTTGTTCGTGTGGAGCATGATTTTCAGCAGGTTTGTGCAGGTCTCTCTTGGAGTTGTTTGGGTCATGTGATGTTTAGTGGTATTTTCAGTGTGTGGGGGAATGTTTTTGTTAAGTGATGAGGAGTGGTCAGCTGTCACACCCTCTGTGTCTTTACGAGTCTCCTTGTAGCTGTGTGTGGTGCGCTCGTTGTTTTTCTATGCCCATGCCAGGGGGATCTCTGTGTGTAGGGGTGAATTATTGAGCAGGAGGGTGAGTGTGCGTGTGTCGGCCTGTCAGCGGTGTCTTTGTGTGTATGTTGGCTCGTCAGCTGTTGGTCCTCACTTCTCAGCTGTGCCCTGAACAGACGAGGGGGCGTCCAGACACGCGCTGCCAGGGTCAAAGGTGACCAGAGATGAGCAGCAGGATTATACTATGAACCCTGCATTCAAAGCCCCTGTTAACAGCCTCCAATCCACTGAGGTGGGGGCAAGCCATCCATCTACTGAGAAGCGATCTCCCAGCCTCTTTGATTGCTTTTCAGAGGTTTGGAAACATGGAGAAGAGAGAAAATTAAGCATAACTTAAAATAAATCTCATATTCTCTTCACACCTAATAAAGCCATGGCTGCAGTAACATTTTCCCACCAGCCAAACCCACTGAAGGGTGTTTTTGTTTGTGGTTTTAGTTTAGGTTTGTTCTTACACCCGCCATCTTCACATGGTCACCCATTTAGTAACAAACAGTCTCATTTTTATACGTCCATAAAATGGTGAAACTCAGAAAACATGTCTGGGTTACAATTTAATATAAAACAAACAACAAAAGCTTGAGAAAAAAATATTTTGGTTAACTAAAAATAGATTATAATTGAGGACCCTTAAGTTTTGGATTGTGACATTTATATTCATGACAGTCAAGCACATTTCCCCTAAAATTATGGGTCTAGACATTTAACTAACTTTTTTTCTCTCTACTTTAGTAGCGATTATATATTTAAATATTTATTTTTAATTTTAATATAACTTAATATTTAATGTTTCTGCGTTGTACTAGTGCAAGTGTTATGTATTTATTATTAATGAAGTCTCTATTCAGAACATCTATTTCTTTGTGTATTTATTACATATATTTTTCTTTATTTTACATTTAGTATTTTGAGGTGCATTACTATTGTCATTATTGTTACTCTTATTACTTTATACAAATACTTTTTTCAGTATTTTGTGCATTGCAGTGATGAGAATAAGATTTGGTAACACTATATTTTGGTAGTCCACTTTAGACATTCTACTGACTACATGTCAACAAATTCTCATTAGTTTGCAACTACATGTCTACAATCTTTCAGAGTAGACTGTTAGGGTAGGTTTCGAAGAATAATTTATAATATATATATATATAATGTCTAAAGTGGACTATCGAAATAAAGTGTTAACTAAGATTTGTATTGATTTGTTTATTTGAGAATGAGGTGTCATTTTTATTTTTTTTTTTGCATATTTTTTTCTTTACTTTTTAATAATTCTGTATTTTGTGTCCATATGTGCTTAGCGCTAAGCAAAGTTTTAGAAGCTGAGATCAGGTTCTGACTCAGAGCATGTGCATGGTTTGTTTATGGTATAAACACAATCAGGGCTTGTTATGGCACTTTGAGTATAACGCTGTCATGAGGTGATTGATTGTGGCCTCTGATTTTGTAACAGGATCTGAACATGCTGAATGTGACTGAAGCAATGAGCGGTGAGAATAGAAAGCAGGAGAGGGTCTAATCCTCCCCGTGGACAGACACAAGGCTTTGTCTTTTCTCTATTAATAGGTCTCCCTGTCGCTTTTCTCTCTGTTGCATTCAGTACGGAGAGCTACCTTGTCTTGTTTTGATTTAGATGCCCCCCTTCGCCCCCTGCCAGACTCTAACTATAGTCGGACTCAAGGCGATTGGCATAGTTTGCATGGCGTGGATGTTCTTCAGCGCAGCTGTTTGTACAGAGCATGCTGCTCACAGAGCGTTGGCCTTGTACTCTTTCTTTCTTCTCTTTCCCTATCCAGTTCTCTCACTCTCATCTGCCCCTCACACCCCTCCTCTCTCTCTCTCTCTCTCTCTCTCTCTCTCTCTCTCTCTCTTTCTCCCTCCCTCTCTTCTTCTTCAGCTCAGAAGATGATTTCACACCACTCTAGCAGTCAGGGCTGTGCTAGCATTAGCACTTTGCCCAGTGGCTGATGTTCATCCGTGTATCTGTAGGATATGGTATGTGTTGGGGAAGTGCTGCTTTAGGTTCTTCCACGGTCTTACAGATTGTTCAGAGGGCTCCGTCCAACTCTGCGCACCTCTTTGCACAGCATCTCCGCCAGAACGTCTGGCGAACAGACGAGCGAGAGTAAGATTCCAGGGATTTAGGAAAGAAAAAGAGCAAAGGAGTGTGCCAAACAACCACATGTGCTGGAGACTGGAGTCGGTCCGCTCAGAAACGTTTAGACGTCTCTTCAGCCATGTAGCGCTCTTTTTGCCACTGAACGCCTCAGACTGGATTGGTAATTGAGAAGCCGATCTGATTGATTGGCTTGGGTTGTTGCAGCCAGGTGGCGAGACGCAGTAGTTCTGCCATTGGCGAAGGTGAGGGGTATTCCACAATTTTCCTCTGTTCGTTATTCCACTGAGCAGAAGGTTTCAGAGACTTGCGTGAGATGAGAAATCGAAGACAGACCTGCGTATCTGTGCATAGAGAGAGCAGAAGAAAAAGAGAAGGAGGAGGAGGAGAGGGAAAGTATGTTTTTGTATGTCAATGAGAGAGGCTTTTCTCTGTGATTCAGGGAGACTGTATGCAAGCTCCCCAGCCCATGTGTTTTGTCAGCTGCCCATGGGCTGGTCTGCAGTTCCTCCTGGACTCTTTGAGGGGGCCTGTCTGGTTTTAACACTGTAGAGTATACCTACGGTCACATTTACAGTCTCTAGAACCGCTCTCTCTTGCGCTGATATGATACAATGTCTCCTGAGAAGCAGGTTTTGAGAGCTGATCATTAGGTCTGTTTTGGGATATCTTGATCTTTGTGTGGTTGTCCTTGATGTCGGCTAGTCATTAAAGGTATATACTGGCATTAAAATCCGCTCTTGAGTTCTGTCGATAATCTGGTATAAGGCTTGCGTCTTATATTATGCTTTTAGAAATAGCTATGCTTCAGTATAACGAGTTGACATTTTTTTTGTCTCTGTCTTGTAGGTGCACAGGAAGATCAGAGAAGACTCAGACATGGCACAGGATTCCCTTCAGTGCCTAGCCCAGCTGGCCTCCATGCATGGCCCTATCTTCCCCGATGAGAGCGCTCAGGTGACCTACCTGGCCCACCTGGTGGAGGGATTGCTCAACATGATCAATGGGTGTGTTTATCTGAAACCTTCCATCATTTACTGCACTTATATTCTTGTCATTCACAAATGTGCTATTTTGTATTTGGAAACTGCATAGTAGTTGTCATTAATCCTTTAGAATAGGGAACACTTTTTTTTTTTTTTTACTGTTAACTAAAACTTTTCCCTTTAATAAATTCTTAATTTGTTGCTTTAGTAGGTAATTTGGTTAAGTTTAGTTATTGGGTAGGATTAAGGATGTAGAATAAGGCATTAATATGTGCCAATATTCTAGTGATATGCATCCTAATAAACATTTAGTTGAGTCTAAAATAAAGTTTTACTGTTGTGTCTAACAATGGTGGACCAAATGAAAACATGTCTAGGTCACATTTCCTCCCACAATAAAATAATTTACATTTTGCTTTATTAATTTAATCTTTTCACAAAACTACTTATTTATCACTTATTTTTAAAATAAAGGGGCAAAAATAGGATAGGCACAATAAATAAAATACTACTACTATTTGTAATAATATTTTCTCCATTTATGGTTCTAGAATTAATTGAAAGAAACCAAATAAACACTGTTATTTATTAAACATAAATGGAGAAAATGTGTATTCATGACAGCCTCTTAAAAATGATTTTCCTATAGGATCTATGAATAAAATAAATTAACACTGTTTTACAGCATGCATTGGCAGAGTTGTGTGTTAGGACTTGCATTGTAAATGCTCTGTAATGTCTATAAAGATGGAATGATGTCCCTGCAGCTTTAAATAACACGCACATTCTCTCATACACTGCTGTTTGGAATTTGAGAACAAGTAGGCGTAGTGAGTCGGGGTCTCTCTCCCCACTCCTCCCTCTCTCTGTCTCTGCCATTCTGTAATCACCTATTCCTGGAGCATTTTTCCAGTTGCATCATCGGAAAACCATGCGGCAGGTCCGCCAATCTGCTGTGATTGAACTCTTCTGCTTACAATTTAAGTCCATCTGATATGGTTTAGAGACGCAGTTGGGAGCATAAAGAAAGGCAGACCTCGAGTGCTCTTTCAGAACTAAAGAGGGGAAAAAAAAACCTATGTTCCCAGAAACCAGGTAGTGTGCCAGCACAACAGCAGTTTGGTGTTGTGGATGAGATCTTTAAGTCTCCCTTACAGCAGCTGAGGTATTTGTACTCATAGACAAATGTTTTAGTAGAACTAAACCATAAATGTTGAATTCCAGTGGATAAACATTTAGACTGTACCATACGTGTACTCGGGACCACTACATGGTTTACACAGTATCTCATGCTACCAGATTAGAGAACATTGATGGAGATTAGTTGTTGGAAGATCCTTTAAGGGACTGGCTGTTATTTTTTGTTAACTGTCTTTTACTCTGTGACAGGATTGAGATTGAAGACTCTGAGGCTGTAGGCATCTCCAACATCATCAGTAACCTCATCAGCACATTTCCCCGAAGTGTTCTGACAGCGCTTCCAAACGAGCTCTTCGCCTCTTTCATTAACTGCCTCACACTGCTCACATGCTCATTTGGTCGCAGCGCAGCCCTGGAGGAGGTGGTGAGTACTGCATTTGTATCACAACAGACCACATCCACACTTTACAGAGTAGCTGAGGTCTATGAATGTCAAACTCGAGAGAGAGCAGATATTTTATTGTATTTAATGGGAAAATAAACCCATTAAACCAAGGCGCTGACGCTGATTAGTGATTTAGGGTCGGTACGAACTTTTATTGTTTTTGAAAGAATTATTTTATGCTCACTAAGATGACATTTATTTGATTAAAAATAATAACTGTAATATTGTGAGAACATTTTTCCTAATGAAAATCTTTTTTTGGCAAATTGCATTTTCAGCAGCATTTACTCCAACCTTCTCATGATCCATAATGCTAAAGTAGCAATGCTAAATAAAGTATAGAAGCTGTAAACTTTTTAAATGGCAAAGCATTGATCAATCTTACAAGTTTCTGTCATGTCTGTCATTAATTTCAGGCAATCTTGCAGAATAAAAATATTACTTTACTTCTAACATTTGAATGGTAGTGTATATTATAAGACTCTTTCATGCCAAATTAATACAAATTCAAATAATATATTTTTTAACTTTGTAATAAAGGTATATTATTTGCACATTAAAATTGGAGAGTCTGATGTTGTATGTTCTTTATGAATAGCCATGTTTCCATCCAAAGTTGCTAAATAAACGTATGTTCAAAATTACTGCATAAAACATTTGCGAATAAAGCGGCATTTCAAGCCAGTGAGTTGAAGACAATAAAATCATCACTTCCTGATTAACTTATCAAACTAAATTATTATTAATATAATTTATCCTACTTTGTTAAGCGTGTAATTCTTTTATGCACATTTCTAGAATTAAAGCACATTTTGGCATTTCCATCCAGTAATTTTTATGCAATACCCCAAAATACATAATAATGTCATTGTGTTATTAAATTCAAATTTGTTTTAAATATTAAATACTATTAAAATTATATTTACCTATGTTAGAGTAATTCAGGATAAGATCAGGATAATCAACATCAGGATAACATAGTAATAATATATACTCCCACAAAAAAACCTTTGTAGGGCAAACCAGCATGGAATATTAAAAAGATGGGATGTGACATGATTAGGATAAATTCACGTATGTCTCTCTTTCTCTAGCTGGATAAGGATGACATGGTGTACATGGAGGCATATGATAAGCTGCTGGAGTCCTGGCTGACGCTGGTGCAGGAGGACGAGCACTTCCCTCGGGGCTGCTTTGTCCAGCCGGCCGTGCAGGTCTTCAACTCCTACATCCAGTGTCACCTCGCAGCTCCCGACGGCACGAGAAACCTGGTCAGAATCTGCCTTCACATCCAAACGCATCTTTCTCTAAATCTAATTGGTTAACATTGTCAAAATGTCTCTGGCTTACCAATTTGTTGGTAATTTGTTGCTTTTCTTGTAAATTTTTTTGTTGACTTTGTGGTTTGCTTTTCATCTTAATTGAAATGGAAAAGCATGAAGCACAACAAATGTCTAAAGCGGTTTTCTTTCAAATAATCATCTGCCAGAGTAACACAGCCACACTGCCACATGGTTTCAGTTGTATGCTTTATTTGTCTTTCTAGACTGCAAATGGTGTCGCTTCTCATGAAGAGGAAGAAATAAACGAATTACAGGAGGATGACAGAGAGCTGTTCTCAGATCAGCTGGCCAGTATCGGCATGTTGGGCCGCATCGCTGCAGACCACTGTATACCTCTGCTCACAGGGTACAGACACACAAAGCACTTCAGAGAAACCGCTGTAATAAACAAGCACTGTGAGCCTTACATTTCTCATCTGTCTGCAGTTTGTTGGAGGACCGAGTCACACGGCTACACGGGCAACTCCAGAGACACCAGCAGCACCTCATGGCCTCTGCAGACCCTGGTACGGTGGACCGGAAAGTTCTAGATGACCTTTATGAAGACATTCATTGGCTTATATTAGTGTCAGGTCTGTGTCATTCTTCTGACATCATTTACTCACCTTGTCGTTCATTTTCACTCATAAATACGAGTACCATGTTGAACTTTGTATGTCTGTGGAGGTTACCATTTATTGAGGGCATTGTAGTGTTTAGTTTATATACAATTGAACTGTATTTTTGACTATTTGGAGGCATTTTTCCACTCAGTCAAGTTTTTTTTTCGGTGCATTAAAGTATTTGGTGTTTTAACAGGTTACCTCTTGGCTGATGACCCTCAGGGTGAAACACCATTGATACCTTCAGAAGTGATGGAGTACTCTATCAAACACTCGACTGAGGTGGATATTAACACTACATTGCAACTTCTCGGCTCTCCTGGAGAGAAGGCCACCTCCATCCCAGGATGCAACAGGACAGACTCCGTTATCAGGTAGAGAGATCTCACAGTATACATGCAAATATTCCAGTTTATCAATAGTTAGTAAGTGTGGGAATTATTACAATTTTGAATGCATTATCATCCAGTTTTTTTTTTTTGTTTTGGTCCTTTTTTATGACGCTTTCATAAGTAGACCAGATGCTATCAAGCTCATTTTTTTTGCACTGAGTGCTCTCATCTGAAAATGGTGGAAAATAAAATTGGGTGTTTAATTTGGCTTGAATAATTATCATTATTTGTTTAAAAGTTATTTACAAAAATAGACATGAAATTAGATGCTAGAATGCAATTATGGCACTAAATGAGTTTGACAGACATTTTAAGATTTATTAAGATTGAAATATTTTATTCAAATAATTATTTTTCAGTATTACTGTTCACGTTTTCCTTTTTATCTAGTAAATGCAGCTTTCATGATCAAAAGAGACTTCTTTGGGGAAAAAAAAAAAAAAAAAGTAATCCTGCCGATTGAAAGAATTTGATTGCAACTGTATCTCTTTAACATCTGGTTGCCTGATAAATGCCTTTTTCCAGACGTAATGATCAGCTTGTGAGCAGATTAAGAAGCCAGCTGCTGATCATTCTGCCTACAGGAACAATGACTTGTTTAAAATGTATCACTCAGAATTGCTGCTGGAGAGAGCAGGCGTGGTGTAGCACAGGCTGTTTGATTTGCAGTTCTTTTGCCCAGCGGGGAATGCCCTGGCACGTGCCCAGCTAGGCCTGCCACGCGAACAGCAGCCCTCAAGTGGCCCCGGCGCCAGCCAATGCTGCAGCACCACTCCCCACACATTATTCAATTAGAGCCAGGCCAGGTGCCGCTCAGAACCCAGGGTCAGTGGGGAGTACTAGGGCCCTAGAGTTGTGCTTGTGTTCAGAAGCTATTTCCAAGTTAATTGATTTTTGGTTTCTCTTTTCAGTCGTTTTCTTTTTTTTTTATATGTATTGTTGTATGGCTGGTTTGATGTAAATTTATTATTATTATTATTATTATACACACATAACAAACAATTCTAATAAAAATAATATTATCTTTAATATTTTTAAACAATAATAAAAAAAAATAAAATAGCAATTCATATATTATTAATATACTACTAATAGTGCTAATATATTAAAAAAATTATATTATAATTAATACAATTAAGGAGAAAAACTTGTTGTTATAATATTAATATTTGTCTATTTATATTACTATTTTGTATATATTTATTTTAATCTATTATGTATTGCATTTGCAAACAATAATAAATAAATAAAATAGACAATTGATTACTTTTATATAGCAAATAAAAATATTATTTAAGTTTTTAAGCATATTTTTATTCTAAAAAATCATAGTAACATTATTACTGTTAATAATCATAATAAAAAATATTAGTAAATAGATTTATTGTTGTTGTTGTTGTTGTTTTTAATCTTATTGTTATAATAATAATAATAATAGTATTGTTATTATTATTGTTATTATATGTGAAGGGGGAAAGTTGCAGTTGTCGAGCCCACGCAGGAATTTTTTTTCCCCCTTGGCATTTCTAAGCAGATATTTGATCTGATTCTAATCTGATTGGAATGGGATACAGACTGTGAATTTAATGAATAGTGTAATTTTAATGATGTAGAAGCTGTTTATGTGGTTACTGATTGGGTCTCATAGAGACCTAGTGGTATTGTCTGCAAAAATTTGCCTGTAATCTGATTTGGCCTTAATGGATGGTGTTATTCCAAAATTGTGGAATGGGATAGAGGTGAGGATTGAAACACTGGAAGGACGCGGAGGTGGGGGGTGGGGATAGAGAATGTTAAAGGGGGCGATGTGGAGGTCAAAGGATTTGGAGAGACAGTAGGCTGGTGATGGGTGGGGGAAAGCGGGCAGACTGTAGAGGATTTGGAAAGACAGTGGGCCAAGGGATTGTGTTTCCCAATAACAGGCACCGACCCCACAGCTCTGAAATGTCAGTGAGGTTTTGTCTTTACAAACAATGTGAAACATTTAATGGTGCTGCACTCCACGAGGCGCGTTGGGATATCGCTCTTCCAGGATAGTAAGCTGCTTTAATCCCTTTCTTGTGTCTTCTTTCTTTACCAGTGGAGGTGTGAAGGAATGATAGCGTTTGTTATTGTGGGCCTTTGTGGAGTCTTGGTGCATCTAGACCGAACTGCCATGAACTCTCTTCCAACCCCTCAGCCATTTTACACCCTTGTTTTTCTTCTCACTTAATTTTCCAGTAAACAACAGACTGCCAAACTCTATTTCAGATTGTTCTGCTGGCAGGAAGTTATTTCATATATATGCAGCTAGTTTGGACTTCCATTTCTCTGTATTTCTCTGTCACAGGTTGTTATCGGCGGTGCTAAGAACCTCAGAGGTGGAGTCTCGGGCTACTCGAGCGAGTCTGACTGAGCTCCTGAGTCCTCAGATGGGCAAAGACATTGTCTGGTTTCTTCGGCGCTGGGCCAAGACATACCTGTTAGTGGACGAGAAACTCTATGGCCAAGTGAGTTGCCAAAATGAGATCAATCAATGTTTGGAAAACGGCAGGCATGATGACTGAGTAAAGCCTTCAATTTGTTTCTGATTTTATTCTATTCAGAAATCACACACAAATTCCTGGAACTGAACCTAGACGTTTTCATGTGATGCTTTATTACTTCTGACTCTTCCTCTGAGTGTTTGTGTTTTTGTCTTTTACTTCTCTCCCTTAGATCAGTATGCCTCTCAGCACAGCTTTTGGAGCAGACACAGAGGGAGCGCAGTGGATTGTGGGATATCTGTTGGAGAAGGTGATCAATAATCTGTCTGTGTGGAGCTCTGAGCCAGAGCTGGCTAATGACACTGTGGAGCTGCTGGTGACTCTGGTGGAGAAGAGAGAGAGGTTTGTGTCCGCTTGCTGGAGTAATGCGTATGTGGGCATCAGTGTTGAGCCTAACGCCCTGCTGGACAGCTGCTCACTGACAGGCACAGGGATGCCAGTAGTCTTTGCCGATGTCTTCATATACTGTCAGTTAATAGAACATCTCATGTTTTTTATGTGCCCCATCTGCTGGTGAAGTCGTTCTATTGCAGTACAAAGTGATTTCTCATCTTAAAGGAACACTCCACTATTTTTGAAAATAGGATCATTTTCCATCTCCCCTAGAGTTAAACAGTTGAGTTTTACATTTTCGAATCCATTCAGCTGATCTCCTGGTAGCACTTTTAGCTGTAGCTTAGCGTTGATCGGTGTTACTCAACCCTGGTCCTGGATGCCCCCCAACACTGCACATTTTTTATGTCTGTCTGTCTTTGACACACCCATTTCAGGGGTTCCTGGAGTTTCTTGTAATGAGCTCATGAGTTAAATCAGGTGTGTTTAATTAGGGAGATACACAAAATGTAAAGTGTTGGGTGGCGCCCGAGGCCAGGGTTGAGAAACACTAGCATAGATCATTGAATCAGATTAGACCGTTAGCATCCTGCTCAAAAATGGCCAAAGAGTTTTTTTCCTATTTAAAACTTGACTCTTCTGTAGTTACATGGTGTGGATGGAAAATTAAAAGTTGTGATTTTCTAGGCCAATATGCAATATATTACACAAGCCTGAAGAAGCGAGGGATTTTTGTTAGGAGCTGTGTAATATCATTAAGCCTGCTGCAGTCATAAGGCAGCAAAGTTCCTTGATTACGCCAGAATGAGAATATAGTTCCTAGCCATGTTGGACTAGAAAATCGCAAGTTTTAAATGAGAACATTTTTGAGTGAGAAGCTAAAAGTCTAATCTGATTCAATGATTTATGTTTCTCAACCCTGGCCCCGGGTGCCACTGAACACTTCACATTTTGTTTGTCTCTTTGGCCATGTTTGAGTAAGATGTTAACATTCTACTGATAGAATAGTAAAACTGTTTAACTCTAGGGGATTTTTTTTTTCTCAAAAATAGTGGACTGTTCCTTTAAGATTGCATAATGTTACATACATAAATGTAAATTGTAAATGGCACTGTGTATCAATGCAAATATTTTTAGAAAGAAATATTGCATTTAGGAGTAGCTTTATTCCCCAATTATAAGTCGCTTTCACAAAAAACGTCTGCAAAATGACTAAATGTGAAAGTAGTTTCTGGCAGCTGCTAACAATTCATAAAGAGGTGTTTTTTTGTTTGTTTTTTTTTAATAAAGAAGGCTGTTTTTCCCATAAAATCGAAGCATATAGCGATTAGGTAATGTGAAGCACTGTAACTTTCTAAAATCAAATATTTATGTACACTACACTATAAATCAAAAACTAAAAACAGCAAAGTACGGTAAACTGTAATATTTTATACAATTATAAAAAATATTATAACAATTTAAAAATTGTTTTCTATTTTAAAATATTTTACATTGAATTTGTTTAAATTGATTTTTCAGCATTTACTCCAGTCTTCAGTGTCACGTGATCCTTTAATATGATTTGAAGCTCAAGAAACATTTATCATCAATGTTAAATACAGTTTTCCTCTTAATGTTTTTTTATTTTCATTTTTTACTTTATTTTTTTCACAAAAAAAAAAAAACAAAACATATTGGATAAATTTAAAGGCATTCTGAATAAAAGCTAATTTAAAACAAAAAAATCGTACTGACCTCTGAATTTTGGACAGTTGTTTATGCACACGTTCAAACTTGGCAAATTCAAACTCTTGCATTTCTCCTAAATAATTGGACACATTCACATTTGAATGTTATACAGAAATGGTCTGAAATGTCATGAATGATTGATAGAAAGATGATTTCTTGGGTGAACTATTCCATTAACCTTTCAGTAAAATGTTCTCTTCTGATATGAGGCTTATTCGTTTGTGTTTTCTCCTCTGACGGTTCAGGGCGAATATTGTAGTGCAGTGTGAGAACTGGTGGAACTTGGCCAAACAGTTTGCCAGTCGCAGCCCTCCCTTACATATGCTGTCCAGCACTGTCCAGCGGACTCTGATGAAAGCCCTGGTCCTGGGCGGCTTTGCTCATATGGATTCTGATACCAAACAGCAATACTGGGCCGAGGTAAGGAGAGAGAAATATTTGAAAGATCAAACATTTTTGCTATTGTACGACTGCGTTTTAGGACCATGTAAAAAAAAAAAAACCCAAATCTGATTGCAAGATTAAAGTCACAATATTTTGAAAATAGTCTAAATACTATGAGAATAAAGTAGAAATACTTTAAGAATAAAGTCGAAAGACTACGACAATAAAGTTTAAGTATTTTGAAAATTAAACAGAAATGTTATAAGAATAATGGCAAAATATATTTTGAAAAGAATATTTTGAGAATATATTAGCCTATTGTATAGCAAAGTGTATCAACAAAAAAAAGCCAGAGTTTATGAAGCATGGCCTCATAAATCTTTGTCTTTCTGTCTCTGCACGGCAGGTATTGCATCCACTCCAGCAGCGCTTCCTCAACCTCATTAACCAGGAGAACTTTGCCCAGATCTGCCAAGAGGAAGCTGTGAAGCAGGAGATCGTAGCCACTTTAGAAGCTCTGTGCGGCATCGCAGAAGCAACGCAGATCGACAATGTGGCCTCTCTCTTCAGCTTCCTCATGGACTTCCTGTCTAGCTGCATCGGCCTCATGGAGGTCTACAGAAACTCACCAGAAACGGTCAACCTCATCATAGAGGTGTTTGTGGAAGTGGCCCACAAACAAATCTGCTACTTGGGAGAGGTCAGACATTAGCGCTTGCGTTGATTTTGAAGTGATCACACATTTTGAATGTGTGCTTCCTGAATGTTTATTTTATCACACCACGTCTCTGTCTCCACAGACCAAGTCTATGAAACTGTACGAGGTGTGCTTGACGCTGCTGCAGGTTTACTCCAAGAACAATCTGGGGCGCAAGAGACTAGATGTAGCCGCAGAGGAGGATCAGTACCAGGACCTTCTCCTCATCATGGAGCTCCTCACCAACCTGCTCTCCAAAGAGTTCATTGACTTCAGTGACACTGGTATGAGCGTTCATTCAAGATTCAAATCATTTGTGAGTGTTTACACGAGGGATGATTGTGAGTGTTTTTTGTGCAGATGAGGTGTTTCGTGGGCAGGAGCAGAGCTCTGGTGCTGGACGAGCCGTTTCAGCTGCTGATGTTGTGCTGTACGGGGTGAATATTGTGTTGCCCCTCATGTCTCAGGACTTGCTCAAGGTAAAATTCGACTTTTGAGATTGATTAAATAATTAAAGATGCTTTTATATGTTGTGTCTTGTTTAAGACTCGCTTCTGTTCTGAAACACTCTTTCTTTCTTCTGTACCCAGTTCCCTTCTCTGTGTAACCAGTATTATAAGCTCATCACCTTCATCTGTGAGATTTTCCCAGAGAAGATCCCTCAGCTGCCTGAGGAGCTCTTCAAAAGTCTCATGTGCTCCCTGGAGCTTGGCATGACCTCGTATCCTTGCTGTTTTTGTGTATACAGAAAACTTGCATTATTTAAAGTCAGTGCTTGCATATTATGTTTGATTTCGTTGTTGAGAGGAGTTGTTATTGAATTATGGTGGGTGTGGTCTAGTGTTTTCCTTAACACACACTGCAGGATGAGCTCAGAGATCAGCCAGCTCTGTCTGGAGGCTCTATCCCCATTGGCTGAGCAGTGCGCCAAGACACAGGAAAAGGACACACCCCTATTTATTGCCACACGACATTTCCTTAAAGTGAGTCACATGAGATGTAAACCATCTGTTATGGGTTTTTAACAGATGATGTCTGTCATTCACAAAGGTTCAACATTTTGGGTCTTACCAAGACTGCATTTATCAAATCAAAAATACAGTAATATTGGCAAATATTGTTACAATTTAAAATTAGTTTTTTCTATTTTAATTTTTGTCATAGAAAAATAGAAATTTAGTAGTGATAGTAATATGCTGATTTGCCACTCAAGAAACATAATTTAATCAGTCCTGGAATGCTGCTTAATCTTTTTCTTTAAATTGGGATGTTTTTTTAGGATTCTTTGATTAAAAGAAAGTTCAGCATTTTTTGAAAATGTAAACATTTGAATCTCTTTTGATCAATAAATTTGACGAATTAACTTCCTAACATCCTTGTTGAATAAAAATAATTTTTCAAAATTTTTCAAAAATCTTATTAACCCCAAACAGAGTACATAATACAACACAAAGTAGAATATTTAAATGACAAAATGAGTTTTACACCATATTTACTCCACCACAGAATACTTGTTTTTGCCTCAAAATTCTCAATGCTTTCAGAATTGAGATTTTATAACTCGCAATTCTGAATCTTAAATTGTACTCAAGTCAGAATTGTGAGTTTTCATCACAGTTCTGAGACAAATTAGAAATTCCTAAATGTTAATTAGTAACTGAAACAAAAGTGCAATTACCTTTTTTTTTTTTGTGGGTTTTTTTTTTTTTGTTTAGTAGATATGGACTAGCATAAAAAGACTGATAAATATGTCTGTATTATTTCTTGTCAGTAGTAATTGAGAGCTATTGGCTTTTGTCAGTGATCTCAGAATGGTCATGTGTGCTAATGTCACTAACTTTCACTGTAATATGTAATTGTCTGAGATTAATACACATGTATACAATGTTGATTAATAATGTACATCTGTCACTCTGTCTTCCTGCTCAGCTGGTGTTTGACATGCTTGTGCTCCAGAAGCACAACACCGAGATGACCGTAGCAGCTGGAGAAGCGCTCTATACACTAGTGTGCCTTCACCAGGTACTTTCATGCTTACAGTATGAATTTTAAACTGAACGAAACGCACAATGTTGTGATGTGATGTGGAGTTTGATAAGTGATGGTGTTTGTCATAGGCAGAGTATTCAGAGCTGGTGGAGACGCTGCTCTCCAATCAGAGGGACGCTGTGATCTACCAGCGGCTGGCGGATGCGTTTAACAGCCTCACTGCCAGCAGCACGCCTCCAACCATGGACCGCAAGCAGAAGGTGGCCTTCCTGAAGAGCCTGGAGGAGTTTGTTGCCAATGTGGGGGGGCTTCTGTGTGTCAAATAAGCCACTTCCTCAAATAAGCTTCCCCTCTCCTCCCCTCTACCACTCAGAGAAGCCTTTCACCATGCCAAACCATGGAGATGCTGAGACGCCTCTGGGCCTTCAGACACATGCCTCCAGAGAGCAGAGGCTGGCGAAGGCCGAGAGGGGGCGGCCGGTCGTGATCGTCTCAGTCTGACCTGACCGTTGTTTACTTTGCCGCTGAGAGCTCCTCAGATGAACATTTATGAAATGCAGAGGGGTGATCTTTCTGAAAACTGACCCCTTCCTTCCCCATTTAGACACAAACACACAAGTCTTTTGCAGACACTTCTCCTCGAGTGCCTTTGTATGTGGCTTCTAACAGCTCGGATCCAGCTGTGTCCTCGGCAACAAAGAGCACCATGTTGTACTGCTATCACGGTAACTAGGATTGTGAGCTGTGGTTGCCTTGATAACGAAAAAGCCTTTGCCAATGAAACTGTCATTGCAGAAAGGCCCTTTTGGAAAACCAAATCACTTTTGTGTTTAAGGTTGTATATATATTTTCGAAAAAGACAAAAAATGAAAGTGTTTAAAAGGACTGAAAGGTTTTTATAAGATTATAGTTGATGGAACTTTCTGATAATTTTTTTATTGTTATACAACTTCACCAGGAGGACAAGGGGCTAGTTTGAATTTTTCTTTCTGATTGATTTGAATGATTGTAGTTTTACTCTTTGCCATTGTCATTTGGCCCAGATCGCAGCAGTATCACTGAAAGCGTTCTCAACAAAAATACAGGTCTGTTCAATTATGATGGACATTTTTCTCAATCTTCTGATGTTCCCAGTAAGGTTTTGTTTTTCAGAAACAACTTCAACAGTGTTCCACTCACACTAGCGCGCACACAAACTCAGAATTGTGGAACAGTCGACGTTACTGTAGCAATAAAAAACCAAAAATTACGATCGAGGGATGTCAGCTGTTTTATTCAGGGCATTTGATTGTCTTTATTTCCATTGTTCAAAGCACTAATTGTTATTTTGGAATGCCTGAAATGATCTGTAAAGTGTATATAAACTTGCTATAAAAAAGTGAGTTGTTTGTCTTGGTCTATATTTTCCAATGTGTTGTCTCGTTCGAATGAAATATCTGGTCTGGAAATAAACGCGCGACTGTACTCCCTCGGCCACCGTACCGCAAACACGTGTGAAGCGGTTCTGCTCTCTTCCTCTGTTGTAAGTTTGTATGTCGCTGCCTAAATACACACTGCAACGGCATCGATCGGTGGTTAGGTAAGTGTTTGTAAGGTTGGTTAAATTTGTTCTGCGACCGTTAGCATCATGTTTGAATGAGCGTTACAGTGCTGAATGTTTAACATTACGCGTTCCCGTGTTGATTTATGATGAAGGGTCTGTTATCATGAGTGACAGCGACGATGATGTGCCTGAGCTCTCCGCTTCGACTCTCGCAGCTCTGCAGGAGTTTTACGCCGAGAGCGGAAGAACAGGACTGGAACAAAACTCTATCAAGACCGAGAAGTTCTCCGTTGGTGCTGTAGAGGAAGATTGGGTACAGTTGCATGCATTAGAAGTGTCTTGATAGATGATTTATTGACTGTTATATTGAATATTTGTTACATACAAGTAGTGTACGTATATCTGCGATCAGTAACCAGCTCGTGTGTTTGTGTGATCAGCGCATGAGTCAGTTCTGGTACAGTGAAGACACGGCTATACGGTTAGCAGAGGAAGTCCTGCAGCAGGCTGGAGAACATGGGAGGTTCGTCTCAAGCGCCTTTGGAAAGATTTTAAATGTGCGCAATCGTTTTGGCTTGTGTAGAAAAAGAGTTCAGTAGTAGTGATGTGTGTTTACTAATGTCGATTCGTTTAATGGCCCTTGCTGCAGTTTATCTCAATACACCAACAGGAGGCGACAACGTATTGTGCTTATTTTTTAGACAAATTTAGACAAAGTCTAACTAGTTGTGTGCTGTGATTTGGTTAAGTCAATGAAAAAAAAACATTTGTATGCATAAATTACCGTTTAAGTGTTTTTTTTTAAGGATTTTAAAATAAATCAGTCTTATACTCAGCAGTGACCGTTTAATTGATTTATGTGATGGCAAAGCTGAATTTTCAGCAGTCGTTATTCCAGTATTTGTCTCATGATTCTTCAGAAATCATTCTGATATTCTGATTTAGTGCTCAAGAAACATTTGTTATCAATGTTGAAAACAGTTGTGCAAACCTTGATACGTTCTTGATGAGCAGTATTTATTTGAAATAGTATACTCTTACATCGTTACAATATACTCATCTTACCTTTTATCCATTTAATATCAGTTCTAAGTTTGTTTTTTTATATTTTAAAAACAACAACAAAAAACTTTAATTTTAAAAAATCTCACTGACCATGTTTGTTTGTTTTTCTTGGTTTGTAGGATAGCTTGTATAAGTGCACCAAGTGTGTATCAGAAGCTGAAGCAGTTGGAATCCACGAGGTCAGACAGTGTTTCTGCTGTTTTGCTGGAGTTTGACCGACGTTTTGCAGCATATGGAGATGAGTTTGTCTTTTATGATTACAACAACCCTCTTTGCCTGTCTGAGGATCTGCTTCCTCAGAGCTTTGACATTGTCATCGCAGACCCTCCATATCTGTCTGAAGAGTGTCTCAGCAAGGTGACCCTCACCATTAAATATCTAACTAAGGGCAAAATCCTGCTCTGCACAGGCAAGTAATATATACATATAATATGTTGCATATTTTTTTAGAAGAACTGTTTTGTGTTTTATTTATGATCTCCTTTGGCTTATTCTTTATAGGAGCTATTATGGAGGAGCTTGCTGGGAAACTTATGGATTTGAAGAAATGCAGTTATTTACCAAAACACAATCACAATCTGGCCAATGAGTTCCGCTGCTATGTAAACTATGAATCAAGCCTTCTCTCATGAAAAAGACTCAAAATTAGTTTTTTCCTATTAAACATCAGCAGATGATTATTTGGAACAATAAATACTCTCACTCCAAGAGGTGCATAGCAGGATCCAGATATTACAGCGGAGGATTTGGCCCTTGATTAGAGATCTGCGATCCGTCTTTGATTATACTTTGGCTGACTTGCATTGTCAATTGCACACCCAGCTTTCCAGCATAAAATTGAAGCAAACTATCTCAGACAGTTTTACTTAGTTTCAAGGCATAAAATGGGCTTGAAGAGAATGTTTAAAATGCATTTGTATATAATGTACTACACACTAGAATTGTGCATTTTCAGTGTTTTAATAAAGTAATGAAAAGAGGCACCGATACAAAGTCGTGCTAAGTAAAACTCTAGTAAATGATATCCTTGCTTGCCTTTAACAGAAGCAGTACTTGAATACATCTGAACTGTATTTGGTCCTCTAACGCCATGATCCTGACTGGCCTTCTCAAAGTACTTTGGATTAGAAAATGTTTGTATTTTGGCACAGAAAGTTTTCCTCTTGCTTGGCACTGCAGACTAGAATATGCAGCTGCGAGAGTGAGTTCTGTCTCAAGTTCTTCCTTTCACCAGCTAGAAGAAAAAATGAAGAAAGTAAAAAAAAAAGTCTGAAATTAATCAGTGTAGTCCATTCTTTCTAAAGGTGCTGGAA
This sequence comes from Enteromius radiatus, assembly GCA_032357445.1. NCBI lineage: Eukaryota > Metazoa > Chordata > Actinopteri > Cypriniformes > Cyprinidae > Enteromius > Enteromius radiatus. Next base: position 10,943,222 of record JAUCMS010000153.1, on the reverse strand, counting down.
TTTTTAGATGGTACTCTTTTCACGCTTGTCTTGCTCTTCTGTGTTTTTCTGTCTTTTTCCAACAATGGCACACAAGTACAACCCACGGCGATGGACACGTAGCTCTCCGTGTAGGAATGCCTGCCCCCGACGCACGAGCCGGTCCGGCGCAGAATGACCGTCGGCATGAACACTGGAGTGCTGCGGAGGCGCTCACTTTCCTCCCCGTTCGGCCCGCTCAGGCATCCCTTGCACAAACAGTACGCCTCCGGGAGATATCGAGGGTACCTCGCTGGATCATGGGAAATTCTAGGATGAATAATAATGAAAAAAAAAAAAAAAATTTTCTTGCAGACAAAAAAAAAATCTTATTGGCTCTAACAGGAACACACACTCAAACTGGCTCTTCTGTTAGTTAGAACTGAATCATATTCATGAACAACGAATGAATGATTCTTATGAGTCGGTGCATCAGAATATGTGTGAATCACGTTACGGTTATTGAATTAATCTGATTTACTGAACCATGTTTTAGCCTACTTTATCCATCTCTGACTAGAAATAACACAAAAATGGTATTGGCAGATACATCCGAATTTATTTTTTTTAAATGTAGTAGTAGTTTTAGGGGTATATAAATACTATAAATATATAGTAGTAGGTGTAGTTTTTAAATATGACGTTATTCATTTAATGTATACATGAGTAGCCTACTTTTTTTTTATAATACTGTCGTTTTATAGTGCTTTTATAAAAATGATTAACGTATGAAGTTGTTAACACGTTGTATTAGAGTCCAATTGTTGCATTGCAATCTTTCGAAATATTTCTTCCTCATAAACACTAAGTGGTTAAACCGCCTAATAATCCCATCCAAGTCTTCTCAGTTTTTGGGTCCTACCTGTACGCCCAGGGCGAGAGGCTGAGGAAGTTGACCGGGGTGCGCGGTCTGTCGCGCGCTAAGCGAGACGCTGATTGACAGGTTAGGTTGTGTCGTTCTGGAGGCGCGAGCTGCAGGGTATGATGAAACGCGCTGAGAACTCCGACCGAGAGTCTCCCGAACATCTGCTCCAAAATCTCCTCCGGCATGTCAAGACAGGAGCGAGTTCTCGGCGCTCTCCTGGACACCTTTAGTCCCCGTTCACCCGGCGCGCTGCCGCAACACCACAGCAAGAGCAACACAAGCATGGACGCAAACCTACCGCGCATTTCAGATCACACAGTGTCAAAACGCGCTTTACTGTCAGAAAGCGATTGCTGGAAAAGATCAAGGAAATCTGTGGAGAGCTCTTAAAGCGACCTACAGAAACTCTAGTTTGTCGCGTAAAGCTGCTCATCTGTCCGTCCCGTAAACGCGCTCAGGATACTTGACTCCAGATATTGGGCGGACTGTTTGATACTGAATAGTGATCATGCTCTGCTTGAGCGGATCTAAATAATTTAATTTTCATTTTTACTGGAATGGTCTGTATTCGTTCTAGATAGTTAAGAGATTGAATCATTCGATGCCAAAGAAGACTCTATACTGTACTTTAATATTTTACACTTACTACATACATCTTTATCATTACTGTAGGCAGATAGTACAAAAGCTGATGTCTTTACAATGCACAGAATTAATGAAATATATATTTTTTTGCTTATTCTCTTTATTGAACTTTTATAATAAGAAAAAGGATAAAGATACAGGAGAATAGAAACATGAAATAAATAATTTAGAATAAACTGTATTAGCCTATCCTCAAATGTATTATTACAAAATATAGTAAAGGATAATGAAATGAAATGCTTGAAAAATACAGACAAATGTAGCATCTTGACATATATCAGATATTCGAATGAATTGATATCCCTTGCACACATCACTCAGGCAGCAAATCATCTCCCAGTTCTTCATCAGCAAACTCATCTTCCTCATTGCGTTTTCTTGCTGCAGTTTTTGGTCTCTGCATTTGAGGCCCCAATGGATCAACATACGAAGCATCTAAAATGGTGAATACAATGGAAGCAATACATTTTAATATGCACAGACCAGGTCAGAAGCTTTCTTTCCTTCACTTTAAAGCTATTAAATAATCCATACGGGAAAAAAAAGGTTAAATGATTATGAAGATGTAATAATTTATCACCATGCATTTAACACTTAACAGGGTTTTATTCAAGCAACTTATACTGCACTCAAAGTGGGCAATTAATCAGATCACATTAACATGCTCTACTGTTTGTGTACTGACAATTAGTATTCTACCACAATATTATCTTTACTAGATTGTTTATAAGTCACGAACGATGACTGATGTTACTTCTCACCTATTTCCTGCTGAGTGCTGGCCTCATACGGCTCATTGGATCCTGGAAGAGTTTTCAGTTTAACGCTAAGCCTCTCACCCTTGGCGCTGGTGCCATGGTTGCTCTGTCCACTGTCTGAGAAAACACATCCAAAAGAGACAGCACTGAACTTAAAAAACATTTCTGGAGCGAGAGTTATAGTTATAAAATTGTGTCGGGTCAGACAACATAAGCCATGCTTAAATGCTACCACAAAACTAATGTTAGACAATGCTGATAAACAAAACAAAAAGCATGACAAACAACAGCTTGCACTTGAAGTAGCGTCTCTATGACACTAGAATCCGCAAACATATGACTTGCATTATGGAAAGCATTTGAGTTGCATGAAGAAAAAGGCACACAGCTGCATTTCACATCTCAGCTGTGACCACAGGAACAAAGCGCCGAAGGGCAGATGTGAAACTAGAGTTGCGCAGACAGGTAACTATATTCCACCATCCCAACGACTCAAAAAATTAGGCATTAAAACGTATAGCTGACATACAGTCGTTTTTCCTATTATGTACACCTGATGAGGCATCAAACCACATACAAAACAAAAAGCTAATGTATCTGTTGTTCAGATTCATAAAAACATCAGTTTATGCATCAAAATGGGCAAGCAACAGTAATGAGAGTACAGCGAGATGAAGCGCTCTGATACTGGCATACTGTTGTTCAGGAGTGTACTTGTGAAATATTTCACTGGTTTATTTGCACTCAGTGCTTTGCAAACAGAGAGAAAGTGCTGTCAGACAGCGAGAGTGGGATATTCCCTGGAAACAGTGGTTTTTGGCAGATAGGGCTTTCCCAGCACATGTTTGCTCTATTGTGCTGTGATTGAATTTATGTCCTTGGATGCTGTATCTTTACAGGGAACTACAGGCACTAAAAACAACATTTTGACATATGGACTGGGTTTGAAGTTTTCCATGAAGCTTGCAGCTATGATTTTTTTGTGTTCGGTCATCTAGAGGATTGATCAACTAAGCTGCAAGTGTTAATACAGTACATACCTCTGCCCTGCTCCAGCACAGGACTATACTTAGCTTCTGAGCGAGAAACTGTTGAGAAAAGAAAGGAAAGGAAAGAGAAGAAAACAGAACTCTGAAGAGGCAGTGGAAAGACTAGACAGGGAGCAGAGAGCTGATGCCTACAAATAGGTTGCGCTACACAACAGTGAAGATTATTTGTGAATAAACCAGTAAATGTAGTATTTTGTGTTGAGTTTAGTTTAGTTATGACTGCCGGGCAGAATGTGAGGAATTAACAGCATCTGTAACATAGCTGATTAACGGGTGCAGTAGCAGAATTCAATGGCATGCTTGTTTTATGGTTGTGTGTTTCAGTAGTGTGTGTAGTCATACCACTGGTCCTCAAAGGAGGGGTATTGATGGGGCTCGAGCTGCTCCCTTTCAGGTGCACAGCCATAAACAGAATAATAGAAATAAACAATAAAAGAGAAATAATAGATTACTAACAAAATGAAGGGGAAGCTTACAGTATAAAGTGAAAGAGTATGCAGAATAGGAAAAAACGCTTTCTGGGAAGGAGAAATTCAATTCTGTCCCATTACTCTGCCAATATGAATGATTTCATGATTGCAATTATATGCTGTCTGAAGGGCTGTACGAAAACTATACTATACTTGAGAAGTTTCAGAATGGGTGTTTTTTTTTTTTTTTTTTAAATCAAAATAGTTTCCAATTTTACAAAACACTTAAATCCTGTTTCATTAAACTTTCTATTTATCAGAGAATCCTTGGAAAATTATTTATAATTTTTTTCCTCATAAATATTAAGCAGCACACCCGTGACATACGTAAATCAGAAAGCAGTTTAAATATATATATATATATATATATATATATATATATATATATATATTTCACAATATTACAGTTTTTATTGTTTTACTTTTGATTAAAAAAAAAAAAAAACGCTGTCAAATGATTAATGGAGATTAATTGCATTAAAAATAAAAGTTTTTGTTTACATTATACTATGTATATTTATTATGTATATATAAATACAAACATATGCATGTGTATATTTATGAAATATATGTTATGTTTATATGTTAAAAATATTTAGATATAATATAAAGTTAATATATATAAGTAAATATTTTTCAAATACATGCTGTATGTGTGTATTTATATATACATAATAAATACAAACAGTATACACACATATATTATGTAAACAAAAACTTTTATTTTGGACACAATCTTGATTAATTGTTTGACAGCACACACAAAAAAAATACATATGAATATAGCCTTGGTAAACATAAAGAGGCAAACCACTTTCATATTAAAGTAGATTCCTCTTATTTCTGCTCTAGTCTACCGAGGCAGGGAATGATCATACCATTGGGCTTCTTGGGGTTTAAGCCGCTTCCTAATGTGTTTGGAGATGTGAAAAGAAAGTGTTGGAAGAAAAGATAAGTGAGATGAGGGAAAAGGCTGATAACAGTCACTCGTTTGAAAATGAATGTGTTGCATGACCTTTGAAGCCAGCACTGGCTGAAGCTGATAACGGGACATCACCTGACAAGAGACCCACATCTGATGTCCCAGATAAGAAATCAAGAACGAAAACAGTAATATTTTAAATAAAATAAAATAATATTACTACACTATGGGCCGGTTCCCCGAACAGGGTTTAAGACTAGTCCTACTAGATTAAAATAAATGTTAAGAGCTGTCTAAACTGGAAAAGGCTGAGATATCTTAAAATACGTCATTGCCATTGTTTGGTCTTAAAATGCTCACAGATAATGCATTTTTGTAAGATATGTTTCTAAAAATTCTTAAATGTCCTAAATTAGCAAAGGTCTAGTCCTGGCTTAATCTAATTCCTATCCGGGAAACCAGTCCTATAAGTTAAAACAAATCATAAACCAAAGGTCGAAAGGAAAGTCGTTGGATTAAAATCTCTAAATATTGTGATTTAGGGAACAGGTGTCTAAGACACATGCACTCTCTTTTTACAGTATATCACATCAGAGGGCTAGCACAGTCTCCACTAATCTTGTCCACCTGGATTCACTATATAAGGGGAATTCAAGTCATACCACTGGGTTTCTTAGGGAGAGTGTGTGTAAGGTTTGAAGTATTTCCTGTTTACCAACAGAGGCAGTTTACAGATTGAGGTCAATGGAAAAAGTAAAGTAGAAGCATGTATTCAGTAAATGTTAAGACTAGCATTTCATTTTAAAGGTTGATTGATGAGGTTAAGTGAAAACAGTCCACTCACCACTGCCAGCGCTGCCTTCCCTGCGGCCTCGAGCACTGCTGTCCCTCCCAGATCTCACCCTCTGTGTAGGTCAATAACAGCATGCTGTCAAATATTTTGCAGCTCTCAGATATTTCATATACAGACCAATAAACATGTTCCTGAATAATTAACGATAGGTCTCCTGGCTAAAGGAACAGGAGAAGAAGAAACCCAGCTGAAGAGCTTTTTCATCATTCCTTTGAACAAAGACAATAAAGATCCATTCTATTCTGCAGCAAAAGAGGCCAGCAAGAAATAAGGGTACCTGCTCTCTGATCTCCTTCATTTTTTCAACTTTCTTGAGTTTGGTGGCATAATCCTGCACCTCTTTTAGTCCCATATCTGTGCACAGCCTGACCAGGAAGCGTAGACCTGCCCAACAGAAAACAACATGAGACTGAGAAAAATGGGCTAAAATAAAAACTGAAAATAAATGCTGAACAAATTACATTCAACATTTTCAGGAAATTTCCGATGAATGTCCTTGTAAGTCTCAAGTGCCTTTTGATAATTCCCTGAAAACAAATAAAAAAAATATATATAAACCATGATTTTGAGATGACAGCTTTTGGTTAAAATTATTATTGCTATCAAGTCCATACCACTTCTCCTGTAACAGCTAGCCACCATCAGCTGCCACTTCACCTGTGTTGGTCTGAAATTAACGAAAGGTTATTCAAAAACATCTCCACATATTCATGATGAACTCATATAATATTTACAGTCACTTACTGAATGAGGGTAGCTCTCTCAAAGAACTGAATAGCTTTTTCACAGAACTGCGTGTCAATGTAATATGCTCCCAACCATTCAATGACACTAATGTTTGAGGGAAAATACCTGTATGACTGAAATAAACAACACATTTATTATTTTAAACGCTAACTCTGTCAATTCTCATTCCTTGAGTAACTTGAATACCCCAAAATACCCACTAAACATTTAACTGCTATAATTTTTTTTGTACCTCATAATAGTACTGGAAGGCCTGAGACTTGTCTCCTTCGTTATCATAAAGGTCTCCCAGTTTGGCCAGCACCTGGGCATCTGTGGGGGTCACACTGGTGAGCTGCATCAGCCATTCAATGGCCTGATGAGGGTCTTCCAACATCTCATATCTAAAGCTGCTTAAGGAATATGACTCTTACCAAGAAAATGAACTTTGACTTACTATGCTTACTGTCTCCATTCTATTTCTCTAAAATTGAAATTATGAAAACAATCACAGAGCAGAGTTTAATTTTATAAACATTTCGATTACTGACACTTTAAGGAAGGATACAAACTAGCAAGCTGGTACATGACCTGAGCACTGTTTCTGAGGATAGCGTGCAGTTTGAGAAAGCAGTCCAGGGCTTCCTCCAGTCTACCCAGCCTCTTATAGGTCAAACCTGCAAGAGGATACAGAGATTTCTGCTTTAAAATGGCTGACATTATTAATTCATAGTCTTGTTCTCAGTTAAAACACTTTTCTGTAAATCTCATGTGATGTAAAGTTAGATGTCAAGTTTGTGATAGCAGACCTAAGTTATAGAGAGCTTCAGTGCACGATGAGTCATTACGAAGAGCCTCCTTATAAAACTCTGCTGCTTTCTCATAGTCCTCCTTCACAAACTCTGTGTTGCCTTTATTCACTAGGGCAGCAGGGTTGTAGCGGTCGGCACTCATGGCCAGCTCAGCATAGCGGTCAGCCTGGTCAAAATCCTTTTCCTGGAGAAGTCGGAGAAATACGCAGATGGAAGCAACAAAACAAGAGCATGTCTGTGAAAACCTCCTTAACACCAGCTCTTCGAGGTCATTGCGTGATGTTATAGTGATGTACTCACCAAGAAGTAAAGAAAAGACAGATTAGTGGCAGCAGCACTTTTTACCCGACTGTCCTTCTTCTCAAACATCTTTAGTGTCTCTACTGCCTGGAAACAAAATTGATTAGACATATTTATAGTGACTTAAAGGAAATGAGTCATATAGATAGATGTTTCACTATCATATTTTTTAATAATACCTAAAGACATCACATTACATTTGCTGCTACATGAAATGAGATTATCAATGCAACACAATACAATGTCAGCACACATATACACAAGGCCTACAGCAGAAAGACACACACGTTCACCAACAACACAAACATACCTCAGCCTCAAGTCATGCAGATGGACAGGCAAGAAAAAAAAAATCAAATGGACCATTGAATGTGGAAAGTGTTATGAGACAGAAACAAGGGTTCCACACAGACATAGAGCAAATATGACTCTGTTTTGTGGTAATATATCAAATGCAACATAATTTGAGTGTCCTTCCAGGGACCTCCTGGGATCTACCTGTTTGAAGTCTCTCTGTCTTAAGTATGTAATAGCTTTATTGATCTCCAAGTCATTTGCAAGCTCCACGTATTGTGACCCCTTCACCATGTCCACACACCTGAAAAAGTACCAAAAGAAAGGGGCAAACTCTATGGATGGTTTACTTTAGTCTATTAGAAATAGTCTTTTCTAATAATAATAATAATGAACTATAATTATTGAAACAAATACATAAATATTGTTAATGGAATGGCATGGACAAGTCTTGCACTTTAGCGCCCTCTTGTGGAATACACACACTACCACTTAAAGTTGTGTGTTTTTATATATATATATATATATATATATATATATATATATATATATATATATGT
>JAUCMS010000153.1:10920490-10930628 GCA_032357445.1 Enteromius radiatus | reverse complement strand
AGCGGCTAGTCGATGAATTGCAGTTTTAATCACTTCCGTGTTGGTTTCACTGGAGGGAGCGGGAGGTTGCCGCTTGTAGTCAACACGTCGGTTGCTAGGATACAGAGACGGCTATAGACTACACACACTGGCTACTTCGTGTTGTTTTTTGTTTTTTTTTTGCATTGATTATCTATGATTGCTGGACTATCGTCTGTGTATTTTAACATTTCATTTCTGAATGTACGTGCGAACGCTTTCTGAGCTGCAATCCAAGGAATTATCCTTCTGTAAAAGTCCTGATGTATTTAGGCGCGTGTGAGACGCCGTAGCTCCGCCTCTCTCGTGCACATGACAAGCTGAAGCTGGTGATGTTGGTGCTCCTGTGAAGTAGCTGACTGAGTTTTGACATTTGTAAAGTAGTTTGCGATGAGTTCATTAAAAGGAAAGATTATTACTGTTGTCGGGAGGTGAGAGTTACTTTATTAAAATCAGTCTGTCAGTTTTGGCAGAAGTGTTCCTGAGATTGTCTAAAAGAATATCCGAGTGGTCTTTGAACTCTACTGTGATAGCTTTTATGAGTATGTGTATTACTCAATATCAGATAAGTGCATGTGAAAAATGAACATTACAGTGATTTATGACTAAAATAAAATGAGCACGTGACTTATGACTTATTACTTATTTGACATATCTTGGGTAGGTTTAGCTTGTACGAATAAGGTTATTGTTCTATTTTACAGGGTTCTGTTCATGCATGGTCATCAAAGTAATATTTTTATTTGTCATGCTATATTAAAGTTCCTGTTTAAGTAGTCTCAAACATGTTCCTCATTTTGGTATGTAGATAATGCATTGGTATTCACTTATGTAAACCGACTCCTTGATCTGCATTTTTATTTGATTTATTTACTGTGCTGTCTCTTTTTCCTAATTGCTTGTATGTGGCATAATAAAGTGGGCTGATCGGCCGCTCCTGGGCCATGGTGTTTTTGAGTGGAGGATACATGGTCAAGATCTATGACAACAAACCAGGACAAGCATCAGGGGCCATCACAGAGATCAGGTCAGTTGTAAACATTAAAGAAAAATCACTCCTCAGTCAAATTCTCCACCTTTAGCATCACTGCTCAATTTTTGTCAGAGCAGGTTTATGACCCAATTTTATGGCACAATATTACATAAAGCAATGATCCGAGGAGATCGATAGAATAAAAGAGAGGGCATAATATGCAAGAAAATGTATACATTAATTGAAATTTTCTAGAACATATTAGTACACTCTGTCCATATCCTGTTTATGTTGTGTAAATAACCCTCTTGATTGATTTACCTCTTCTGTCACCAGAGGGAGTTGTAGGGCTTTCTCTTTCCTAGATATGAATTTGCATAGATACATTTCTCTCAGAAATTGCTAGTAAATTTCACAAACTGTTACAAAGAAATACATTGAATTAGAAAAACTAAAATGGTATTTACTTGAAAAATGCTCTACAATCGTTTTTCTTTTATTTAAAAATTCAAAAACCAGATTAGGACACACACCGAAAAAATTTAGTCATGCACGCAGACCATAATGAAAACTTTGCATTTGGAAAGAACAGCTGTTAGATTTTGTACAAATTTTGTTGAATTTGAGATGATGTGTGTTTTCGTGTGTGAGCAGGAAACAGATTGAGGAGCTTCAGCAAGCCAAAATGCTGAGAGGAAATTTCACGGCTACAGAGCAGTTGAGTTTACTCAGCAGTCATGATGACCTGCAACAGGCCCTGGAGGGAGCATTCTTTGTCCAGGTACGGTTTCTCTCTTAAATGCAAATGTCTTCCTGTTGCTCAAAAAAAGGATATGCATGGAATGAAAGCAACACATATTTCTAAGAATAAAAATCTAAAATTATTTCACATTTGTTTGTCACTGTACAAAGAACATGAAACCAGAAGGCATCTGTGGTTTTACATCTCATACTGTTTGAGCATTCCATGAGTTAATGTGATTAACTATTGAAATTGTGTGCTTAATTATTAAAATGTATTGAACACTAGGGAGCCAACCCTCTGTTTGCTTTTCGAAAGGCCTTTTTTTTTTATAAGGATAAATGAGCTGATGTATTTGATGATGCATTTTTCCTGTGAACAGCTGATGGTTTCTGTTTTTCCCAGTGATGACGTCAATATTTTGAATGTTGCCATATCCTGTTATGTGCTGATACTTTTGTATTTTCACATTTCATTGTTAATACAACAAATATTACCAATTTATTGTAGCGGTTTGTATGCTTGTGAATTGTTTTTCTAAAATATTCACAATCTTAAAGTCAACGTGAAAATTCAGAAATTCATTCATTTTTAGTGTATAGTTTATAGATCTTGATTAAATGATTTTTTAATGTTTATGTTCCATTACATGTGATTTAAAATGCCATAACTGGATCTTCTCCAATCGTTTCGTATGTGTGTTTTAGCCCATTTTCTTTCCCCTCGCATTTGTTTTCTTCCTTTTGTGTGCTCTTATGGAAAAGATGTTCCTACAGCTTCAATTATAGTACATTTCCTACAGTTCTTATATTGTTGACCATTATCAGCTCTTGTCCTCTGTGTTTTCTGTGAATAGGAGTGTGTGTTTGAAGACCTGGAAACAAAGCAGACTATCTTCCATGAGGTGGAGAATCTTGTCACAGAAAGCGTGATTCTCAGCAGCTCCACTTCCTGTCTGATGCCAAGCAACGTGTTCTCTCGTGTCCAGAACCGAACTCGGTGCATCATTTCTCATCCGGTTAGTCATGATTACTGTCTATGATAGATTATATTACATATACACTGTGGTGGTGCACAAGCTTGAGGCCACATTGAAAAGGTGAGACTCAAAATTAATTTTTAGGCCTTTGAAATTGTTTTTGAAAGAAATTATGATGCAAATAATATATAAATAATGAAAATTATATTTAAAAAAAAAAAGAGACTACCAGTATGATATGCATATACGTCAGTTTTTTGTGATTACTGCAATGGTTATATTCAAATGTACTTACAACGTTAACGGGGCAGTCGTGGCCTAATGGACAGGGAGTTGGGCTTGTAACCCAAAGGTCGCTGGTTCGAGTCAATGGCTGCCCACTGCTCCGGGTGTGTGTTCACGGTGTGTGTGTGTGTGTGTGCGTGGTTGATCACTTCTCACTGCTGTGTGTGTGCACTTGGATGGGTTAAATGCAGAGCACAAATTCCTACCTGGCAACCATACCTGGCCACATGTCACGTCGTTTCATTTCCATTTTGTTTTAATGCTACTATTTATGTTTATTTAATTATACCGTTATTAACACAGATGGTCTTGATTTAGCAGCCTGTAGTGAAGAATGAAGATAAGTGCTTTAGGCCAAGAAGGCTTTACTGGACTTTGAATCCTTCCATGCTTAATGGAAATTCCACTCTGATCTCATGAGCAGCAAGGTCTTCCTGGTCGTGTTGTCCTTTAAAGCAGTGTAAGGCAAATAGTTCACCTCCACCTGCATTAAGTGAATAATTAATCATGAATGCCAAGCATTTGTGGTCAGACATTTATACAGAGAGACCTTCATTGTGGGAAAGAAGTTGAATGCAAGGCCATTATCTCTAGCTCTAGTAAACACATTGATATAGTGCTTTATCTGTGTCCAGAGGCAGATAAACGGGTGTCATGTCCTTCTTGTTTTGAACCTCACAGGTGAACCCGCCCTACTATGTACGTCTGGTGGAGCTGGTGCCACACCCCGAAACACTGTCTGCTGTAATGGATGTTGCTTACTCACTGATGACGAATGTGGGGCAGGCACCTGTGCGACTCAGGAAGGAGATCGATGGTTTCGCATTGAACCGTGTTCAGTATGCCATCATAGCAGAGTCCTGGAGGCTGGTGCAGGTTAGTTGAGCCGTGGAACAAAACCTCATATCAGTTAGATTTTTATATATTATATAATTATAATATATAGTAGATATAAATATATTAATAAATATATATATATATATATATTAGGGGTGTCCTTGAGTAGTCGAATCATCTGAGCCTGATTCGACTCCCAATCTAACAGTCAAATATTTGCAGGGTGTTATGATCATACCATTTGGCTGTATGCTCAATGTCTGATTTCACATAGAACTACCAGTTTTCTCCCAATATGTTAATATGTGCTGTAAATAAGAATCTGAAAAGAAAGAAGCTTTAAATAAATATTTTAACCTGCGTGAATAAATCCAACCATCCCTATAGAATTAAATGTAGTTTCATTTTCCATAATCAGTGTCCAACAGACGTGCATCTTGGCGGCAGGGATTGAAATCTTTAATGAGACTCAAATTGAGGCAGAGTGAAAAGATTGGATTATTTTGGATCAGGTAGGGTACAAGTGATTTTAAAACAGCTGGTTTATATTGGTGTTTCTTCTACTAGGTGCACTTTTAGCCTTGTGAAGTTGGAAAAAAAACTTTAAAAAAGTTACATAACACATAAGTCGCATAAGTTTAAATAATTTTTTTTTAAATTTAAGAGTACAAACTGAGATTACAAGAGAAATTAATATTATATAAATAATATTAATTGTCAATTAATTAATATTGTTAATATTTAAATTTTTTTCCAACCTGTAATGAACAAATGTCATTTCCACCACATCTTAATATACAGCTGTTATTTAAAAATATAACAACTTATGCCACTTTAGAATTTTTCAAGATAATATTTGTAACTATCTTTACCAGTTTTTCCACTATGTACAATAATTATAAATTTGTCAATTAAATAAATTAACTGCCCCAACGACCAAATGCTGAACGGTACACCTGTCAAACTCTGAAAGTTAATATTGATTATTAGAAAATAAATAACTTGAATATTTAAGTAGAGCATGATCTCTCTAAGTTGTGGATACATTTTTCATGTGTAATGAGAACTTTTTAATTAAAAACAAAATGTGTGTGGTGGTGGAAATGACAATGCATTAACATGTATGTAGAGAAACCGTAGAGATATTTATTAGAAAAATTCTTAAAGGGTTACTCAATCCAAAAATGACATTTTGTCATTAATCAAATGTTGTTTTAAACCTGTAAATACTTTGTTAATCTTTGGAGAGATTTTTGAAGAAAACCTTGTGATTGTCCAAACAATTACCACTGAAAAGGTGCAGAGAAGTATGAAAGAAGTCGTCTGAATGCTCCATCTGCCATCAGTGGTTCAACAATACGTTTGTATGGGAAAAATACTAAAATAACTATTCAAAAAGTCGGCATGTAAAGTCACTGTATCGCCATTTTGTAGATCATCTGGTGAAAGCACATAACATTTGCAGTTCTGTGTTTGACACAATGGAAAGAAATGTCTTGTACGTGTATTTACGCTTTGATTTGTACAAACAGTCTAAATTGTGTTCTGAAGACGAACAAAGCTTTTACGAGCTTGGAATGACATTGGGGATAAGTTTTTGATTAATGACAAAATTATCACTTTGGGTGGAGTAACACTTCAAACTTATAACTCTCATTAAATTAAATTCACAAAGTCATTAAACATGATACCTGTTTTTAGTGTAATGCTGAGTATGATGTATAAACCTGGCTCATGGTTTTAACCAGAGTGTCACTGTAGACATCAGTACCCTGTATGATGGCAGGATAAATATCTCCATCATACTACACCTTTTTCGTTTTTTTCTCAGGTATCTCTTCTAGTCTCTTTTAAGTCTTTCTTCATATTTGAAAGGGTCAGCTTTTATTTTGTCCCTAAAGGCCTGTGACCTTTCTTTTGTTACCTTAGGTGGCATCTTTATATTAATATAATTTAGAAATAAAAATGATATAAATACAAAAAAGTATTGTAATATATTATAAGCTAAAAAGTATTGCTGAAATCTCTCGCAATCCATATCAATTTACTTTGTAACCATCAATGTCTTTTTCACCACAGAGGGAAGTGTTGTATTTATGTATTTTTTTGTGAAAAAATGGAAGATAACTTCACTGATTAGCTTTGAATTAATACTTATCATTGCATGTATGCAAAATAGTCTTATTTAACTAAGCTGTTTCCTGATAATTAGAGGGTCAGCCCTTGATTCGAAAACGAGGCTGTGAGGGTAAACAAGAAATTGCAACAAGACGACATGGCTGTGTAGACTGCAAACCTATTGCATCTTCCTCCTCTTAATATCTACTGCGTGAAATGTTCACTCACTGCTCATTAATTTCGGATTTTTTTCTTGATTTGTCTTATTTGTCATGATGTTTCAAAATTACTAGCTTGTGTGCCTTTTTTCAGCGAGCCAGCTCAAACTGCTGCACTGTCATATAGGAATGACGGGGAATCCTAGCTTAATAATAAACATTCGAATGGAGCCAGGCGAGAGTATACCCAAGGCTTTATCTCTTCCGTGAAGCGTGAGCAGAACAAACTACGACAGCGTAGTGCCTCTAAACTACGAGATTAAATTTGTAATATTTTGAGAATAAAGTAGAAACTACTAGAATAAAGTCTAAATGTTACGAGAATAAAGTCGGACTAGATTGGGAGCACCCGGAGATATTCCAAAGTCTCAGCTTTCAAAAAGTTGGTGGATGGAGCGAGACATGATGTCCAAGATGTGCTGAATTGGATTCAGGTCTGGGGAACGGGCGGACCAGTCCATAGCATCAATGCCTTCGTCTTACAGGAACTGCTGACACACTCCAGCCACATGAGGTCTAGCATTGTCTTGCTTTAGGAGAAACCCAAAGCCAACCGCACCAGCATATGGTCTCACAAGGTGTCTAAGGATCTCATCTCAGAACTTAATGGCAGTCAGGCTGGACACTACGCTGACAGACACAGCAAACCTTCTTGCCACAGCTCGCATGGATGTGCCATCCTGGATGAGCTGCACTACCTGAGCCACTTGTGTGGGTTGTAGACTCCATCTCTTGCTACCACTAGAGTGTGAAAGCATAGGAACTGAGAGGTGATCTGTGGTCACCACCTGCAGAACCACTCTCTTTATTGGGAGTGTCTTGTGTCATTTCAACCTGTTGTCTCTTCCATTTGCACAACAGCATGGGAAACTGATTGTCAATCATTGTTGCTTCCTAAGTGGGTGGTTTGATTTCACAGAAGTGTGACTGACTTGGAGTTACATTGTGTTGTTTAAGTGGTCCCTTTATTTTTTTAGCAGTGTATATACACTACCATTTAAATGTTTGAGGTAGGATGGAATTTATACTTTTGTTCAGCAAGGATGCATTAAAGGTGATTGCTCAAAGGTGAATTATATTGTTACAAAAGCTTTCTATTTCAAATCAATAAATAAAATCCAATTTTAAATAATCATAAAATGAAAACATACAGAGGACAAACATGCACTCACATCCTTCACTACACTCTCTGAGGCAGAAGTCTCCAAACTAATCCTTTCTAATCATCCTACTACTTGTCTGCCTGATCCAATTCCATATCTTCTCCTTCAAGCCTTGTCTAACCTCCCTACATCTCCCTACAGGCTTGTATAACTCCACTACTTAAGAAACCCACCTTAACCCATCTCTTTAAGAGAACTACACACCAGTTTTCCTTCTTCTGGTCATTGCACTTGAACGAGCAGTGTTCAACCAAGTCTTTGCCTTTCTCAGAGAGAACAACCTCCTCCAGAAGTAGACATTCAACTGATGCTGCCTTGCTTCCAGTTGTTGAAGCCGTGGCAAGAGCAGATACCAAATCTTAAACAATTACCTTGCTGGATCTGTCCACTACTTTTTACACTATTAACCTCCTGGTCCTCCTGTCGACCCTGTTTGCAAAGGGCATTTCAGGAACTGCACTCCAGTGGTTTGAGTCTTACCTCTCAGATAGGCCCTTCAAGGTATCTTGGAGAGGTGAGGTATCCAAGTCGCAGTTAACTAGTGCTTTGCCTCAGGGCTCAGTTCTTGGACCACTTCTCTTCTCTATCTACATGTCATCACTAGACTCCGTCATTCAGAAACATGACTTTTCATATCACTGCTATGCTGATCACACTCAACTCTGTCTCTCATTCCATCCTGATTATCCGATGATAGCTCCTCACATCTTGACTTGTCTAGCAGACATTTCTTGCTGGATCAAGGACAATCAACTTCAACTCAAACTTGCCAAGCCTTATGGTTCCAGCAAACCCATTATTTCTACACAATACAACAAACAACACAATACTTCAAAAACAGCCAGAAACCTTGGATTATGATTGATAATCACCTTGTAGATTTGCTTTATACAACATCAAGAAGATCAGATTCACAACTCCTTGTTCACGCTCTTGTTCTGTCCAGGCTGAACTATTGTAATGCTCTCTTGGCAGGCCTTCCAGAAAGTTCTGTTAAACCTATAAAATGAATCCAAATTGCAGCAACTAGATTAATTTTTAATGTGTCACACCAATAGCTGCTCGCATAAAATTCAAGGCATTGATGTTTGCCTACAAAACCACTCTCCAAACCTCTTTAATGCGCCATCCCAAAGAGACATAACTTTCACAGACTTTTAAATAAAATCTCATTTTAATTATTGGGTGAACTATCCATTTAAGGCTTGCATTGCAATGACCTTATAAGAGATAAGGGTAGGATCATGTGTTAAAAACTAAGATTTTATAAAAGTAAAATCAGTTTAACACAGCTTCTCATTGTTAATTGCTTAAGGTGTCCTCATTACAGGATCAAATTTGTTAGTTCACTTCATTGCTCTGATAACAGACCTTTTGTTTGTTCAAGTGTGGTCGAAAATGTATTGTTGACGAATCTTGTTAATTACATATCGCTGAACAGAAAAATCCTATATCGTAAATTGTGATGCATTGGCTCTGTAACACCCTGCTTTTAGAAGGATATAAAAATAGAGGAAGGAATGAATGAACAGAGACTATTGTATTTTGTTCAAATGGAAAACACTGCAGCATCCATAGTCTTAATTCACTGTTTACAAATGGTCAATTAAGAGAAGGGAATAACTCATTTTTCTTTTCTGTTTTGTTTTCTTTCTTTTTCTTGAGAAACTTTTAGAACAGCCAACTTCAGCTTATCTTTCCACACACTGGAGGTTTTGTCCTGGTATCAGTACATGTATTACAGTGTATCAAATGAACATAGGGTAGAGTTAGGTGATCCACTTTAAAAACCAAACCCTTTTCCGCACTGCCCACAAGCATGAACAAAACGAGTCAAGAAAGCATTTCCACAAACAATGGATGCCTCACTTTGAACTTATTTGTACAGTGACTGTTCATTATTCAGTCGAATAATGGATATTTAAAGACAAAACTGTATGTTCTATGTGTATTATGGAGGCATCATCACAAAACTGTAAAGATGATTCATAGTGACACTAAAAGATGTTGTATACACAGGTGTCATTATCATCATCATTTACTCACCCTTACATTGCTTTAAACCTGCATGGTTTTGTTTTATTTCTGTGGAACACAAAAGAAGATATTTAGCATAATGTTCAGACCACACTTTTTCTGTATAATAACAGTGAACAGAAATAATTGGGTAAATAATGTAAGGATTGTTTGTTTATTTCTTTATTTATTTTGTAATATCAATTTAGATACAACCACTAAAAGATTTTGATTTAAGTTTTGAAAATGCTCTCAATAAAGTTAAAACAGAAATTCCTTACATAAGACAAAACCCTTGTATTGTTGCTACTTAAGAACATTCTGTGACTTAATCGCAGTTGCTAACATTTGAGAGGTTAAAAGTTGAACCACTTGTAAGTAAACACGTTTGTGTTTGACCTTTTTGACGGCTTGACGTTTTTACTTCTTTCAGAGATTTACAACCGCTCAACTAAAGAAAAGAAAATCTTTTGAAGACAAAATGTCATTTTTAAATGTAATTTGTATTTAATTTGTAAATTGTAATTTTTCCTCATCAGTGTTATTATGCAATCACTGATTTTTCTGGAAGGACAGTATAATTTAAAGCTTATCATGTTCTCTCTCACTAGTTTCCATATGACAGCAATTTAAATTCTTATTTCTTATTAGGCATAATGAGGTAATTTTCAGTGATGGGCAGTAGCGTCGCTACAAGTAGTGACGCTACTACTTTAACTACATTTCTCAGTAGCTTGTTGGTAGCGTCGCTGTTTTCTGAATCAAATAGCTTTTCAGTAGCGAAGCTCT
>JAUCMS010000153.1:10900403-10912812 GCA_032357445.1 Enteromius radiatus | reverse complement strand
ATATATATTAGAATAATATGTGTAAAAAGTAAAATAAAGCACCAGTCTTCATGTAAAATTACGAGTTGGACTACTATAGTTAAATTGGGGCGATGAGTTTACCCCAGTTGACGGGGCGTGGCGTGCGCACTGACTGGCGATGACTTTCTGAACGCAGCACTCTTGCATGACCACTCAAAGTGACGGTAGCGATGGCTGGGAACGGGAGACAGCTGCGCTTGGTGAGACTCCGTCTCCACACGCGGTTTGCCATGAAAGACTAGGTTTCCTACGAGAGTTTGACCTCGGGTCTATGTATGAAGAACTTTTGTGAATGAAAAAGTTGGGCGGCCACTTTCAAAAGAGTTTGGTAAGCTGGCAGTGCTGCCAGGATTTGGGAACGGGGGGAGCGGGGAGGGCTCCTGCTACCTTTGGGAGGTCTGTATGCTTTCAACGCACTCAAACTGTGGCACCAGTGGCCGCTGGATATTGCTTTCTTTAGATAAGTTTGCCTACTTCATTCAAGGTATGCTTTAAGTTAGGTCTACGAATCTTTTATCCTTTTACATCCCACATTAATTAATATGACTTTTTGCTAACTGGAAGGCCATCTTAGACTTCACTTTGGATGGTTTCTGCTTACTAACAGCTAACATCATTTAGACACATTTCAAGAAAAGAGCTGTTGTTTGAGATGACAGGTATGAGCGCATAATCACTGCAAAGAATAGAAAATCTGCCTCTCTCTGACAGTTTGACCTGGATGTACAGTGAGAACACTTACTATCATCAGCTAATTATATACACAGAAGCAGTTTGTAATTAAACACTTAGTTGATATACCAAAGATGCAAAGTATTATTGATATAGCCTATAGTAATTATAAACTAACTAACTTTAATAACTGTAATGAAAATTATAGCTACCTTGCGAACGAAAAAATGTTTAATACATTTAGCTAGAAATGAACCATAATAGACCATAATTTACTGGAATTAAAACAATAAATAAAAGGGCTAAAAGTTTATTATCTATGAAACTAGTATAAGGATTTAAAAAAATAAAAACCTAAATAATTATTTTGTTTACAAAAAGATATATAACTGTAAAATAAACCAAGTTAAATGTAAAATAAATAAATAAACAACTGTTTATTATTATTATTAAATAACTTGCACTTTCTCTTTCAGGGTCATAGACTTGAATTAGAACCTTAGTCGATGGATTTGCCGCCCTCAATACAACATCATTTTAGTAAGTAAATATATTGTTTTCCTCCCTTTTGTATATTTTGCTTTGTTTACTAATGATGATACTATCTTAACCTTGTTCTGTTACACCTAGTTAAATTTCGTTGTTTATTTTTAGCTCATTATGATAAAGATGAAATCTGTGTTGATCAAAATCCTTACGTTATAATAACGTGACACTGGATTAATCATTTTTTCAAAGCACGTACAGCACCTACAGTGTGAATTTGTGAATTGTACATTTTTAGCTGTCAATTAATTATATTGATGTAGACATGATCTGAGTGTAGATTCACAACTATAAAGTGGCCTGGGTTGGCCAATGCCCTGTCTCCATGTTTCACTGCATTTTTCACCTTGATGTCCTGAAATTGGCTCTATCAGGGCCCTCCACGCATCACTGTCCAGTCAACGCTTTCAACTGTTTTTGAACATTATAATGTTGATCTCAGCACATGCCTGCTGGGCAGTGAAGCGAACAGGTGATAGAGAAAGAGGCCGTGTGTATGAGTGTGGTGAAACAGTGTGTGTACGAGTGTATGTGTGTGTGTCAGTGGCTGGAGAGAAAGCAAGCTAGAGAGAGTTTGCTTACACTGTGCATGCCAGATTCATAGCAGCCAGTTAGAGAGTTAAATAGCAAGGGGTCACGAAATCCATAAGTTTATATCAAACATTTTGTTTTTTTAATGTGATATTTACAGTGATCAACGACAAGGTTGATTAGCTTGGTTTTCTTATACGTGGTTTGGTAAAGTGCAGGGGAGTGCTTCACTAGGACTGACCATTCGGATCTTATGCAGAACCGTGAAATGCTGTGTGAGTTCGTGAGGGCTGAGCGTGTTTTATACGTTAATTTACCAGCTGTGCCTGTTTGAGTGGGCAGTGCAGGCCTGAGAAGATCCAAAGTGTCTCGTGTACAGTGTAAAGCTATTTTGTGAACTAGCTCTGATGAATCCTCTCTGTTCCCCTTTAACCCTTTCTCTCACCTGACTCCACTCTCTCTCTCTCTCTCTCTCTCTCGCCCTCAGACTGTACTTTCTCTCTAGGCTAGAAATCGTGAAGCATGGGTGACTGGAGCTTTCTTGGACGGCTCTTGGAGAATGCACAGGAACACTCGACCGTGATCGGCAAAGTCTGGCTGACAGTACTGTTCATTTTTAGGATTCTGGTGTTGGGAGCGGCGGCCGAGGAGGTCTGGGGTGACGAGCAGTCGGACTTCACCTGCAACACGCAGCAACCCGGTTGCGAGAACGTCTGCTACGATGAGGCCTTCCCCATCTCCCACATTCGCTTCTGGGTGCTCCAAATCATCTTCGTGTCCACGCCGACACTCATCTACCTGGGCCATGTCCTGCACATCGTTCGAATGGAGGAGAAGCGGAAAGAGCGCGAGGAGGAGCTGCGAAAGGCCAGTCGGCTCCAGGATGAGAAAGAACTCCTGTATAGAAATGGAGGGGGAGGGGAGTCTGGTGGACGGGGTGGGGGCGGCAGCGGCAAAAAGGAGAAGCCGCCAATCAGAGACGAGCATGGCAAAATCCGCATTAGAGGTGCCTTGTTGCGCACCTACGTGTTCAACATCATTTTCAAGACCCTGTTTGAAGTGGGGTTCATTTTAGGTCAGTATTTCCTCTATGGTTTCCAGTTGCGGCCCCTTTATAAGTGTGCTCGGTGGCCCTGCCCCAACACTGTGGACTGCTTCATTTCCCGGCCCACGGAAAAGACCATCTTCATCATATTTATGCTTGTGGTGGCTTGCGTGTCCCTTTTGCTGAATTTGTTAGAAATCTATCACCTCGGATGGAAGAAAGTCAAACAGGGCATGACCAATGAGTTTGCCCCCGACCGCGAGTCGCTGCCCGACGCGGACGAAGCGGAGGCCGAGTCTTCTAGAACTGCACCTGCCACCCTCAGCTACCCGCCAGACTACACAGAGGTGGCAGTGGTTGGCGGAGGGTTCCTTCAGCCTGTGTCGGCACCCTCGACGGCCGAGTTCAAGATGGACCCGCTGCGCGAGGAGCTGGAGGAGTCCTCGCCGTTCTACATCAGCAACAACAACCACAGGCTGGCTGCCGAGCAGAACTGGGCCAACCTGGCCACCGAGCAGCAGACTCGGGAGATGAACGCCGCCTCCCCCTCCCCTTCCTCCTCCTCGTCTCGCTCCTCCGATAACGGGCGGCAATCCAAGGAAGCCGCTCAGCACGCCGGTGGCCCCACCACCCCTGGCGGTGGTTTGAGCAACGGACCGGAGGAGGGGCACGTCACCACCACTGTGGAGATGCACGAGCCGCCCGTCGTTTTCACTGATGCGCGACGATTGAGCAGGGCTAGTAAAGCCAGCAGCGCGAGAGCGAGGCCTAATGATTTGGCAGTTTAGTGGCTCTCCGCTGCTTTTGTGGACAAAAACATACACACAAAAAAATACACCAAAATACATGAGGAAGAAAGGGGCAGATTGCTGGAACAAAACGTTAATTCCATTTTGCAATGTAAAATTATTTTGATTTTAGTCATCTCTTATGGCTTATGAAAGATGGCTTTTGAATGCTGGTTAGTGTTATGCAGCTGAATGAAGCAGCGCATCTGATTCAGGTTATGTTACACTGGAATCTCAATGATTTATTGACATTAGCAAATGTCACTTGAATTAGTCTTGTGACAAGGTCTTTCTCTGTGCAATTGTCTAAGGTTATTGATAGTAATGGCATTTAATGTGCGAGATGATCTGACAGCACCATGAGGTTTTTCAAAACAAGCATGGATAGGGACAGTAAAAAAAAGAGGCTTTTGATCAGAAAAGTAATATCAGAAATAGTCATATCAGAAACAGACAGATTATGTGACAAAACCAGATGTAGCATATGACCCTGGATGTAAGTAGGGCCATTCACCCATTGTATAAGGTCAAAAGATTTGATCAGATTTTAGTCTCATGCAATACTATTTTATAGACTTGAATTGGATATGAGAGAAATGGGAAAAAGAGAGTAGTTGAAGTAATTGAAGAAAGAAGTTGTCAAAATCAATTAAAACTTTTTAATTTGTTATTGTTCCAGCATCTGTCTCTGCATTTCCTCACTGTAAAGAGAAATCAAAAGGTTTAGGAAAAGGAAAAAAAAAAAACTTTAATGCATCACAGAGAAAAAGTCATCCATACACTGAAAATAAGTATATAGCTGAGGCAAGTGAAATATTTAGATAACTGTTGTACTGCTGAATGGTGCAGAGTTTTAATTCATATAGCTTGTGTATTCTCTGGACCAAGTTTCTATTTTTCTTTTTTTCAATTCCATGATCTGAATTTCACATCCTGCTCCTCTGTTGGATTTGAGAGTTTTGATATATGACCATGTCCAATCTTGGCATCAGGAATACATGATCACTTTTGAAGTAGTTAATCAGATAAGGGGAGTACTAACTCTCATTACATGTGACATTTAAAATATTGGTTTTTATTTCAAAAAGTTTGAGCATTTTCTAAAAATGTAAGCAATTGGTTGAGAATGAGTAAAAAACAGTTATCAAAAGCATTGCTTTTCTGTAGTCAGTTCGTGGTTGCCAAAAAGTAGTTATTTCAAAATGGACATAAAAAGATGCTTATGTGTCTTACGCTGATATGGAGTTTATCCCCCCCCTTTTTTTTCCTCCCTTTTTTTGGTCCAGTTTCAGGTTACTGTGAGGCCCTCATTTTCACTGACTATAACTGCTGTTGTATAGAACATGCCTTCTGTAAACATAACATCTCGCATAAACTTGAACAGCACAACGTGATTTTTTTTTTTTTTTGAAAACTTTACAAAACTGTTGTTGAGACCCATTCAAACACAGTGTACACTGCTTTTATTATCAGGTCTATATTTCTGCAATCTATATAAAGAGACAGACAGCCCTGAAATAGAAATGGTACAGTGCTTCATCACGCAGAGTTTGTGCTTAGGACAGTATTACTTTTGCTTTTATCAGATCGCAGTATTTACAGATGTATGTTATTTATTTTCTGCCGTTTTAATGTATCCAAAAACAAAAGTGTTATTTTGTCATTTTTTGGTTCTTAAAGTTTACATTTTAGTAAATAGTTGAAGATTTGCACATTTAGGCAAAAGACACTGTTCAATAATTCTTACATTGATAGAAAGGAGGAAATATTTTTGATCCTTAAAGGAAAATGTCTTAATAGTAAAAGTCGTTGTGTTGATGGCAGTATTATTCCACTTAAATAACATCAAATGTAATTTATAAAACAGCACTTGTAGAGTATAAGAAATATACACGTTTCCCATGTTTTATTTTAGGACTGTTGTGGTGGCCTGAAAGGACCGCAGACAATTTGAATTTTGTGCATTATAGCATTTCATCCATTCTGAATTTGAATTGGCCAGCCAGCCAGCTCTTTCCTATCTCGATCCATTTGTAGTGTACTTAGTTGCAGCCCATTACTCTCAGATAACACTCATTTCTTGAACTTCTTGAACTGATTTTCTCTAGCAGAGCTGATTATTCTGACCAATCAGGGAAATGAACCACCTACATATGCTCAGAACAGCAGCCTGTTTCAATGCTGTCTTAAGAGAAGTGCCTTGTGTATTCAATTTTATAAGAACAAGTTGATGTAAATGTTCATTTACCTCAAATGTTTACAAAGCTGTTACTAAATAAACTTTTTGTACCATAAATGTAGGCTACTATGTCTTTTTCAGTTATACATGGCAAGCGTCAAAACACCTGTTAAATGTTATTGACGTTTTAATGCTTTCAAGTGCCTGTTCAGTAAAAAGGCTCCGTAAATGGGCTATTAAATAAAAACATTTAAAAAAAGAAGGGAAAAAACTTTCACTGAACTGCAAGATCTTTCTAAAGGCTAGAATGTAATTAAGTAATTTTGTCATTTTTTTTATCTTAAAGGTTAATGATGCTAATGCATTATGCAATTTTATGTGATCTAGGCCAAAACCATCAAGAGCTACACCATAAAAAGAAACAAATTTGCAGGAAGCCTGAGTACATCTTAGACAAGAACTTACACTCGTTGACCTCTGACCTTCATACTTATCAGTCCTCCACTCCAGATTCCTAGAGGGGAAGTGAGAATGAGACTGAATCATGAGGGACATTGAAATGACACATCACCACCACAATTCGCATAGTTCTTCCTCTGTGAGGGAGCAGGCCAAAGGATGATCCATGGCATGAACAATATATGTATAATGTATGATATCACCCTAATTGACATCACGTTTAAGACAAATGCTGCTTTGTTTTGTTAACAAGATGTTTAAAATTTGAAAGCAGAACTACAAATGTTGCCCCCTTACGAAGCTTTAATGTATTTATTTATCTGTTAGTAGCTAAAGAGAATTATCTGTAAGCATTTGCATTTATCTGCTTCCGAACAGCCTGACAAAACAGACCTGTACAGTCTGTGGTCATTTCACATTTAATACAAAATAAAATTACAGGATGTCTCAAAAAGGAGGATTTACACTGACAACAAAGATTTAATTCTGGATCACAGGCACCTTGTCTGCAAAAACCTAAGACTGTGGGAAATTGTTTAGGAATAAAGAAAACCAACTTAAATTTAACAGTAAATAATTTTAAATTATAAACTATAAACATGATATATATATATCTAAAATATAAAATATAAAAATAATCCCATTTTTACTTTCTCAGCCATAAATCATCCCTGGGAGAAATGGATTCAATTCATGCAAGGCTAAAGCATGTTGGGAGGAGTTCAAGTGTTAATTCTCACTGTACTGGTTCGTTTGAACTGATACTTATTGCATTTAGTCAACATATGCTGTGTGTTGTGGGAACAGACTCTGTTACACATATACACACACACAGCAGTTGAAGCTCCACTGGCTGCTTCATGTGCTCAGTGTCTAGATATCTATGAGAGGACAAGTGTGTTGGGTTATTTTAGGGCCAAAGGATTAGAGGGACAACGCACATTTGAAACTGGCAAACCTTGCATGATGGTTTCAATAAACAGAGCTAATTTGGAGTATCAACATAGGTTATGATAAGAATAAGGACAGTAATCAATGATTGCTATGAGAAGAGCAAAACAACGGCATCAAATAAAATGGATAGATGTAGTATAGGTTTATGGGGAAAAGAGCATGGAGCCAGTCATTGAAGAGGAGGTGATACGCAGTAGGTGTTAAGTCCAGTGTTTGAGGGGTGTCATTCGATTGGTTGTCTTCAGGTTGAAGGTTGCAATGCTATCTCCGAAGGGCAGGGTCTATGTGTCTATGTGAGCACTTGGCTTCACCATCCCAGAACTAAAAACAAGCAGGCAGTTATTTATAGCTTTTAATCACCTTGGAAAAATTATGCAGCCTCTCTTCCTGAATACCACTGTGCTGTGTTGTTTATATTAGGAAAGCTACTCAATATGTTTGGGGCCCAGTCTGAAACAAGGTGTGCATGTTCAACATTATAACAACACAATAATTGAATCATACTGTAACTGTGATGCAAGCCACTTCATTTCCATTATCTCATTGCAATGAAAGCTACAATAAATAATTGTACATTTCCAAAATGTGTACTTTTTAGTTTCAGACTAATTCAAGTGACATTTGCTAATGTCAATAAATCATTGAGATTCCAGTGTTTAGATTGATTGATTCCTTGACTGGCATTCTGTTTATAATTTTGTAACTCCTAATTGTTATAGGAATCAGTAGCACCACTGACAATTCAATATCAGGTTAAAAGTTAAAATTCTGTTATAATTTACTCACCCTCATGTTGTTCCAAACCTGTATGCCACACTTTCTCATCTGGAACATAAGAAGAGATATTTTGAGAAAGTCAGTGTTCATCAAGAGATATTAGCAATTAATTATAAATATTATTTTATTTACAATATAATGTAAGGCATAGAGGAGTAACACTAATATATATATATATATATATATATATATATAATTAAATGTGTTGAAATGTGTTTAATTTAAATATAATCACATTTTAATTTAAATATATATATATATATAATCACATTTTTTCTAACTTGTTTGTACTACTGCCTTATTATACAGCAGTAACATAACAAGAGTTGACAAAAATATAAACATTTGCAAGACTGAAAATATTATTAAGTTACAATTCAAATTTGTTTAACGTTATATATCATATTAGAATATATATCTTATTGTGTACATACATATTTTGACATTGCACTTCTATTTGAAAATAGTGTCCTGTAATTATACAAGTATACCGTTTACCCTAAGTCTACCCCTTTAACCTAAACAGTTCACAAAACATGTATGAGTTTATCAATTCAACATGAACACAATAGATTATTTATTATTTTATTATTACGTAGTTCATATTTAAACACACCCAATATAAAGTGGGGCTTGGTATTGTATAGGAATTGTTTGCATTGCAGTTTGACCTTTTGCCAGTTGAAAGTAAGAGCATCTGCCAGAGCGACTGTAGAATGACCCAGAAGATAAAGGCACAGAGATCTCTCTGTGAACACACTCCAGCACCATTCTAGTCAGTACAGAGAATGTCTGGACTCACGCTTACATACTAAACAAGAGGAAGTATGTAAGGGCAAAATGGCAATGACAGTGAATCTGAGTGAATCAGTGTTTCAGTCATAATGTGCACATGGACTGTTGTTCTGTTGAAAATGGGCTGTATACTCTCACACGGGTAGTCCCCCTGCTTTCTACTACATAGGTCATCCTAAATTTAACATCACTACAAATAAGCCCTTGAAGTTGGGCTGGATGGGACAACAGGTGTCTAAGAGCATAATTGGGTCTGACATCTTACATGAGCAGGGCTGTTTTAACATGCTTTTTAAAGCTCATGTAGAAATGAAAATGTGAGAATTGTGGTGGTTCTCACTTTAGAGTACAGCTGGTCACTGTGATCCCCCTGTAACACTAACTCCTCCTCCCTCAGCGTGCTCTCTGTTGTTTTATAATTAAATGGTGACATTAGTTCATATCATGTGATTCTGAAAGGATTCATCACACATTAGAGGGCCTAATCGCCACCTATAGTCTGCCTCTCGCCTCTGCCATGGCTCTATCCCAGATGACCCTGCTGAGGGCAGCACTTTCTTTATGTCCCCTGAAAGGACTGGGGATTGAGCCCAAACAAAAAAACCACGAGGGTGAAAAAATGTTTTTACATCCGCCTGCCCTCTCGCTCGGCCGGCTGTGTGTGCGCTCTGGGTCGTTTTCGCTTTAGATCAATGGGACAAGTTATTGGAGTCTGGCCAACTCTAACTGATGGAAAAGAAAGAAAAAAGCTGCCTCTTCAAAAAAAAAAAGAGGGTTTGTTATACCTGCACGTGCCTTCACAAAACAGCCCGGTCTTCTTATTCTAGCTGCTGATTTACCTCTCGTGTACATAATTTGGGTTTTTGAACTGAAATGTTAAGCAGATTTGTGCGCCGTGCAGCACAAGGAATACATCCACACAAACGCAGGGAGGTGCCAAAGTTCACAAGCACACTCAAATAGGTGGAGTAACCTCAGCATGCTTTGCGTCACTCAAACAAAGAGACAACATTCCAGTGATCCTGAAGCAGGGATCAGAGTCGTGCCCTCATGGAGAGTGATGGCCATTTATCTGGAAACAAAACTCACGCCCAAATGTGAAAGAATTTAATGTCTCCATTCCTCCCCAGCCCGCCCTGGTTTAATTTTGGCTCCAACACACATGCCCAACGTAGGACGCCCCCAACTGGTTGCCCAGTAAGAAAAATACCAGCTGTGGTATTGAAAGGGCTTGAATGTTTTTACTTACCATTAAAAAAAGTCCATCAGTCTGAAAATAAACAATTTAGTACTTTGGAGATTCTTAAAGTCATGATGATTAAATGAAAGTGAATAGGTTAGATAAAACATTAATAATATTACTTTTTGCAATAACTAATGTGTAACTAATTACGAATAAGATTCCAGGCAGTAATATTAAAGTTACATCTATAAAACAGCTTGTGCCTCAACCTGATTTGAAGTCCAATAATCTAATAAATCCTAGATTTATTTTCATAATTTTCTCATGAACCCATAAAGTCACCAAAGCAGCAGACAAGCTTTGAATATAGAAAAGCATACATTCAATGGATGGAAATATTGCCATTGATTTTGTTATACATTATCTGAACACCAGTGTCTAAGCTGTGGTATTACTTTACTCTGGCATTACATGGCTTGCCCACCCACAGCCCTCAGATCCCGATAAAAACTGTATTACTATCATTAAAAATCTTTTTAAAAAAACAAAACATTTTCTTATGAACTTACGGTTTTAATAAAATGCGTAAATAAATTTGTATATGGATAATACCTACAGTTAGCTTCAAGCTACTAATAATATCACTGTCAGTCATTTGAGTGTTTGTAATAACAGTTAGTGTGCTGACTGAGATGTCTCAGTTTAATCACTAATGAAACACTATGACATTTTTGCACCCTGCTCACCCCCCAAATAAATCAGTGCCACAAATGAACAGTATGGTACCTCTCAACTGATTTAATCCTCATGGATCAACAAGACTAACTAGCTAACAAGACATCAGGTAAAAGTTGTGAAAATGTGAGAGGCTTTGGCTAACGTTACAGTTGCTAGGATGTTCTTCGTTTATAGCACTTTGTTATGTGGTTGCTAAGGGGCTCTAATTTTTGCACGTTGCTGAGGTGTTCTGATTGGTTGTTTGCATAAAACCCTCTGCAACAATAAAAATATTTTGACCTCAAATAAAGTTCTCTTTAAAACAACTGTAAGTACCAACTGTTTTTTACCTTTAAATATAGGTTTCATAATCATTCTGATGACTTCGGTTTCTTTCAAGCTCGGGTCGCGAGAGTACGAAAAAATGCCGCGCAGCCGCGGAAAGGAACGGTTGCTTTACGATAGCAAATATGCTGTAAATATCTATTCATTGTATTTACGACAGTGGTATATTTACGACTGCGAATTCAACTTACTTAACTGTAGGGGGCTCTAAAGTCGTTTTTTCCAGCATAAGCCAGCATCCCAGCATCAGTACATACCTAACCAGCATTTGCTGTTTTTTTTCAGCAGGGCACTTACACCTCAGTAGCTCCACTGCCGTATAAATAGATCAACATGCAGCATAAGTCTTCTTTATATTGAAGAGGAGAGTGCTGCCTGTCAGTCACAACTGGCAATCTTAGTGAAAACAGGACATCATGTATCCTCCAGGAAGCCATTTCCTGTCACATGATCATTGACTGAAATGACCTTGTGTTTCCCTGTCTTTCGGCATGGTCAGTGACACAGGACACCTGCCGGAATGAAGTCCATCAAGGGGCTTGGTCTGTGAACCATGTGTTTGTTCGGGAGGAGATAATACCAACCGTTGGTGCCAAGTGAGCTCATGCAGTACGACCTAGATAAATATAGTTTAACGTTACATCATAACAGCAGGCCTGGCTCAACTCTGGGACAATATGATATTAAAACAAATGTTGTCCAAGGTAACTTCATGAGGAAAGCTACATTGAGTCACTTTGACGAGGAGCTAATAGTGATGGCTAGAAGACCGGGTCAGAGCATCTCCAAAACGGCATGTCCTATGGGGTGTTCCTGGTATGCACTAATTCAGGGGTGTCCACTGTCCTGCAGAGTTCAGCTCCAACTTGACTCAAAACACGTTCCTGAAAGTTTAAGTGTACCTAGTAAGACCTTGATTAGCTGGTTCAGATGTGTTTGATTAGGGTTGGAGCCAAATTCTGCAGGACAGTGGCCCTCCAAGCCAGAGTCTGGACACTCCTGCAATAATTAGCACCTACCAAAATGGCAAAATAATGGCATGTACCACCAATCTAAAAATGGTTGGATTTAAGGAACATGATGGAGTTTAACATGTTGATTTGTCCTCCAAATTCCCAAGCTCTCACTCCAAAGAAACATCTACCCCTGGTTTTACAGACGAGGCTTAATGCTAGTCCCTGATTAAAATGCATTTTGAGCTGTCTCAACTCAAAATATCTTGCTCAGTTCTATTGTTCTGTCTCAAGCTGTGTTACGTTTTCTCCTAAGGAAGTTTTATAAGAAAAGTGCTTAATTTAACTTGTCTGTGAAGCCAGGACCTAGAGCAGGGTTCCTCAAATCTTACCCTGGAGGTCCGATGCACTGCAGAGTTTAGCTCCAACCCTGATAAAACTCAC
>JAUCMS010000153.1:10882545-10897634 GCA_032357445.1 Enteromius radiatus | reverse complement strand
ACTGCTGATTACAGAACCGCTTTTACCGACAAAACGCGCAAACATATCGGCCGATCGTTATCGGTGCATCCCTAATTCAAAGATTTGAATGATATTAGACATGTAATTATAATTTTTAACTTTGGGTGATGTGAAAAATAAATCGAATCTAAATGAAACATGAGCAACAAAATTAAATATACAGTATCTATGGACAAGAGCAATGAAATGCATAATTGTTTATTTTTAAAAAATAACTATAAAAGTGTAATAAAACATTATGATCTCCACGGCATAATAATTAGATAAACACTTTTTTTTAAATGTATTTTTTAATGTATTGAAAGAAGTAAAAAGTTATGTAGATAAAACCATAAAATTCTGAAAAATTATTACAGGCACAGCTCTTTACAGTTAGTTGTACGTGTCCTCATAGTATAAAAGTGTCAACACCATATTTCAGGATGTGAACAGCAAATTATAATCATTGGACACTAATCATGGTCTTGGGTTGCACTTTCCTACCAAAATAGTGCTGGTGCTTAGCCAGAGGATCTGCAAACCTCTTTTAGCTCCTCAAATGCATGACAAACAAGAAATTGTTATAGTATATATTGCTCACCACTTCGAAAGGTAAAGCTCATACAGTCGGCACTCATGTTTCTTAACAGGACAGTGGGCAGATCCTCCTGAACCACTGTCTGCCTCAAAGTTTGCGTCACAGTCATCTTTACGCCGCCTCTTACTTCCTGATTGCTCTATGGAAGAAGAGGCAAGATTCATCATTAGGTATAGAGCAGACAAAACAGCTTAGAATGCATTACTATACACAAAAGCATGACAATAAAAATAGTTAGCAATAATAATGAATAACGTATAAATGACGCTATGTATAACGCACCGTGCTGCTCCTGTGAGATGGAGGGGATGCGTATACAGACGGTGGTCTCGTGGCTGTGCGGTTTGGAACTGCTTGGGCCATAGACATTTCCAAACGAGAGGCGTAAGTGCTGTTCAGTGGTGCGAAGACCAAAGTATTTGGTGTTGAGATAAAGGAGAGATCTCAGCAGGACAGAGGGCGTCTGCTCCCCAATCTGCCCACTGCTCCATAAATGTTGCTCTTCAACACGACCCCACCGAGAACCTCAACAGAAAACCACTTGCCGTTACAAACTGATTTTTAAGAATCAGCAATAAAATTAGACATTCAAAAATCAGTCAAAAAAGATGATCATTTATGTGAAATGTCCTCATAGTTGGATTGAATCAACAGCACTTCAGAATGTAAACAAGCTGTAATCACTGGACATTTCAAAATGCAAATTACAATAATCTCTTTACACTTTAAACATATTAGTGCTTTTACCATCAGGAAGAACACTGGGTTGCCAGTCTTTGAGGAGCTTGTTCAGCTCTTCCCCAAACATGTGATACTGTGGGTCACCGAAGAGGTCATCTGTCTTTCCTCTATCTTGTAAATGCTACAAAATAAGATAACAGAACACAAATAATACAACACCGTGACTGCAAGACAAATGCTTTCAAGTTGACAGGTCAGTCTCTGGTCTGATGTGTCCTCATAGTAAAAGCATCAACACCATGTTTCAGGATGTGAACAGCAAATGATATAATCACTGGACACTGCTTAGACCAGGAGAGCTCAAGCTAGAATCAGAGTTTTGTTTTAAATACAGCTGAACTACTTAATCATGGCCTCTTTTGTTCTCTTTTTCAATTGGTGGGAATGTTAGTGATAAACTTTGATTGATACTGTATCAGCAGGGGTGCACACAAGCTTTTCTGCCTGGTTCTTATGAGAACACCTGACAATTTAGTTTGATGCTCAGTCATGAAATGCAAATGTAAAAAATAAACAATTTATGTACTTTTAAAAACAATAACAAAATAAATTGTCATAATACTGCTATAATTTTAAAACAAAAAGGGAGTATCAAATAAAATTTGAATTATTTTATAAAACATTACAATTACAAATACAGTTTGTCTACAATTTATTTATTTTATCTAGTTCTACGATAAAAAGTATCAAATACAAATAATTTATACTACATCAATCATCTAATACTCACTAAAATGCATTTTTAAAATCAATAATATAGTTTTTGAATATAATTTTTCATACAGCAATTTTGCAATTCTAAAATATAGTATTGGTTTTAATATAGTAGTTTAGTATTAAACTAACACATAATAAAAAACATATATACACACACACATGCAAAGGGCATACCATATTTTATGGTTGTATATTGGGTTTCCATAAGCAAATCATAAATGTATATTAAATGCAGAGGTTTACTAAAGTGCAAAATTTCACTCCCCACTCCATTTTATTTTTATTTATTTATTTTACTGCTGGCTCTGCTTTCTAAGGATCCTCATTTACAACTTTAATGGAAAACAATCACATGCATAAAGGCTGTGTATAATCTCACCTTCTGGATGCTGAGACAGAGGTAAAGGAGGCTGTCTGGAGTATAGCGCTCCCCATTAGGCCGACGCACTTCTTTGACAAAGTGGGATAAAGACTGATTCAGCTCAGCTGGGCTCAGGGACAGGAGACTTACTGTTCAACAGACACACACACACACACAAAAAACAAACAAACAAACAAAAACAACCACCTTAAACATCAGTACACCATACAGAAATATTTAAGATTATCTTGAGGACTTGTTTACACAAACATTATATAAAAGATCCCCTTGAAAATGAGATGCATCTCAAAGAGGTTAAAATCTGTTTTCTAGCCCAAAGAATAAAATCTGTTGTCAAATTCCGTTCAATTGACACCGATATATATATTAAAAAAAAGTGCCCTCATACCACAAAGTGATCAACAAAACTGTTTCAGAATGTGAACAGCAGTGAAGTTATAATCATTGGGCACATTCAAACCGAACAATCGTCTCTCAAACCATCCAAGCTCGAAACTTCCCTGGGTCCATCTGGCATTATAATCTACAGATCAAACTGAATTAACCAATTTATGTCAGTAAGAAGATAATTTGTGCCTAATACCTTGTTTCCTTTCTTTTCCTTTGGACTGGCTGGAAGGTGAGGCTTCAGATGTAGCCCATCTCCTCCATGCATTTAAGCCGTATCTAGTGTCCAAGGGAAAAGAGCTATCTGCTGCTGAGGACTCTACCGTTGGTGATGAGGATAATGAGGATGAAGACTCTTCTACTGCACGCCTCTTTTGGCCCTGCAGCAACAGTAGGTCAAAAGCATCAGCAAACACACAGTCATTGTTACATTCACTGCCTGTGATGCCACAAACCTCATATAGAACTTCAACAATCACGACACATCAGCATGTGAACAGCAAAAGGATTTCTAATCATAGGACAGCACTAGATACAGTGATTTAAGGGCAAATGTGATCCTTACCCTCCTCCTGGTTCTGGGCCGAGGCGTCTTCTCTTTCTCCTCAGACAGGACTGGAGGCAATGAGAAGAGTGTGTCTGCATCCAGACGGTCGACCAGGATGGGCTCTGATGCTGAAACAGACCAGAGCAACACTTCTTTACTGTGTATGATTAAGATGTTTGGAAAAGTGATTATACGTTATACAATCAGTTTAACAGAAATATTCTTTTATTATTTCATGTACTGCAAAGAGGCAAAATATTATAACGAATCAATAACTTTAGTCGCCAGTTCCAGCGCTACTGTACCTTGGGGCAGGTCCTTCTCCAGGTCCAAATCTGGTTCATACTTGTCTTCTTCCTCCTCTTCTGAGCTGCCACTGCCACTTTCATGTTTTACACTTTCCATCTTCACTTCTCTACTGCTCTTTTCACATTTGATGTCTAGGGAAAAAAAAAAAAAAAAAGATTTGCTAAAAGATTTTAGATTTGCGAATGTTGCATCAATTCAAAATGCTGCAGTGTGAATGGAGGGGAATAACATGCTTATGAGGGTAGAAGTGTAAAATTGACACTAGAGAGCATCACAAAGCTGAGAAATGAGAACCAATGGCAGCTAATTGCCAAGGTGAAGGCAGTGATGTTACAAACACAAGTAGAGTCCTGTCAAAGGTACATAGCTCTAACATGTTCTTACTTGAGCATTTGGGTTTCTCATCTTCTTGTGCAATCACTTCAGCCATTGCTATTAGATCAGCTTCCAGAGGGTCAGAGGGGACTTTGGCTTTGAGCTCACTGATGGTCTTCACAATCTGCTCAGCGTTCTGCAACGTAGTTGGTAGAAACACTGGCACAGGCACCTGAAAAAGTCACAGAATCAAGTTAAACATTTGCAAAAACATGAATTAATAAAATAGTATTATATGCGCAAAATGCACATTTTCACAAATCAACTTGACTACAAATTCATAACTGAAAATACATAACCATTTTTTTTTTTAACTGGAAGAGAAAACCGGACTCACACAACCTTACTAAAACTGCATGTGCATGTATCTACAAATATTGCTGTTACATACAATGTGACACTTTGAGCTCTTACCGGTACAGGTATTGCAATAGGAGTGGGCGTGGCCTGAGAATAGAGGTTCATGGGAACTGGGACGTAAACTGGAATTGGGACTGGAATAGGAACATACTCCTTTCCTGAGCAGTCCACACCTGTATCATCTAAGGAGAACCAAAGACAGAAGCACATAAACCTCCATCTTTTTCAGTAAAAGGTGGACACAGTAGAAAAGGTGCTCACCTGTCTGTAGTGGTTTGCTCTGCATGTGGGGTTTGCAATAGGTGGCCTTGGTCATGGTGAGGGGTTTGCAAAGCACAGCTTTATTCTTCACATCCTTCAAGATCCCTCCCCCAGCATACGATACAGGCCCCTGAGTAAACGACTGCAACAGCCACAAATAGAAATGATTACAATCAAACCTAAACAACTACACAAAATGTCAATTTGTAGCTTCTCATGTTTAACAATGATTCTGTCAAAACTGACAGCACCCTCACCATTTTAGATGCTTGGGTTGCTCCTCCAAACCCTGTAAATGAACCAAAGGATTTCATTTTTAACATGACAGCATGATTCAGACATGGACATTTGCAGGGGGGTTTAAATTGTACCTAAAGCTGTGTTTTCTGGGCCTTTCTGTGTGGCCATGTTGGGCTCGTTCTGTTGGCAGTAGAAGCGCAAAAGACACTGCTGGTCACAGAAATGCTTCATCTCTGCACGCCACTGCACAGACTCTGCCAGGTTCCCCTGTACCTTACAGCAGTCGCAGCGTGCCGCCTAGTGGACATGGCACAGAAATACAGGGATGATTATAACCAATAATTTACAACTGAAATAATTTTAAATATGCAGGATCTCTCATAAGACATAAATTAATCCCTTATAATATACATACTTTTAATGGGTGTATTTTAATCTAGAGGAGAATTTTTTTTTTTTTTTTAGAGAATTTTTGTCATCTTAACAAAATATGTCAGTCCCCTGCGGTCTGTTAAGAAAGCAGCAGGACGACCACCACCACCTGGGCTTGATCACATGATCCCAAAA
The DNA here is from genome assembly GCA_032357445.1 of Enteromius radiatus. Lineage (NCBI taxonomy): Eukaryota > Metazoa > Chordata > Actinopteri > Cypriniformes > Cyprinidae > Enteromius > Enteromius radiatus. The sequence continues at coordinate 10,892,150 of JAUCMS010000153.1, read as the reverse complement.
TTATGAATTATGAAATTAGGCAAGAAGATCAGTGTACCTTGTAGTACCAGTCGTGAAACTTTTTAGCACACGTCTCACTGCAGAAGTCCCTGTTGACTCCGTCTATTTGTTTGGTGAGAGATTTCTTACACATCTGGGTGCAGTGGTTGCAAGTGACACACTTCAGGCCCAGACGCCTGGCGAAATCCTGCTTGAACAGTAACTTACAACCTGCAGAGCCAACAAAAACACTGCCTGAAATATCGCTCCTGCCATGATGGATAAATGTAGTAGAGTTTCATATATCAAATGTGTCAAATTCACTACTACAATGTCCTCATACTCTAAAGATGAAATCACAGCATGTCATGATGTGAACAGCAGATTTAGTCACAGGACAATGTACAGTTACAAATAGACAAAGAGAATAAGAATAATGACCTTCACTACAAAAGGGCCTCTTCACACCCGAAAACTTCACAGTTTCATGCAGAGTCTTCTCTTCCTGACAGTATTCGCAGAACGTCACTATGCAGTGGAGCTTCTTGTAGTCCTCACAACAGATCTTACTGCAGAACTGATACACCTTATCCTGCAGAGATCACATTTCAATCGTAGGCTACTCAACTCCTTAAAGAACAGTTTGCCCAAAAAAAATTTTAATGACAGCATAATATGCTTGCCCTCAATCAACACCAACATTTCCTTGGGCTACTTTAATAGTGCTTATTTCAGACTTTTGTGTCCAGACCTTCCAAATCTGCACTTATAAGGCGATACCATGTTGTTATGATCTTTCTTTTAAGGGAAATACTTCTTTAAAAAGATTTAAATAAAATGGGCTAGATGAAATGCATGCGTGAGATCTAACCTCCCACTCCAGAATCTCTGGCTTCAAGTTGAAGGAACCACGACAGTAGTTACATTTCAGCTGGATGTTCTCAGAAGCTGAAGCAGGAAATTGCCCATTGGTTGATGTCTGAATGGTGGCGTTCTGCAGGATACATTTGGATAAGTAAAACATTACCATTTTGTACTTAGACATGGACATTCCTAAAATGTAATGATGCATTTACTAGTTTCACTGGTTACTTAACTTACGATTTATTTTACTCAAGGTTTTACAGAAATTTCAGATATAACACCAAGCTTTAAAAAGCCTCTGAAATACCTGGAACTTGGTGACACATTGTGAACTGCAGAAGCTCAAAACCTTCCCTTCAGGTAGAGTTGCCTGATACTGAGGTAATGCATTTCTCTTACAGAAGTGGCACGAGGGCTCAGAGTCTGCAAATACAAACAAGATCAAACATGAGCTGACATTTTTAACAGATACTCAAATCTCTGACTCAGCGTTTGTAATAGGTACACATCTTAAAAGTAGGAATCAAATTGCTGCAATGTAAAAGAAGCTAATATTGACATTGTGTACATTATATGTATTGCAGAAAAACAAATGACAACATTTTGCATATTCAACGTGTTATGAAACCACATGAAACATTAGAAGCACACAAATGTAGGCCGTATGGGACCCATGGAGTGAGAGTGACAGCATCAGCTCTAGGTTGTGATTATCTACTCACTCTGTGCAGCAGCTGCGAACTTGCTCTTGGTCATACAGGCTGTGGTGCAGTAAGACTCCATGGCTCCATTTGACCCAATACACTGAGTGGCATCAAATGATCTGCACATCACCTTACAGCCACTACACTGCACTATCTTCCCATGAGTCTGTGGTAAAAGATAAATAATTGAGAGTAATCACTAAAAACATCAAACTAGAGCTGTACGATTAATCAAAATAAAATCAAAATGGTGAAATGGCTTAGTGCAATTATCAAATCACAAAGCCTGGGATTTAATTAAATAGATGCTGAGTTTTCTAGACTGAATCACTCCACTGTGCTCATTTGCATACAAGCAGCTCATGAACCGGGGTCTCAGATTAGCTCACTAACAACGTGCATACATGTAAATAACTTCAATATATACTGTATGTGTGTGTCGCAATTAATTGTTGCCCAGCCCTACTATAAATGTTAATATACATTTTTATTTTGCATTGATATATTATAATAGTAATACTTCTAATTTTGTTTGCCATTTTTATTTTGTAATAAATTACATTTTTTTAAATAAAATAAACTTGGATTTTTACTACTAAAGCATGCTAACAGACATCACTGAGGGATGTGAACTAAACACAAACACTGACCTGTTTATAGTCCCTGATGCAGTTTTGACAGCAAAAGCGTTTCTGCTGACCGTCGATGAGTAAAAAGTGGTTTGCTGTTGCACGACTAGGCAGGTAGTTCCCACACTGTTCGCAGCAGTTCATGATGAGCCCGTTAGCCATACGGTAGCGATTAAAGCACGCGTCACTGCAGATCTTGTGGGTCACATTTTTAAAGCTCACCTCATGTCGAATCTGGAGAAGATACAAAAATACGTACTAAAAAAAAAAGCACTGCAGACGATGTGCATTTAAAAGTAATAGATTAGCATGACGTTATAAAATCAACAGTGACTACTAAATTTGTGTAATGGTTGTTCGCTGCTGTTCCCAAGGTGATCAGCATGGATACACCACAAATACAGCCAAGGATGGCAGTAACCATAGCTACAAGCCTGGAGGCTTGATAGTGCTCAAAAATGATATTCTACAATGGACAACAATGAAAGGTGGGTGAAAATGACAGTACTTGGGTTTTTCATCCTAACTCGTGCTTCCATTGCTCATAATTAGTGCAAACGTTCAGTGCATCTGTAATACATCCAAATGCAAGATTCATTTTCATTTTTGGGTGAACTATTCCTTCACCATAGGAGAATTCATCAATTCACCATTATCACCCAGTTTACAATGACTGCCTTTCAGCCATCAGTGAAGCTCTCATTAGTTAAGCCTACTGGCTAACAAAATTAATTATTAATGGATTAAAGGATTGGTATATTACTGTATTGAAAAAAAAAGTGGACAAGCTATTGGTTGTTTTTGGAGATGTGGACATTGCAGATGATTGTAAAAAAAAAAAAAAAAAAAAAAAAAAAAAAAAACAGGGTGCAAGTAGCCTAAAAATGATCTGTCAATTTGTTTATAATAATCTGTAACATGCATTAAAAAATATATATATACAAATGTTCATTTCCTGCAAACTTTAACAATTAATTGTACAATAAAAAAAAAAAACAAAAGAAATCAGGATCTCGATTGATATATAAATGCAATCTCATTTCTAAATGACGGCAATTCACTTCCATGTATTTCTCTGCATTCACTACTCAATATCGGTCATACTCCCACAATAACATAACCCTATTAGTTCACCAATCGATCATAAAAATCACTTTTCTCCTCTCCCTCCCAGGACCCATTTGGGCCTGGGTATACATCACTTTCTGCGTTCTGTTCAGTCTCGCACACAGCCGCATCCACACAGCTTTTAAAGTATACTCAACCACAGATGACTGCAGACGAACAAGCTCGGCACATGAGCAGTACCACATACTTGACTTGCGTTGTCTCAGTATTCACGCAGACTGTGGAAGTATAGTCTACTTTGGCCTTGACACCACTCATCTCTACATTCTGTGCCAGAATTATGTGTTCTGTGTCAATTGGAGCAAAAATCAGGATTCACATTTTTAAGGAATCGTGCAGCCTTATCAAATACATTCAAATTGTTTTGAAAAGATGATACATACTGTAAATTACAGAGCAAACCAAATTTTTATATATTTTAAACGTTTTTATTAATTTAAAATGTTTATTCCTGTGGTTCAAAGTTAATGTTTCATATATTATTCTTACATGCTAATTAGCAGCTCAAAAAACATTTCTTATTATTATCAATGTTGAAAACATTTGCTGGATTTTTAAAGAAAGTGAAAACTTTTCTTGTTTTTTTTTGTTTTGTTTTTTTTTTCCACACAAATGTATTTTTCTTACCATTAATTTATTGCAATAAAAATATTACTAATACCAACATTTGAACAGTAGAACGAATAGAAGAAAGAGTGAGAGAAACTGAAAAGGCTTAAATGACCTTTGAATTGTCATGAATCAAGCATCTTTACCTGCGTTTAAATGTTTATCTGCATACACTTCTTATAGAACATATCTGAATGTCAAACAAATGTCTGACAAAATCAAATTATTGCAGAGATAGTAATGTTTGCAGCTGGTTATTATGAAAGACTGAAACAAAATCAAAAGTATAGAATATAGCAGAATGTAAATTGTCTGACCTCAGTGAGCTTTCCACAGACAGTGCATTTTGTTTTGAGCTGGTTCTTCTGAGGATTTTGCTTATTTTCATAAGCTGCCAAGCAGCCTGTGCTACAGAACTCCTGAAATGATTCACTGGAGTCCACCTGGGCCACTATGGTGCCTCCTTTCATATTGGTAATGTCTCTGATTGGGAGAAAAATCAAAACACAGAAGAGAGAATGTTTAAATGAAAGAAAAAAAACAAAACAAACAAGAGTGGTTAGTTTAGCACATTAGACATGAGACATTACGCTCTCAAACTTATTTTAAAAGTAGTACTTCTTGCACATGGTGCAGCTCTTCTTGGGAGCGGGCTTGTGGGAGAAGGCAGACAGGCAGGTTGTCGAACAGAACAGGTGGGATGAGCCCTTGCGCTGGTACGCAGTCTGGCCTTTCTTCAAAGGCTTCTTACAGTTGGCGCATGTGACTTTCATGGTGCGCTGCGGCTGCTGGGATCCTGAGGACGACTGGCAGGGTGGTTTGGGGAGAGGAGCTGCAGGAGATGGTGAGTCCACTCCAGGTTGCTTCTGGTTACGGGGAAAAGAGGCTGACTGGGAGATCCATGAATCTAAAGATGAAAAAAAGGATTTAAATCTCATGTTATGACAAGACCACGGCCAAACCTTCTGGTTTGTGATTCTTGGTAACAAAGAATATTGGAGATTTCTTTGTGAACAATTCACCAATTTTTTTTTAACATTAAAAAGTTACACTATGATGTAAGTCACAAGACAAAAGAAAAGATCTGTCACTGCTTCTGTAACAGTGATTTTAAACAACAAAAACAACAGATGCAGAGCCTGTCAGTATATCATCTTCCATACTGATTCCTACTAAAAACTGATTATCTTTGCACTACATGCATCATGGATACTGGTGCACTGCGTTTGGAAACTGAAACTTCTAATACACATGGTTATCAGTACCAAAGGGCCCTATCATTTCAGCAATGTGTAAAGCAGAATTTATTTAACCATATAACAAAATATTTCATAGGACCTTAAAATAAAATTTTTGTTACGCTTTTAATCCATTACAACCTAATGTAAGTTTCATGACTTTAATTAGTATAATATTAATTAGTAATAATTAAAACAGGATCTAGAAAAAAATATGCAATTAAAAAAAAAAAAAAAAAAAAAAAAAAACGGCCCTAGTGCTAGAGAAGCAAGTCAATGCAAGTTGTATGCACATGTGACACAGTAGATACATGCGGACAAATTACCAGATCTTTGGTGTGTTCCTGTTTCTCCATTCTGCACAGGCTGGCTCGCAGCCCCAATGCGTCCTGGGTTGAACGTGGGTGAAGGTCTGCTGGCTGTACCCTGGTTCTGCTGGGCCTCTGGGTTCAGGCTGAACGCACTGCTGATCTGCAGACCATTCTCAGCCCCTTCCAAACCAGCCGCTGGACCTCCCTCGTCTTTCAGCGATGTCACGTTTGTGATCATGAGGTTTATATCCTCTTGAGCGCACAGCGGTGTTGCTGTTGATGTTGCCATGGCAACCTCCGAAGAGTCCGTTCCCAGCGTGGTAACGCTAGCGATTTTGATTTCAGAGTCAGGCTCTGTGCTGCTCAGGGCATCCTCGGTCTCAGGGGGCAGCAGCGAGGAAGAGGCAGCCCCCTTGAGCTCCGAATCCTCCTCGTCGTCGATAACGATTGGCTCGCTCTGGCTTTTGGCCATTGTGGATGCGGCTGTGCCTGTGGTAGCTGCAGAGGCGGGAGGACTGGGTGCCTTGGAGGAAGCTGTTGCCGTGGTAGACAACTCCACACGGTCTTTGGCAGCAGCGAGGGTCTCTGCAGGTGTGGGACTGGAGGTCTGGACTCTCCCCTGAGAGTAAGCAGGAGGCTCTTCCACTAATACTACATCATCATCATTGTCTTCTGAGGCCTTGGGCAGGTCTGGTGCTGTCTGTGGTTCTTCTGCAGATGGAGTCTGCTCTGTTCTGGGTGTGGTCTCCATATGTCCTTCCCCCTCCTCCTCCTCCCCCCCTGTGACTGTACCTGCCTCCTCAACATCTGCCCTGGCTTCCAAATCTCCATCCATCGCTTAGGCAACCACCTGTTGACACAAACACAATGAGGTCAACAATTACCTGAGGAAGCTAAAAAGGGCCATGAATGATGAGCAGAAAAAAACTGGCTTAATCTATTGATAATTTCTTCATTTAATAAAGATTCTTAACTGATTACCAAAATATGACCAATCCAGCTACAGCTTGACAAAATTTCGTACTCACTAAATGACAGATGTCAAGTTTTTTTTTTTTTAAGTGATTACTTAATTTTTTAGTTACTTCAAATTATGGAAAAACTGATGATTTAGAACTTTAAATTCTGAAATGCAAGGCAGTGAACTCTTAAGTCACTAAGTATCCATGATAACATTATAAAATGATCATCACTAAGCAATCAAAATTATTCAGTCTAGTAAATAAACAGTAACTCTCATATTATTACCAAATGACCCATTCAGGCTTTCGATACAGAGCTCAACAAACTCCATTTGACCATCTTTGTTGTCATATAAAATTAAATCAATGTAAATCTACATGCCTTTTATTGTTTGTCTGTACTTTAAAAAAAGTGACATACATTGATCTCTTAAAAAAAAAAAAAAAAAAAAAAGGTGAAGTGAAGTGACAATAAATGTTGATTGCAACAGTTTAGCCTCCAAAACACAGAGAACACAAAAATCAATGTGCCACAACCTTGCATTTAAAAATTTGTATTAAATGTAACCATCCATTGTAAAGACTTTTGGTTGAACTTTAATACATCTGGACTGCAATGCAGAGCTTGGAGTGTATCTCCCTCCATTCCCAGACTTTAAAACTGTATGCCTCATTTCAGATGAGATCCTAATGTTGATGCAATGCCGGCACACACTCCTTATGGAGGCAACGCCAAGCAGCGCATACAAAAACACTGCTCAAATACATTTGACACAAACAAGTTAGCATTTTGAATCTGTGGGCTTTCCCTGCAGGCTAATGTAATGATCAGGATGCTGGATAGAAGAAAAGTATATGTAGTGTTACTGATCCACCTCTCAGACGTGATATAATCACATGCATATGCGCCATGCCCGTGCCAAGTCTGCATTCTGAGCAACAACGCAACTGTTTTCCAAAGGTCCCCACTAAAACGCATCACAGTTGCTTGGCCCCATAAAGCTGCGGTTCTCTAGCACCAATTGTGTCAATTATAAACAATCAATTTATTTTGGGGCTATTCCTACCATTCACCCCTGGGCCGTGCCCTTGACTCCAGGCCCTCGGTATCCACACACACACACACACACACGACCGCGATCCGAGTGCTGTCAAGGCAACCGGATGACGACGTCAACACGCTGTGCTTCATAGGCTTTCATTATATTCACGAAACTCTAGGGCCAACGGGTCCGCAAACTTGCTAGGCAAGACCCCCAGGCGGGAGGAGACTCACAACCTACCCCAACTGCCCCTTTTCAAGCAAAAACCCACGGTCCATGTGTCGCTTGAGCTCCCACCCCTGGCCTCTCTGGCGCATGCAGCCATTGGATTAGCGGCGAACTGGAGGGAGGAGAGCCTCCGAGACTGCGCCATTGTTATTGTAGTAAAAAAAATTAGTCAGAAGTAGTTATCGGCAAATAATCCCCGCGAGAAAAATGGAGGGAAACCAAATTTAAATTTCAAGTATTCAAATGTGTGTATAACGGCGCGCATTTTTAAAACAACAACACATATAGAACACTGCGACCAATTTCGATTGTTGCTATCAGGCATAGAACACACTTCTAGCACATTAATATAGTAAATACGTCTGTTTAGCCTACACATATCACCACCTTTCGGATTTCTACTAGGACTGAGTTTTCTTCCTCGTATTAGACTTGAGTGAAGGTTTAATTGAAGTTACCCAAGAGCGTTTACCCCTGGCAATCAAAAGCCAATACATGTGGTGCCCTGTTGGGGCGCTGTACTGTTAAGAAACATCAACTATAACGCCTATAGGTGACTAGCCACAAATATTTCCCTGCATACTCCAAGCTTGTGCTTTTAGCCCCTAGTTAAATGGACATCTAATATTCAGCTACAAAACCAAGCGAGACTTACTAATTGGTAAATCACTTGCCCCCTTCAGTCAGCGGGTAGCACTGCCTCATGTCCGCCATTAGAGAGCGAGCGAAACAATGCGCGACAGCATAGGCAATAGCACCCTGCCACGGCGGAGGGGGGAAATCTCAGGCGGGGTAAATTTGCACGTTAAATTACCCTCGCGTACAAACACAGGTGACCCCGATGGTTTCCTCGGCTCGAGCTCCGCCGCGGACATAGTTGTGAAAACTTTGGCCAATTACGCACAGTTCAGCATCAAAACGCCAAAGAAATTCTTACCGGAGTAGAGCTTGAGACGATAGAGCGCCACTTTTGTGCCTTGACATAAATCCTGGCGCGCATGCGTGAAAACGTACGGACGTTCCAGGCGCGTGGGAGGAGAAACGAGCTCTTCGCGCTACTCACACTGGATCGTGCGCGCGCTGGTTATGGGAAGTCCGACTCGTTTAGAGGAATCGGTTCTTTCGAGCAGTTCATATGAAAGACTCGCCCCCAAAACACGATTCGGTTCTTTTTACGTCATGACGCCATAAGGCCACCACGTGGTCCTTGATACCCCCGCGTAACAAAGCGTTTCATATAAAAGCATCTGTTTCTGCTACGTTTTTGAATGTTAAAAATGTTTCATTGTGATTTCATGTGTTCCAGTTACGTTAATTACAGCTACAATTAAATTTCTGAAATGCTGTCATTTGTATGATAAATAATATCTACCAACAACACATTTGAACACCTTTCAATTACGTTTTATTTCTTGCTATTAAAGTAACTTACGGTTTATATGCAAATCCTGCAGCTCCCTCGAAATGCTCTTAAATGCTCACTGTGAATCAAACATGCCCAAAAGAGACAGTTATCGCTTTAACGAGTCAGTGAGTTGTTGACTCGAGAAGAGATTTGGCCGAATCACATACTAATCATTCATATCCGGTTTGTGAAATGGTTCAGTTGATTCATTTAAAAGAATCGACTCAAATTTGGATTCCTTTACGAACCAGACATCGTTAGTGCGTGCACGCACGCGACAAACATTTTGAGCAATGATTTAACCTATCATGCATTTATAAAGGTTTATTTATAAAGGTTTTTGAGATTAGCAGGGAGAGTACGATACATATTTACATATCTTGATAAAATTTTATATTATCGATAATATAAGTCACGCAAGATGTGTGAATTAGATTTTAAAGTTGTTTGGGTGAAAGAGAATTCAACAGGGATTTGTATCCTAATGGAATATAAATTAATGCCT
>JAUCMS010000153.1:10852871-10872653 GCA_032357445.1 Enteromius radiatus | reverse complement strand
CTTTGTGTAGTATATACGGCTCAATGTGAAATCACGCACCTGATGGCATTTACTGCTTATTATAGAACCGGCTTCACAGACAAAACGCGCATTCCATATCGGCCGATCGCGATCGGGACATCCCTAAAAAATATTGCCAAGTACTATAACGGTATATAAATAATACAAGAATAACTAGCACTTCAAAAACACATATTGAGGAGAAGATACAACATAAAAAACATTTTCTTGTTATTTAACTTCATTTTTATGACATAAAAATACTAATAAGGTTGCAGCGTCAGATCTCACATATCACTACTGTCATGCACTACATGAGAAACTGATGAGAAGGGGGGTGTTTATAGGAGGCATTAAGGCAGTAATTAATGCTTAGCAGCAGACACATCCCAAGCACCACAGGTTAGTTTCAAAGGGAAGTTCATTATCTGCTGCGTTGCTAAGTAACGAACACAGCTGATTCCTTGCTCCTCTTATTTCCTGTGACTCTATCTGGAGGATTAATAATAGCTGAAAATCAAAGCCAAATAATATGTTTTAATCCCAATTGACAGAGTGGATAGGATCTCTTTTCTGCTTTTACATCTACCGGTTTCACTACACTGGCACACAACTCAGGGTACTTTTATGGCTCTTGTATGTTAACCCAAATCTGTCTTTGTATTAAAGTGTGAGATACTGCTAGTAAGTCCCCACCTATTTCAAGAGCCTTGGCTTAGATTAGAGTGATAGTTTTCTGTAAAACTGTCTCTGTGCAGGAACAGTGAGAAGCAGTTAATCACTGTATTTATGTAAACAAGTGAGTTAAAGACATGATTGTCCGTGTGTGCCAAAGCGCAATAGTCTAGTAAGCACAGGCTGTCAGCTGATCTGAGAGTGGTTGTTACTGGCTCACAGCCATCACTGACTGTCTCACGTTGCAGTAAGTATGAATGGACACCACTTGGATAAAGTTGTGACGGACGCTAAGAGTGACACACAGAGACGCAGATCAAAATATTTCTCATTCAAAAAACTATGTCATAACAGTTTTCTTGCAGGGCCACAAATGAACAAAAACACCACTGAAAAGGACTAAAATGTATCACATTAATCAAAATGTGAGGGCAAGCAAATTACTGATTTTGTAATTTTTCTATGTAATCAAACATTATCTCTTTGTTTGTGCCTTATCTAATTATGGGTTTAATGCTAATGACAACATAACAGGCTGACCTTTAGCAGTCACAGAAATTGATATTTGCTTTTTCAGAGTTGATTGTTGTTTAACACACCACTGTTCAAAAGGAGTCTGTAAGATTTTTTTTCTCTCATACTCAAAGCTGCATTAATTTGATAAAAATATTGTAAAAACAAAGTGATACTGTCAAACATTATTACAATTAACATTAAGTTTTCTATTTGAATATATTCTAAAATGTCATTTCTTCCTGTGATGGTAAAGCTGAATTTTCAGTAGCTATTAACCCATTCTTCACTGTCTCATAATTCTTTAGAAATCATTATATAATTATGATATAATAGCCTATATTTATATCATTATAATGTGCTGATTTAGGCCTAGTGTAAAGAACATTTCTTATTGTAATTAATGGTTGAAAACTGTTGTGCTACTTAAGATTTGTGAAGATCATGATACATTCTTAACATTTTTTTTATCTTATTGACCCCAAACATTTGAACAGTATAGCATATTTTATGTTAGTATAGTATAAACTGATCAACCAGTAATTTAAAAAATGTGAGTGGATTTGTTTTATGACATCTTGTGAACTGATCACAGATAGTTTTGAACATAGTATTGATTTAATTTATACACAAGTCATAATTGTTCAGAATTTTATGTAACTTCAAAAGTATGTGACAATAAATGGATGCCTTTTTTCAGTTTCAAAAAGATAAAATATATTGTTGCACACACAAGCTTAAAATATGTCTCCATATATCTAAACGACTTTAAAAAGCAAATTTACCCACATCTAGACAATATTATAAGACCCAGTAAGGAAGATACTATCACATTCAAATACCCTCAGTCACCTCTCACATATTACAGATATAGCAAATCAGTGACTGCAATAGATCTGACTATAGATCTGACTAAAATTGGATTTTACATGCCTTGTGTGTTATCTGTCCTCTAAACACTGACCTCCTCAATACACTTCACCAAGGCTTATCAATCTCCACCAACAGAGTTCCAGCTACAACCGAGTTATCTGTAATTCTCTTCTATCACTATCCCTTGTCAGGTAAACATTTTCTGCTCACATCACTCCATTATCTGCCTTGCTTTTCTTCTTTAAGTTATTTAATAACAAAACTCCCATTGTAACTTAACACCTGTTCTTTGTGTATTAATGACACACCCTTGTGATATTTCTAGATTAGGCACTGCTGAATGTAGCTTCAAAATAACCCAAAGCAGTCTGGAATGAAGTGATCAGTCATTCTTGCATTTAACACAGCTGGAACAACCATATAATCCAGAAATCATTCAGTCAGCTCAGGCAACCCAGGATCTCCAGACCTGAATGTGACGAAAGTGGTCTGTAATGTGATATTCCCCACTCGCTCTCTATGAGCCCAAGAGACCTTTGCATAAAGCACCTAGACAGGAACACAAAACACAGACACCAAACAGATCCCAATCCCATCTCACATACACACTTCCACAGACCAAATCCATGTCTAAAACAGCAATACTGTGCTGTAACTATATGTTAGAATAATATAAACTAATGAAAATTAGTAATTCTATTCTAATGAAGATAAATGGTTTATAAAGCAAAATGCTGAATCATTGTTACGCACTCCCGTCAGTAGGACAAAGCATTAAGAGCTAACAAGACAAAAGCGATTCATCTGTTCCTAAAAGATTTATTTGTATTTATTTTTAAGTTTACACTTGTGAAGTTACATGTCATGTGATCTGAAGTATACGCATAAGATTTAGTCATCCATAAATTTCGGTTTTCTATACATTTCTACCCTAAGATCAGTTATAACTAATAATGTGACATTATTATAGATATAACAGCGCGTAACGTTATATGGATGCTGTAAACAAGCGCGAATATAAATCATTGAATGACTGTCTGTCACTGAACACTGATAGTGTTCGGCGCAATATTTAGGCCGTGGATAGATTTAGTATGGGGTTTAAAGTGGAAATATATCTAACGTTACATTTTAGATGTAAACAACAAAAGCCGTTGACAGAATTTAACTCGCGCCTTTGCGGTGTTAATTTCGTTGACGAATAATTTTTTTCACCGACGAAAAGGAGACGATAACGAATGAAAACTAATTTGAAATGACAAATTATTACTAAAATCTATTGACATTTTTGTCAACGGATAAAAACGAGACCAAATGTTACGGAGGGACGATTGGTAAAGAGATTATTTCTGAAGGAATGTGCTGCGTGGTTCAGAGGTTAGATGTGTATTGTATTCATACAATATCATACATTTGCTGCACGTCTCATAAAAACTTCAAAAATCTCAATATGTGGGATTAAGAGAAGCGCAGGTAAATAGAGTCAATTACGTGTTACGTGAATGCAAACAGTAGATAACATGTACATTGCATTCGCGTGTACTCGGGTTGTAAAGGGACCACAGTCTATTTTAGTTGCTATTGTCAAAGTCATGTTAATCAAGCAACAAAGTAAAATCACTTTATGCTCCTGACTGAATCGCGTAGTACTTAGTAGTTATAAAGATTAATATACATTTATTTAAATATTTTATATATTTAAATAAACATCTATGCTTGAAAAAAATGAAAATATGGTAAACAATAAAGAATGCATAATTAGCCTATATAACCATTGGTATGTCATTGAAAAGAAGACCTTGTTCTTGTCCTTTATGAGAAGTGGTTACATTTGTCACCACAGTTAAATCAATGTCTATTTTGTTCAAATCTTAATGTCAAACATAATAAGAGAAATGCTTAATAAATGAATTGCACTGTAACTAAACCCATTCTATTTTAGTCGACTAAATTTACTGCAGATTTAGTCGACTAAAACTAAAAACAATTCTGATGACTAAAACTAAACGCCATTTTAATCAAAAGACTAAGACTAAATCTAAATTTGCTGTCAAAATTAACACTGCGCCTTTCGTGGCTCAACCAGAGCTAACCGTCAGAAAGTTACAACGAGTGAATGAAGCCTCTCTTCCCAGCGGCAAGTTTGTATTTTAAGGCAAACAGGCCGTAAAATCATCCTCTGGGCTATTTCTGCGGCCTTATCCTATGAATTATATAAATATGTGCAGTATTTATTAAGAACAGTAATAGCGACATGCTACGTCGCTAGCAAGATGGCATCCGCAGCTCTGTCTCAAACACTCTCTCTCACCTCTTCCATTCGCATATCAATAATCCTCTCCACTTCATATACATCTTCTTCGTCCTGTTCGCTGTCTCCAGGCTCCGCTCTCTCGGCTCCGGAAGCCATTTAAGCTTTAAATAAGCAAAATATTGATGCTATGTGTTGTATAGATGCGTGCTAACAGCATGAAGGCCGCACGGCAGCCGAACTATTGCACATACACACATACAGCAGCGGCGAACTGTTGGTGATAGTACGCGGTGTTGCCAGATCACGCAAGAAAGACGCGTATAATGGCAGGGGGAAAAAAAACACTCACAAGAACGCGTATAGTGAGCGGACGTGGCAACACGGGGAGTACTACAACAGGAGGATCCCCGTGTGAGCGCGTGTGTAAGCCGTGACAGTTGATATTACTGAGGTTATCTTCCCCCAGGGCTAAATATATCACAGGCGACAAAAAGACAACTAGAAAAATGAGGTGCAGTGACTTTCGCTAAAGTAGATCTTTTGACTTTTCAAGATTTAAAATAAATATTTCATTTACATTACATATAATTTAAACTAAATATTTATCTAAAAATCACCAAATAACTTTAAATAATTATTTTTTTTATAAATAAAATAGCATTTTCGGTATCACTTTTTAGTAAGAATGTTAAATGTTAACATAAGATAACAGAGTTAATAAAACAGTACTTTTGTTAATTTAACATGTTTGACTTTCACTGTTAAGATGTATTTGTGAGTGAGTGAATAAATAAATGAAGATGGATAATTAGTTATTCACCTTAAATTTTTATATTTTACTAAGTAGGTCTAATTTTGAATTTATTATTTGCTTATTTTATATGTAATGCTCATCATTTAAACAAAAAAATAAATAATTTTGAATCAATTAATATGGAATTTTCAGTCTGACAAACTGAGGCATGTGAAGGTCACAATTTTTCAGTTTGCGTATTTCAGTTTCTACCATGCAAGGACATTCCTGTTTTTGTTTCCTTATAGTTTAAAAAAAGCGATATCCATAAAATCTTAGATTGTGTTAAGTCTAGGTCTGAAAAGTCAGTAATGGATGTGCTTCGTCATCATCAGCATCATTAATTATATGACCAAAACCACTACCATTTCCTGTAAAAACACTTTAATTTACAAAAGTCTTGGTTTCTTTTCTTACAGTTTATACTTTACAACAACTTCACAATGCCATAAGTCTTGCATAGACTGACATGACTTTATCCTGGCTTCTGGAAAAACAGCACCAAAAATCTACATGACACATAATGTAAAAAATCTCTTATTGCACAAAGAAAAAAAAAAAACATGAATCACATCCACAGATCTTATAGAGACTTTGTGCATGCACGGTTTTTGACATAAGGATCATATAAAAAAAAAAGAAAAAGAAAAAAAGGTTTTGGTGAAAGATAATGCAATACCCCGTTATTAAAACATTGTTTTAATCCGGTAAAGAGGTTTGTAACGGTAATTTAATTCATACAGAAAATAAGACCTTTTTAAAATTAATTTCTCATATAAAAATGTGGCACATTTTGGAGGAGCAGCATTTGATGAATTAGCTGACAGTGGTTCCTTTTTAAAATGTTCAGTAAGTATAAAGAAGTGCTAAGAATTTTGATTATTTTGGTTTGACCTGCTTAACTGCATTAAAGAAAACATGATTATCTCTGACACGGTATTCTAAGATATTTAAAAATGTAATGCACAGTAACATGAAGTAACACAAGTATGTCCGCTCCTTAATACCTTATGATAACATGATGCCACGTGACTTGTTATGAAACTATTGCAGACAATTTTCTTCATCACTGTCTTGACCCAAAACCCAGTCACAGAGTGCAGGTAACTGTGAAATGTTTTGCTAATTCAGAACATAGTTTCCACAAGTGATTTGTGAAGTTTGAGAATGTCTGTACATGGTATTATGATAGATTAGCACTGATCCGGATCCACTGCAGCCCTTGCCTGGTGTACTGGACAATATGGGCCATGCTGCTATGTAGAGTCAAAGGCCCAGTCAGTGTGTTCAGATAGTTGAAAAATTCTGGTGTGGGAGTGAGAGAGGATAAATAAATTGGCATTAGTTGAATTATCAGTGAATTGTCATTTACCATGAATGCATAAATACACACAAAAGGTGAATAAGTAACAATAAATATTAAGATGTAATGTAACTGTAATAAAACCCAGAATAAAATAAGAAAATATATAAAAACATAGAAAATCCATTTCTTCTATATTATTAAAACGGGCCCTATGAGGCAGAATTGAAACAAAACTCACCTTTATTTTCTTTGGCCAGGGTATCAGCCACCTCCCAGTACTCATAACTGTACAGGACACTGTTGGTAATGTTAAGGTGATTTGCTGCCATCTGGTGGATGCGATGGGGAATGCTGATGACACTGCTCTGTGAGCTGCCTGTGTGAGATCCCATTATATTGACAGAGCAAATAGAGGCAGGAGGTACAGTTCCCCTGTAAAAAGCACAAACACATATGTACTGACATCCAAACACAACATAAAGGTCTTTCATAGTGGTTGTGTAAATTAATTTGTCACTCTTACTTTCCAGCCTTGTTCCAAGGAGGGGGTTTGTGAGGTCCTTTTGGAGAGCTCTAATCAAAGTAAAAGCAATTACAAGAATGAGTACATCTTTGAACTATATTGGCAGGTATTTTTATATATTGGTGTATAATAAATGCCTACCTTGAAGTAGTCCAGCAGGACTTTGGAGTATTTTAGAGCGTTGTCCTTTTTAAGTCTGAACATTTGCCAATAAAGCAGAGCAAGACAGCGGAAACTGAAATCCAGAAACAAAATTTGTGTTTTGTCAAAAGAGAAAATCAAAATGATGACATAGACAGTTGAAGATCTTTGCAGTGTTTTTATTTACCATAGTACAGCTAGCTGTTTGTCTTCCTGGCTGGCCCCAGGGCCGGCGTGACTCTTAATTCTCATAGCGTATCTACCCAACACATAGAATATGTCAAATCAATACAGAATTCTGACAAACATAGGGACTTTTCTGGCCACTTCTATTTTAACATCAGTCAATATAAGAAAACATCAAATTTATTGACACTGTATTTGCATTTTTTGTGGCCTGTTGTTGATCCTGTCACAGCACTTAACCAAATCATCATCAGATGAAGGTAAAATATTGTCGGTATGAAGGTCACAAGGAGCTACCCAGTCATGTAAAATCTGACCTATGCAAAATGCAGAAAAAAAAGAGCAACAGAGAGGGTGAAAGGGACAATAAATCTCTTAAACACCTTATTAGCTCCACAGTTTCAGCATACATGGTATAAGGGGACTTGGACACCAGCGGTCCCTCTTCCATGGCTTTACCGCACTCCATGAAGGACAAAGCAGCATCCACATAATTCACAGCTTTTCCTAGCTTATCTACCTGCAAACGGATAAAGAGACTAAAGGGTAAAAGAAAGCAGTCAATGAATTACTTGCAGATCATATAGACCAGAGATTGGCAAGCTTGCAAACCTCTGACCTCTGTAATACTCACCATAGCGTCTGCTCGATGTTTCAACCTCTTGGCCTCATGCATGTAGTACTCAGCATGATGAGAGCTAACATGAAGGAGAGATCAGGTGAGAACTATGTGAAGTTATTTGACATTTGACACGCCGCAGCATTGTTAAATGAAACAAAGGCATTAACAAACATTAACTCACACATCACTGATAGGTACGGTTCCTCTGTAGTGAAGCGGAGGGTTTGAGGGAGGAACCAGCGATCCAGAGAGAGACTGGAGGTGTCCTGACACCCCCACACACTCCACCTCTATTTTGGGTTGTGTCTTCTGATCCTGTTGAGACAATGGTTCATTAATATATTACAGTTGAACAATTGTTATATTCCTTGCAGTCCAGTAGAGGATCCTCCTCCAATACTGGCCATATAAGGTTCTTGTTTTTGCTATATGGATTTAAAAAGAAAAGACACAAAAGCGTAACTTAAGAACCTGTATTTTCTGTGGTGTTGAATCTTTGTCTGGAGGTGTGTGGTACTTCTCTGCATGCGGAGCTTTTACTGAGGGCTCCAGTATTCCCGATGGAGGAGACAGTGGGGATACTGGCCTCTTGGAATAAAAGTAATCTTCCTGACATCTGCATACACAGCAATAAACAGGACATCTTTTAATGGGCATGAGCCAGACAGCAAACATAAGATTACGCCATCATGTCCCAGTGGGGCAAGAAGAAGAACAATGAATTGACCTTTTCATGTTTGCATTTTGTCATAGGGGCTTGCCATGATATCTTTCAATGTAATAAAGCAGCATTGTAGAACAACAATATGTTTACAGTTGTAATACTTTCAGAGTAAAATAACTGCTTATTTAATATTAACTAAACTGTATCTGTAAAGAGAAAGAGCTTATGCATAAAAAGAAAAAAGCCGCATCACAAACAAATAAAGAGATTAGGTCTAAATATACCCATTTTGCTTGTTAAGGGTTTCCTCTGCCTCATTATGGATCGACGACAGTAGTTTATCTGCACGAGAGTGATTCCTCTTATTCTCTCTTTGAGCATCTCCATTTTCAGCCTGATAAAGTAAAACATAAAACCTTCATGTGTGCGAAAACACAAATCTCCTATTAAAAAGAACATTAAAGAATTGTAGATTTGTATGCATTAAATAATATAATCATGCTTTTTCTTCCTCACTTTTCTTTTATTTCTGCCATCTCCAGGCAGTTGGTCAAATTGCTGCAAGTGTTTCATCGATGTCTTTTCTTTTGCCTTTCCTGTTGACAAAGCTGAAGATGAGGGCTGTCTCTCTGTAATCTCATCTGCGCTAGGAACTCTACCCAGAAGTGAGAGGTCTATTCTCACAACAAGTTTTCTCAGGCCTCGATGTGCAACTGTGGGGGACTTTTCAGTTCGGCCAAAAGGCACCAATGTGTAGAGTTTATGTCTACCCCGACCTTGTTTATCTGACTCAGGGGTGCTTAAGCTTGATCCGTGGGGGTGAGCACCAGTGCCTGAACCCTGTTTGTCAAGCCTCCTTTTTGACACAGTTTTTTGGTTTGATGTTGAATCTGCAGGGACTTTGGCAACATTCCGGGGTGGACTGGACTCAGACTCTGAATCAGAAGAAGATGATGAAGATGATGAGGATGATGAGGAGGATGAGGACGAGGAAGATGATGGGCGAGTGGGATTGATGACAGGAGTAGGGGAAGGTGGAGAAAGAGGAGGAGACGGGCTAGTGTCAGTCACATGAGGACCTGAGGAAATGTCTTCATTGCTCCACTTTCTCTTCTTCCTCCTTTGCTCCTCAAGGTTGTGTCCATTGTATTCCCTTTGAGCGTGATGCTTGCTGTTGGTGTGAGGTCTTTGCTTGGGCTGCACTGCCTTCCATTCAACTCCCTGCTCCCTCCTCCTCCTCCGTTTCCTCTCTCTTTCTCCTTCTGCTGTTCTCCTATCTTCCTCGTCTTCGTCTTCCTCAGAACTCCGAACCCAGCGACGCCTTATCACTTGCTCCTCCGCCAGTCTTCTTTGTCTCTGCTCCTTGCCGATCTGCACAAGGGTTGCTCCCTGTGCCTTAACTCGGCTGTCTACCTCTCGCTCTCTTTCTCTGGGCTTTGGGTCTTTTTGGGAACGCCCACTTCTGGGCACCGGGACGTCCCCTAGTTTGACCTTGGGCTTTGGGCTGGAACTCTTTTGGGAAGTCTGTTTAGAGCTGGACTGCTTTGTATATGGGAAAGATTTAGTCTTCGAGCTGTGACTAGATCGACTGTTGACTTCACTTCGGGACAAGTCCCTGGACTTTAACGAGAGACCATGGTCGGAACTCTTTAGAGTATTAGAATGAGACGAATGGCCTGATTTGGAGTGTAAACTGTGGACTGACACTCCTGCGAGTTCATTGCTTTTGTGATTATGTTCAATACTATGGCCAGTTGTAGATGTGTGCTTGGCTTGTGGTTTTGGGCTAACGCTTGGTCTTTGCTTTGACGAATGCTTTGAAATGGGGTTCGAAGGCGAGTTAAACCTTTGCTTGCTTGTGGATTCTGAGTTTTTGGCTTCAAGCTTGTGTGTGGGATCTTTGTGTGACTTTTCTGTTGAGCACTGCTCAGAATGATGGGGTTGTAGGGGAGGACCAGGCCTGGAGTCTTTGGATCTAGAGTCTCTGGATCTAGAGTCTTTGTGTCTTATCTCCTTTCTCTGGTCGGCACTATGGTCTGTAGGCACCCATGGCCTTACTTTGGGACGATGTGCTGGATTAGAGGCAACGGTTGGCCGTGCAACATGCCTGGGACTGTCTTGTTGAGGTGGCTGGACCTGAGGATATGTACCTTGGCTAGGTACTGCGGTGGATGAGAGACTTGGACTGGGACTTCTGGGAGGGTGTAAAGGTAAAGGGCTGGGACTTCGACTTCCTTGGAAGCTGTCTCCTGGACTTGGGCACACACTTGGCACTGGGCTTGGAACAAGGCTAATTCCTGGACTGGGGCATGGACTGTATTCTGGGCTTGGGCGAGGACTGTTTCTGGGGCTGTAGTCAAATTTTGGACTTGGGACAGGACTTTCACATGGACTATAATCCTGTCTGGATTCAGAGTCTCTGCTCCAGTATCTTCCAGGTGATGGTCCTCGGCCACAGTCAGATTTCGCAGTCCGTCGCTGTCCTCCACCTGGGTCGTGGTCAGATGAATGATGATTTTTAGGGACTTTCTCAAGCCACCTGTCTAGCTGCCACTGTGTGGATGGTGGACTCTCCGTCTAAACAAAGAAAGGATATGAGTTCAAGACAGGTGAAGTAATATTACTCTAAATATGAATTTGATTTACATAACATTAACTAACATTTACAATATAAATCCAGAGAGATCTACTTAAAAATCCACACTTGACAAGATCATGATTATGTGAATCTGATCTTGATTATAAACTCCACTAAGGTTGACAAAAGTGTAATCATAAATACATTCGATACACATATACTCTTTAACAAAGAAATGTGTGGCTGACAGTTTAACAAAGTGAACATCACATATAAAATCACAGTGGTGATGCACAGTCAAGGCATTTATTCTGCTGATCGTAGAAATATTAGATAGGACTTCTAGATATTAAACGTATCACTGTATGTGAGCAGAAGATTGAATAAACCAATATCTGACTCCCATGACAATGTATTTACTCAGCATTGTGATACTGAGAAAGTATGGTGGGAAAAATGACTGAAAATGGCAATGAAACATTTTTTGAACAAATGAATAGGAAATATGAGCATTTATGTAAACAGGCCAGTGTGTCAGTGCGAGAGGGAGGAAAAGAAAAAAATGAAGGTGAGAGGGTAACCGAGAGAGGCCAGAAAACTGGAGACTCCTTAAACCCTAACAAACACTTTCTTTCAATTTCACACTGCTTGCACCATTACAATGCCTCTTCAGTTCACTCACTCACACCAAATCTTTACAAACCAGAAATAAGCAGAACTGAAAATAAATACTGTATGACAACACAATCACACTTTATAGATTAATAAACTAAGCTACTCACTTTTGACTTTCAAAAACAACTGAATTAACTCCACAAAATCAAAGCAAATACTCACTTGATAGCACACTTGAGCTGCAGGGCAGACTGAACTTTCCTTCCTCGCCTCCAGTAGCTGACCAGAGCTAATTTAAACTTCTACTCCTCCACTCAAACATTCCCCCTTCCTCTCTCTCTCTCTTTCCAGCAAATACACTGCATCTCTTGTGCCCTTTTCCCAATGCCCCTCCCCACAAACCCCCCTCTACCTGGAACCGTGTGGCGTTTCCAAGCCGTCCTCCTCAGAGACACTACATGACTACACGTAGATGAAAAACACATGGCGTTCCCTCCTCCCTTCTCCACAGGTTCCAAATAGATGGCATGTTCAGTAATATATCCAGCTGTGTCACACAGACACCTTCATTCATATATGGTGGTGGTGTAGCCCTATGCTATGCTACTACAGCTTTTAAGCCCTCCTTCTCTTGAAAAAACTTGCTAGAGCCTCCAAACGTCATTTTAAAACAATACTGCAGCATAAAATCCTTTAGAAGTAGCTGTTATCAGCTCAGGATTCTTTGATGACAGAACATAATGTTATCATTTACTCATCCTCACATTAATCCAAACCTGTATGACTTTCTTTCTTCTGTGGAACACAAAAGATGACATTTTGAAAGATGTCTGTGTTCTTTGTTCATACGTTCAAAGTTAGCGAGGTCTAACTTTGTTTTGTAAAATAATGCAGGTTTGGTATTACATGAGGGCGACTAAATGATGACACAATTTTCATTGTTTTGGGTAACCAATCCTTTTTGTGACGAAATCAATGTTGACATGTACTACTTCCTATCTAGTTAGTCATCTGGGGCACCACATGTTGACATGACACCCAGATTCTAAAGTCTTAGCGGCCGCACCCTCCACATTCCTCCCCCCCCCCCCCTCCCTTTTTACCTCATACGCTAAAAACAACTACTGGGAAACAGAGAGCGAGGCAATGAGAAATAACAGCATACCTCTGTGCTGCAGTTTAGGGTCTGCTGCTGGGTCGGTGTCCCGCACCGGTTGTGCGTCCCTGGGCTTGGGCTGCGTGACCGCTGGCTGTGATCGCTTTCCCACTCACTGAAGGGGTCTGATCCTGAAGACCCTGAGCTAGAATGTCTCACTCTTCCGACATGTGTGTGTGTGTGGTGCTGCTGCAGGCCTGACAAGCTGTTAGTCAATACATACAAACAATGGAGAGGGATTGAGAAGTGCATAGGAACTTCTTAGGCCACACACTCAGATGCATTTGCATGTACAACAATCTTGACTATCAAGTTCAAAGAAATTCCTAACCTCCAAAAAGTATGCAGACTAAACACTACAAGTGGTGTGTGTGTGTTTTTGGGGGTTGAACATGTTGAAAGGCCAAAAGAAACAGAGGCTGGTCTATCATCCAGCTGTCACATTCCACATATTCTGACCTCTTCAATATGTAATACACACATTCACACATACAGAGACAAACCCTGGATAATAAGGAGATCTGGTTCAGTTATAAACATAAAGCAGGCAAAACACCACAAGCACAAACTTACCGGTCATTATCAGCCCAGGAAGTTGTTTGCTCACTTCCCTGTTTAACAGATAGGAACAAAAAACATAAATGAGAGCTTTTTAGTTTGGAATCTTCATGGTCTTTACTTGCATCTTGAACAAAGCTAAAGCCATAGTCCTACAGTAATGGCAGAAAGGTCATGAGTCTGGTGTATTTTATGACTCAGACTGTTATGACTCATAAACCCGAAGTCCTGTGATGAAATACACGTACGCATAAGGAGCTGGTGTTGTAGCTTAAAGTAAGAGTCAAATATTGAACTTCTCAGTCACAAACCATGTCAAGTTCAGCAGCACAGATATGGAGCAGTGGCGTTTTTCCAGAGGAAGCAAGAAGGCAGTGCCTCCTAAAAAATTGTGTAACATGAGATCATAATTTGTTTTTAATAGAATTCCTACTGAAGTGAATGTGAGGGAGGAGCAGCTAAATACTGTACGGTTCGCTCATGCAGCTCCACAAATTAGCCTGAATTGGTTCAACTGGTCAAAATAGACAAACTAATCATAAAGTAAATATCTCACCCATGATGCTAAGATGTCAGATGACCCCTCAGCTTAGTTAAATTAAATGTCAACTCTATTATATAACTAATTATAGTGTTTAGAGAGAATTTGATGATTAATAGTTATTGTGTTATATTTGTACTACGCAAACAATAGTGACTAATGTACTAATGTTAACAAAAGTCATGTGGATCATGAATAATGATGCTGAAAATTCAGCTTTGCCATAACAGGAATAAAGTATATTTTAAAATATATTAAAAGTTTTTGTTACACAATATGAATATTTTACTGCATTTTTTTCATCAAGTACATGCGGCCTTGGTAAGACACTTCTTATCAAATTCCCCCAAAATTTTAAACAGTAGTGTGTGTTAAATGATTTAGAATATATAATAACAATAAATAGTAGTATGCTAATATAGACAAATAAGTATTATAGTATTATTCTGGCTCATTTATGGCTATGAAGTAAAAAATGGCAATGTTAGTGTTACTATAATGCTACAATGAGAGAGCAATGCCAGATGACTGTGTGTAAATGCATTTTGTGATAATTGAACATATGAGATGGACTGTATCAAAGCTAACAGTTAGCACAAGACATATTGATATTATGATCTCTTCTTTTTCCACCCATTCCTTCAAGAATCTTAACAGGCCTACCTCATCCTTGTCATCTTCGTCACTGCTGAGCTTCAGGTCATCGGCGAGCATGCTGGGAGGGCAAAGAGAGAGTCAAACATCAGAGAATGTCACACTCACTTGACAAAGAGACTTATTCGTTCTGCCAATCTGCAGCACATCTGTGTGTATGTATTAAATGTGTGAGTTTGCCCCAAACAGTCTAACCATATGAGATTGTATCACATTACAAGCTTCAAAGAAAAAAGTCATAAAAACAGAGCTCTAATGTTGAACAGTGATGTTATGTGATGGTAATGTGCTTCTGGGCTCTACCCTACTGTGTTAACCTGCTCTGTAATTAGATACTAACTCAGTGAAGTTTATGAGGTCAGTGAAGTTGGTACATTGGTTAGAGATGGTGGAGATATAACACTGGCCTAACCCTCTACGTGAAGCTGGTTTTAAACAGCAGTTGGTCCAAAGCAGTTAAATTCCAGGAAGCCCAATCTAATTATACACACCAATATTCACAGATGTTCAACACTGAGTTCTGTAAAGTCAGTTGTTTATGGTGTAATAAAGAGGCAGAAGCAGTTCAGCCACAGCCTGGTGCTTGGTTACCGTGGACGTATTGGGTGCTGTGCACCCCACTTACGATTTATGAGGGGCCACGAGTGGACGTGAGGGCATCCTCATAGAGACACCATCCCTCACTGAGAGAGCCACAGGGAGAGAAATACATCAGCATTATGGAGCAGAATGTAAAAACACTGCTGTATTAGTACAGCTGTGTATACATGTACAGAACTATGTAGCTATCTCAACGTAAACAAAGCAGGTGATGATGAGCAAGCTTCAAATTACACACACATCAGGCATGCACAATATATCTATACCATATCAGTTTGGTATTAATTGATATTTAACAAGTATTGGTACACAATGAATGTTTCATTGTACACCACTGTTCAAAAGTCAGTAAGACTTTTTTAATTAATTCTTTTGTTCAGCAAGGACACGTCAAATTGATCTAAATGGATTTTTATGGACATTTATAATGTTATAGAACTTGTTTATTTTAAATAATAGCTGTTCTTTTGAACTTTTCATCAAAGACACCTAACTGTTTATTTGTCACTAAATATTCTGCAGCACAACTGTTTTTACGGTTGATAATATAACAAAAAAAGGATCTTAGAATGATTTATGAAGGACACTGATGAAGCAATTCAGCTTTGCCATTATAGAAATAAACTTTTTCAAATGCATTAAAAATAGCTGTTTTAAAATTGTAATAGCATTTCATAATATTTCCGGTTTTACTCTATTTTGGATCAAATAAATGCAGCCACGGTGAGCATTTGAGACTAAAAACATTTAAAAATCTTTCCTGCTCAAAACATTTGAAAGATAGTATACAATTCTATTTTTACATCTAATATTCACATGAAATTATTTTTTAAAACACTAATAAGTTATGGATAATTTCATAACACTGTTAAATGCAATCTCAAAATAAATACAATTTCTTTTATATTGTATATTACAATGTTGTGGTGCCTAAATTCACTTGCTACTGTACATTCAAAATGATCACAAAAAAACAAATAGTAAACATTATTATTATCATTTGTTTATTGCTCATAACATGAGAATAAACTTATTGGTATCAGTTGTCACCCATATAGAGTGAGACCCATATATCTAAGACTGAGCTCCAAACATAAGCTTTAAACATCAATAAAGCATTTTTACCATGTCTGTGACGTGAATTTGGTTGCTTTCCCTCCTAAAACAGATAAACAGAATAAATCAAGTCTGTCAAATCAACACACAAAAACAGCATTTTTCTTTTATAGAGGGGTAAATTCACTAAACTGTACTAAACACTGTCACACTGTATCTTAGCACCTAACCTTACCTTAAGCCACTGAAATCCATTTTAACCAGGTGTCATTAAATGAAATAATATTTTCTGCATTTTAAAAAGAAACTACTCTTGATTGTATGGTAGAAAGAAACTGTACAGTCCCTAGAACTAGCCTGCATTGTGCTTGGGGCATTGCAACCCGATTTGCATAATTTCTGTAGTGACTAAAACAACACAGATTTATGAGTGTTTGCAAATAAACGACACAAGCATAACAGCCGGCAGGGAAAGAAAAGAGGAGAAAGAAAGAGATAAACATACAGAGACAAATCAGAGTTAGTGCATTATATTGTCAGATTTATCACACTTGCCTGCAGTCTGTAATAAACCCTGTGCTTACCTTTGAGTGTGAGTACAGGAAATGCTGAGTGCCCCCTTCCCCTGGGGGCTGCTGGTAAGGCCAGGACTGGGTCATGTCCTATGGAGAGATGAGAGGAAAGAGGCTAATAGTCAAAATTTACTTTTAAAGTCATTATCATATGCAAGTGACAGAGATGTACTCAGATGTCATTTGTATCTTTAACAAACTCCTGAAATGTATCTCCACAAACATTTTTTTAGCTCCATTTATCCTATTCTTTTTGAGACACATATTTCTTTTAACTTAGCTGCTGTATTGGTTTTAAATTGCAGTGATTGAGGAAGGTACAAAATAGTAATAACAGTAAATTATGCATAATTACATGAAAGTAAGCAGGGTTTTTCCTGCATTTGAATTTTTTTGACGGTTGCCAAAACAATTTTTTGGTCAGATCAGGGTGGGACTGAACTTGGGGCAGGGCTGCACTAGTCACTCCACCCCATTTTGCTCTGATTGGCTCGGTCGCCTTTCATAGGCATATATGATAGAAAATGTTCGGAGTTGATGTTAAACAGTAGTGCATGGATTTACGAGCGAATCACATCAGCTGTTAAAGCTGTGCATTATGTTCAGTCCTCTACAGTTAAAGAGAAGTGTCTAATTCCACACAAATTTGAGCTTAAACAGCTCCGTCGGTTAACTTGACACTGTTTTATCTGTTTTATTGAATCAAGACATGAGATTTTAGCTGCTGAAAGTTTAATCTTCTGAATCAGTCGAATTCACAAATGGTTTTAAAATTCAAATTCAGTGGTAGCCTATGGGCCTATTTGTGAACCAGGTGACTGAAAAGAATCAGCTCAATAGATTTGGTCACAAAAAGGGTATCGGAGAAGATATCAATTTAATATATTTATTTCACTCTAATTAAATTTGTTTTTTTGACCACGGGAGGGGAATTGGTTTTTCGGATCTGGCTAGAGCTAAGAATGAGTTAAAATTTGATGGTTTCCAGTCGACTGCAATTTGGGCCATCCCTGAAATGGGTCATATCAAAAAAAAAAAAAAGCGTTTTTGCATTTTTGGACTGAGCCACAAAAAAAAGAAAGAAAGTGTCTAAAATGTGCTCTCTAAACAATAAATTATGTATAAAAGTTTAGTGTAAGGTATATAAATGTGTTTGAAGCGTGATGAGATAAACAGTATTAACAACAGCACTGAAATAAGTGCATGATGCGAAAGTTGCATTTCATTACTATAGCAACAGATGAGTCTTAGAATGTTACAGAATTAGCCTACCACAGATACACCAATTGTCTTGCCATGCTATATAAATAAAAAACAATACTGATGCATCCTTTTCATTTCTTGTCTCATACTAATGACAGTCAGCAACCACCGAATACCTTTTTTGACCCAAGAAAAACCCTGCTAAGTAATGCTTCATTTACTGTAGGTTCTGTTACAAAAGAATGACTATTAGTCTTACATACACCAGCAAGAGTTCATGACCTTTTGATAAAGAACTTACAGTATCTGTTTGAGGAAGTTTCAGCCATTTCTGATAATGTGTGTGAGTAAATTGACTAATTCCAAGCTAAAATTAAACGTTCAAATGTAAAACACGGAGTCAGTACTGTTTTTAAAAAAAGTGCACACAGTAATGGCTAACTGCTAATCAAAAATGTATGCTATGGTACAAACGTTTTTGCAAGGTTCTCAACACAACTGCAATATTAGCTAATGTAAGTAAATTATTACTATTAATTACTATAATATTAATAAAATTATACTTCCATTTTCTGACTTTGATCCTACATAGAGTTCCTTTAAACTCAGAAAAGAGAAAGAATGTCTAATTTACATTTATGCAGATGCTACAGCAACAGACATGTACACCTTACGCAAACCAGTAATTAATCCTTCACAAATCTCCTTTACAAATTACTACTTTACAAGATTAAAGATGCCTTAACACTCTAACACTCACACATAAACTGTACTAGATTTGTAAGTGATAACAACAGTGGTCTTTCATTTATAAACTCCACCATGCCTTCAACACAGACTTCAAAAGTCGAACTGCAGAACAGTATTATATCGTAAACATATATTATACACATCAATCGTTCTTCCTAGCCTGTAGCAATATTTCGAAAACACACTCCTCCCTTCAGAGCATCACTGTTCGTCCATCTGCTTCATTATCTCTCTCGCTGCCTATAGTCACCAAGGACCCATCTCTCTTCACCAACAACAAGGCTTCCCAGGTGAACCTGCTTCTGCTTCTATGTCTCTCTATGAATGTCCCTCTCGCTCTTTAAATGCTTTGAAATCCCAGTCTACAACACATTAAAAACAAATCTCTCTTTCCGGCCTTCAACCACTTTTTTCTGATTTTAAATACTATAAATAAACATAAAAAATATATATATATATCAAAGATTATCAAAGATCAACTTAATTTGATTAAAAGATTACAATCATGCACAGTAACATGAGCTAATAAGCCTAATGTAAGCCACATAAGACTAATAAAAGCTGATGTATTTACGTGGAGCTGAGGTGACTCGAGTGCTACCACATTAAGACCATTTAACCACCCAAATATTATTGACTTTGTTTCAGGATCTCCTGTGTTATAGAACATTTTCTGTTAAGGAATATTTAAATACAGCAGACTGTTGATGACTGGCATTTCTACAATTGAAAGAGTTCAACTAAAACACCGTTTTGAAAAGTCATAGACAGACTCACACACTAATGCTTGCAGAGACACCTGTTGCGCTCTTTCTAAAAATCCCTATGACCACAAAACCAGCCCTAACTTACACGTCTATGCATGTGCTCGTTCACCTACACAGAATTCAGACTTATGGTAACAGAAAATAGAAAACCAGTGCTGTAATGTACTGTGTGGGGGGGGGGG
>JAUCMS010000153.1:10790490-10848993 GCA_032357445.1 Enteromius radiatus | reverse complement strand
TGCGTTTGATTAGGGTTGGAGCTAAAATTTGCAGGACAGCGGACCTCCAGGACCAGGATTGAGAAGCCCTGGCCTAGCCTATATCTCGGAAGACGAAGGAAGAATGGAATGCAACCTGTTACATACCCACAGAAAAGAATTAGGCAAGGGGTACTTTCCACTGAAAGATGGGTGCTGAGAGAGATAACCTTGTGTTACTTACTGCTGACTCCCAGATCTGTTGGTGTCCAACTCCCCCACATTGCTTAATCATTTTCACTGAAAAGAAAGAATACAAACATCTTTAAGCATATACATGCATCATGAAATCCGGGATAAACTTTATTGTGATGCATAAAGACATGCTCTGTCTGTGAACTGATTTTTCATTCTCTTAGTTGCACCAAAAAAGTAACATCAGTGCATAATGGCATTTTTTATGGCTGTGTGAAATGTGCTATAATTACTCCAGACTTCTGACAGACACAAAAATTCTTGTCCAACGTAGAAACATTAGGACACTAGAAATCTCAAAATGACAGATTTCCTACATCTTCTTCATTTGTTGTTTTCCCCAAAAATAATATATTTGCACTGGATGTGTTTGAAGTTGATCAGCTTATCTATAGAAAACATAGGCTACAGCAATTTCTGTCCTTCAAAAACACAAACTGAAATAATATAAATTTGACAAATATATGACACATAAAAAAAGGTTGCTGTATTATTGTTAAGTCCAAGGGATTTCCATCCGTTGTATGTGCACAATGAAAAAATAAGTCTGATCACTAAGAAAAGTAATCATTTTCTAATCCGTCTGCATGATTTAAGGTGATTTGCAACACATCAGTGTGTATGTGCATGGAAGTGACAGGAATGCCCCAGATGTGCTCCAGATCCTTCTTTCTCACAGTTGTGGTTTTATTACTCAGCGCACTACTTATAACCTCTCAGTCATTATTCACCCTCATGAAGAGAGAGCCACACCTGGAGGACAAAAATAATCAAAAATATATTGAAACCAAGAAAGCGCAAGAATCGTGTCAGAGAGAGGCAGTGTGAGAGAAAGATAAGGTTTCATAGCATGCAACTTATGAAACTTGCATGAGGTGTTTTGGTAGAGGCAGAATATTTTCTTGAGTTTTAGTTGTCGCTATACAACACACGCTGTTGTCATAATTTAAATCTGCGGTTTATATAGTATTTGCATTTACATATAATGCAGAAATATTGAGATGGGCTATAAAATATAGAGACACTACGATGTAAGATGGAGGCATTTGCATTTTAAAAGCAGACACTGATCATTTTTTAAGCAAAGGCAAATAAAAAAGACACTTAAAAATTAAGACAGAATACTTCAATGTAAAAATGTTTAAAGAAATTAAAAAGAAGCAAGGATTTTCTTGGAGGAAATATCACAAGGGCATCCTTGGTTACAGCTACTAGAGATGGTGGGTCTGGGGGATTGTGAGTAGTCCCATGGCAGGCCTGTTAAGACATGGCGTTTTGCCTCCTAGCCACAGAGGGGTTGCTTCTCTCCTTCAGCTGACTCTTGAGAGGAGCACTGAACCTCCACTGGTATCCATGGTGACCCATTGGGAACTCAGATTCCTCTAGGTAGCTAGCCAGATGATTCAGAAGGGAGCAGGAGGCAGAGGTAAAATTGTGGTTTATGCTCTCTATCCAATTTAACTCCACCATTCACGCTCGTGCTGATCTTGATTTGATTTACTCTGACTGTGCAGTTTACTGTTATGCATGACTCAGGGCTGGTTCATTAAAACGTGGCGCTAAAGGTGTAATGGCTCTTATTTGTGCAGGGTAACAGTTTAACTCTTATGATGCTCAGCAAGAACTGCATGGAGAAATAAATGGCATACAGATATTTAGAAAAAGAATTTGTGGGAGAACAGGAAAAGACATAAGTAAGGTACTCTGTTTTTAGTTTTATGTAAGTGTGTAGTGCAAATGCCAATATCATGTGATGCATGTACATTTTATTATCAGTACTTGTACAAGTTGTATAACATATATGTTTAAGGTCTATGTTGTGCAACAGGAAGATGGTTTTTGGATGGAAAGTTATGAAGTTATCAGTGGATGATGGGATTAGTAGGGGTGAGGTCATGGGTGAGAGCCATTTTATAAGGTTTTGTGGCTTATGAAATCCTCATCTTAGTTATTGCAGTCACACATGGAAATACGGAGGTCATCAAAGTTGTCCTTAGACAAGAACACATTTTGGTTTTAGGTTTTAGGAGAACTTTGATGAAAGGTTATGATCCACTTCCAACTAGTTTATATAATATACATGACTGATGAAATGCGAGGTCAGATTTTTTTTTAAATGAGTTATGTGACACTAAATTAATTTATAAATTTTTCTATGAATAAAATCTGTTATTTGACATTTTCTATTAATCAAAGTAAAATTAATAAATAAAAAAATCACACACACACACACACACAGCGGTGTATAGCGATAAACAATGCCTTCTTATTGTCTTTATATATATATATATATATATATATATATATAGATATACACACAATATATATACAATATAGCCTTTTTCATATTAATAATAATAAATGTTTCTGGAGCATCAATACAGCACATAGTGTCACCTTTCTTTATATTATGCTATTTATTCAATATGGTATTTAAAATATAATGTATGGTAATTAATATGCTAATTAATATGTTGAGTTATTTCAATACTGGATGGCCTAATGTAGAATGACATTCTGAGAAAATCATCATTGGCATTGAGACACAACACATATTAGAATGATTTTTGAAGGATAATGTGAAACTGAAGACTACTGGTTGCCAGAAATGGATAAAAAAGCAGACTAAACAAATAACACAAACACATTATAACTACCTTGCTTTTAAAAAAAAGTTTTTTTTTGTTTTGAGGACATTGGAATTGGTGTAGAGGTCAAAAAGGCCAGCGCAAAATCCTTAAACAGTTTTAGTCTGGTTCAGCAATGTAAATGTCAAATGACGCCACCCTGCGGACCGCATATAAACTACACTATTCTGATGAAAACAACAGTATCGTATAACCTGCCTAATAACGGGAGGGATTCAATGCATATTTAACATCCCCTTTACATATCCATGCATTCACACTCTCACAATCTACAGAAATACTTCACAATGTCCTTGTATCAAGGTCGTTACCCAAATGCTTTTTACTAATCTCTAAAAACACACCTAGTAATAAATGTACATTAGATCTTTCTGTTACGACGCATTAGTCATGCAAAGTGCAGGTGAACCTATGCAGTCCACATGCAAAGCAGGATGCGAAGCCGACTGGTCACATATGCTGTGTCTATGCTGTGATGTCATCTGCCGGAAGATGCAGGTTTAGTGCGCTGACTGTATTCCAGTGAAAGGCGTTTGACAGCTTGTCGTAATAAAGGAAATGGGAGCGAAGCGATAGCATTACTCATCTCCATGGAGCGCCATATAATGCGCCATCCCTCAAACAACACGTTTTAGAGGAAAATGGTGCCCAGTTCAACGACTGGTTAATAGCAGGCAGCCTAATTTTGTCCCCATTACAATCGTTATACCGAGAGCATCGACCTTGCTAGTGTGGACATGAATCCGGCGGAACAAACGGTTACATGGCTCATTACGCTCGGGGTTTTGGAATCACCAAAAAAGACCATCTCGGACCCCGATGGATTTCTGCAGTCTTCGCTAAAGGATGGGGTCGTCCTGTGCAGGTTGCTGGAGCGGCTGCGTCCAGGCACTACTGATAAAGTAAGCGCGCATCCTCCCTTTGGCGCACCGTGTTTCACTGTTCATTTTCCTGTAATCTTCACACTACGCGCGCTTTGATATTTACTATAACACAAGTGGCATATATAGTTTATATATAGGTCACGACAGAGGTTTAGTTCTCTGTATGAATGCGAACGCAGCCTTTGCAGCAGCAGCAGGTCGGTTGAGGCGTTCAGTGCGAGATAGTGCTGCTGTTGCTCCGGCAACAACATTGGCAGCAGCCGTCGATTTTATTGTGAGATTTGTACCAAGCTGAATGGTGAACGCATTTGACTGTCGTGTTTAACAGAAAAGCAGTAAAACATATATATTAACCGACTGCACGTGAGATGTAAATGATAACCTTCTTAATATATACGCTATGGAAACCTGAGGATAAGCGCGAGCAAATCGCATTACATGGCTGTGTATGAATAGCATTAATCTGTTAGGTATTATCAAGGTTAGCTATGCACCCTTCCTTAGATTGCACACGCTGGAAATGGGCCGCCATAGGCAGTAAATAGACAAAAAAAAGCAGATGCGCTCTCATTTAAAGAAAGAGTGTTTTTTTTTTATTCCCATTAGCACTAGATTCAATGCAATGCAAACTGGAAAAGCATAACAAATTACATTCAGCTGCAGTTCAACACGCGTTATTTTTTTATTTCAATTAAATTTCACAGAGATAATCAGAATGCAATAACATTAAGCCACACAATAACACAATTCATAGTATAACGGCGAAAACAATATATTCCACTGAACAAGATACCTGAGGGTAAATGCAAATTCATGAAAGGCATAAAGATTTTAATATGCCTCTCAGAGGGAACAGAATTCAGATTAGAAATGCATTTGGTCTATAATTAAAGCAGCACATGACCACTCAGGTATAATGATACCCAACATGTTTTCTAAAGCAGTTTGTCTATTCTATAAATAATGCACGAAGTCTGTCCTTCTTGGTTCGGTTGTATACAGAGGGGGTGCGTTTTAAGAAATCAGTCATATCCAGGGTCAGCTCTGACAATGACTAACAGTCTATGACAGCAATAACCTCTTTTCAAGCTTCATCTGGTTTGCTTAGCAAATTTCACTGTGAACATAACAATAGGATATTTACAGCAGGTGTATATCCTGGCAAGAGAGTTATATGGAAGTAAAAAACAACGCAAAAAAAAAAAAGAGAAAAAAGTTTGCATATTTAAAGTGGAAAAAAAAATAATGCACTTGACCAGTTGGGACTGACCACATGATCAGTCAAAGTGCAACAAAACAAACCTGTCATATGTCATTTAATGCAACATATAAAATAATTCAATAAATATATACTTGTTTGACTCATGTCACTTTTTTATTAACATCAGCACATAAACATTGATGGTTTGACCCACATATCTGTCATAGTATTTTTGACTATCAACATCTGAAACGATGCAATAGTTGAACAAAATGATCATACACACTTAAGTCTTCTGGTACATGCTCTGTCCAGAAATTACTTCATTTTGTATCTATAAATAATTTTTAATATTAAAAGAAAATATGAGGGTGCTCAGAGAAAAAGGATTCACTACAACTACAACATGTAAATAAATGCTAGCTGCAGCTGTAAAGCCCACTGACTTACAAATGAAGCATCCATTTCCTAGCTACAGTACAGTCTTAGGTATCATCTGCAGCTCCTAATACGATGACACTGCAAAGAAAGAAAGCGTTATTGACAAAGCGATTTGATTTGCTGATACTTTCATTCTTAAACCTCTCTCAGCAAATCAGTTTGTAATGTATTGTAATGTATCTGGTTGAAATAACAATAACTTAAAAAAAAAATTGCTTCATGCCGTCCAACTCAGTAGAAGCATTTGAGGTTTGGCCGACATATAGAATGCCATTTGACAGTTTTAGGTAATGTATGTTAAAGAGATGTTCACCCAAAATGAACATTTTGTCATCAACAAGACAACAACTCACCCTGTCAAAACCCATAAGACGTTTGTTCATTTTCAGAAAGCAGATTTAAATTAAATTATCACTTGATTCATATGCATGCTCTTTTGCATTTTTATCCATTAAAATTTTAGGTTGAATGGAATTTCAAAAGTAGGACAAATACCTCTCAGGTTTCATACAAATATCTTCATTTGGGATTCAAAGATGAATGACAGTCATATGGGTTTGAAATGATATGAAGGTGAATAAGGTATGACAAAATAAGTGATATGATGAAATGTGTTTAACCCACAGGTGAATGTTAAAATCTACAAAAAACATCTGTTATATGTAAATACATTTGTTCTTTGCATTGAATTACATTTTTTGGTAGATACTGTTATTCCTAAAATCATTTTAGATAAGGATGAGTGGGTTGGCAGGCAGCTTCCATTGAAAATGTACAAGGATTCATTTGAACCCAATCTGATAATTTTGAGTGTAAAAATGAGAAACAGATTGCCACACTGGCAGAAGCCTCTGGAGAACCTTGAGGCACACGTCTCTGGGGAACTTACAAAATGGAGCGCACTGCAGTTCCTGAAAAAACTTTAAAAACTGCAACCCCCAGTAAACCTTGAAATATATATTTTATTATTAAGTACACATTAAGATACCCAAGCTAGTTTAAAAAAGCACCTAGTGATTTCCAAGAAGGTTTTAATCTGACAACCCAAGCGGTGACTCAAGCATTTAATTTATTATTATTATTATTTTTTTTTTTTTTTAACAGATAGTAAAAAAAAATATATATTGACTTAATCCATTCTGGTTCCACCCCTAACACATTTCAGTGCCAATCCATCACTTGTTTTCCTTTCTGTAGTGTATATTGGTTAATTCACAACAAATTGTCAACACATGCCACATTCCTTCACGCTGATGTATGCAACAAATTCAGTCACTGACATCAACGCTGGAGTTTTGTCGATTTTGAATTTGATGACCATACATTATGCTTCACAGAGTGGCAAATACTTCCAGAATCCAAAATGTGATATATGTGACCCTGGACCACAAAACCATAAGTAGCCTAGCACATTCATTTTTACAGGATGTGACATGTGGCCAGGTATGGTTTCCCATACTAGGAATTTGTGCTCTGCGGCGCCCGGGGAGCAGTTGGGGTGCCTTGCTCAAGGGTTTCACCTCAGTTGTGGTATTGAAGGTTGAGAGAGTGCTGGTTATTCACTCCCTCCACCTACAATTCCTGCCTGCCTGGACCTGGGACTCGAACCCGCAGCCTTTGGGTTACAAGTCCAACTCCTTGTCCATTAGGCCACGACTGCCCCATAAGTAGCCAACAATACATTGTATTGGTAAAAATTGTCAATTTATTTTTCCTTTAGAGCAAAAATCATTAGGGTATTAAGTAAAGATCATGTTTCATGAAGATCTTTTGTAAATTTCCTACAGTAAATATCACTAAACTTCATTTAGACAACTTTAAAGGCAAATATTTAGATTTTTTTGCGCCCTCAGATTCCAACTTTTCAAATAATTAAACCACCGCCAAATACTGCCCTGTCCTGTCCTAACAAACCATAACCTACATCAATAGAAAGATTTATTCAGTAAAAAACTAATTAAATAGCCTAAATAAAATAAAAATACATATCCTCATGACTGGTTTTGTAGTCCAGGCTCACGTATACAAATGCCTGCTTTGTATATCATACAGTCATCTCATTTACCTCTCAAAATACCTGCTCTGACTGACGGACACGTTTTAATTTCCCCCGCCAGAGCAGGGGTGTGTTGATCAAGTCCCATTGTGTTCTGCGTCCATCTGCAAACGTCACTTCCTCCCGCTTCCTGCTGTCCATCTCCACGGTGCTGCAGATCTGTTTCGCGATATGTGTGTGTGGATGTGGTTATAGTCAGGCAGGCAGCCCGTGGACTCTCATACGGGATACTCGAGCCAGTCCTTCACTCCCAAAGTGTTCACACTTTTTCAACTGCTCTTCCCGTTTCCCTCAGATCTATCAAGATCCCAAGAACGACAGCGAGTGCTTGAGCAACATCACGGAGTTTCTCAAGGGCTGCGCGGTGTTTCGCGTCGAGGTAAGTTGGTGTGTTTATGGTCCTTTAGCTCTACTGTATGTTGCTGCATTGGCGCCACAATGAAAACAATCAACAAAAGAGGCATGCAGTAGACAGAGGAGACTCAACTCTGGACCGATGTGAGTGAGATCATGCCCTGTACATCGGTGCATTGTCACACTCTGAAGCTCGGTAATGTTATGAAAATGTCGCTAGTGGTTTTGGTTCTAATTTTTGTCAATAAAATATCAGAATGTTGCCGGCGAGTTTGTGCACTACAGCATATAGGGGCTGTGTCTTCTATGAATGGCGTTGCTTTGTCCATTCATGTACAGTTTGTCTATTATATTTGAGTATGCATGAATTTGAAGCTCTGGTATAGATTCAATCTTTATTTTCTGCTTGGTTAAGCAAACAAAAGTGACTTTCATAATGTGCTTCAACTTTTTTTTTTAAGTACCTCCAATATTGTGATCGTTTTTTGAGGCATGTCCTTCCAAAAATATAAAGGCAAATATGTTTTTAATATGTATAGATATTTTTAGGTCTATACAGTATGGGATAAATAGTAAGTGTCATCATGTTATAGATATTAAATAATTGGGTGGTTTTATTATTTTTTTCTACATTGCTGTTGTAGAATAAAATTATGATAATTTTAAGTTATACTTTATTATTGGTTGTATTATAATGTGAATTATGTTAACTGTCCATTTTTCCAACTGTTATTTTCCCCTTCTGTCCAGTATTAGAGACTTCACATAAAATAGTCACAAAAAGATATACAAAGGGCTAGTGGGATTTTGATCTATGCGCATTTATTAAGGAACAGATGGTTCAGGGTAATGCTAATGTCTTGTCAAGTGTATCTAGATGTGGTGAGGTTGAGGCCCATGTCACATATGGAGCTTTTGGTAGACACATAATGTGTGATGCCTTATCTAAACAAGTACTGACAGTATCGTAGGAAAAGAAACCCTTTTCTCAAGTTCAGTGGATATCACTACTCCATCTTTGAGATTAATGCTGTGCTTGGTGTGCAACTAAGTCTGCTTCTATGCTGTGATCTCTAGGGGTGTTTGTTTTGCTGGAGATTGTGTTAATGAATTCATCTCAGGGTTTGTTCGCATTTGTACACTTTCCCACAGTTTGCTTTGCTTTTTACCTCCTCTACATTGTGCAGGTTTAGGGTTGAGTTTTCTCATATGGAGAATTTTTGCTTTTGTATTTGCTGCTGCACCTCTGTTACAGTAATTTGCTCCTCTCTGACTTGTTAAAAGGTATTCGACTGACCTGGAAGGGCCCAAGGCTCCATCGGGGTCCAACGCTGTCAACACCAGCGCCATCACAGTGTGCTAAATTTTGGAATAGATATGAGCTGTTAGTAAACACTTACTTTTAGTTTTATGTGTGAAAGATTACAGCTGTGAGCGCTTGTCGCAGATGTTGCTATGACATGCTTTTGTTGTTGATGATTTGTGTACACGTTCCCTGATGACAAACCTCGCATATAGGTTATGTGATATAACTAGGCCTGATTGAAAGGCTTTTTTAAATTGTCTGAGAGTTTGGTTTGTACTTTTTTTGTATTACAATAAGACTTAAAGCTTATCCCTTTGCTCCAAATTTGTGGTTTACAGGATTTTCGCTAATCTGTGTCCAGTTCGCTCTGTCTTATGAGAGGCCTCTTCTGAAGCTCCTTCACCGTGAAGCACCGAGCTCATTCAGCTGTGATGATGTGATCTCAAGCTTAACTACATGATGGCATTTTCAGATCTGCGGTCTGGCTATAAATTTTGCTCAGACTCTATCACGCAACTCCCTCTGTTGTTAATGTTTGATTTCACTCTAAATAGGTTCACGCCACAGTAGAGCCAAAATTGCATTGTTTTAGCTGGAATTAAATAATGCAAAGCAATATCCAAATACATAATTCTATAATCTAATGAGTTATATGCAATAAATAAGAGATTTTAATTCATTTTGTTTGTTTTTACATTTTTTTGAGATAAGCTAAATATATGATAATGTGTGATGAGAAATTAACATGTTCACCGTCACAACATGGCACACTTAAAACTGTATGTATTATTATGAATATGATAAATATGCTAAAACTACTGTTCAAAGTCTCTTGTTTCCTGAGACTGCCTATTTTCTTTATCAAAAATGCAGTACAAACCGTAATATTGAGAATATTATAACAGTTACTTGAAAATAAATGCTTTCTAATTTTATATATTTTTTTTTCAGGATTGAGAAATAGTAAGTTCTGAAAGGCAGCGTTTGTAAATTAAAATTTGTTACAAAAGCCTTTGCTCAATTTCATGCATTATTACTGAACAAAAGTATCTTTTTTTTCCCCAGAGTTACTGACCCCAGACTTACCAAAATACTAAAATTTACCAATTTTACAATTTTCAAAATAATTGAAACTGGACATTTTATTATTAAATTATGCTGGTGGGAGAGGATTGAAGAACATCTATTATAAAACCTATGATGGATGTTCTTATATGTTAGCTGTAGAAGTAGGGCATCGTTTAAAAAAAAAAAATCCTGCAATGATTTAATAAATCGTTAGTATTGCTTTGAAAGGCAAAGCGCTCAAGATGATGCATTATCCACTTATTCGCATCCACACACACTTGTTTTTGCTTCTCTTAGGGCATAAACTGTAATCAGAGCGGAAGCTGATACTTTCTCCTGAACTTCTCATGCACACAGCCACTGGTAGAAGTACACATAGCTGTTCATTCAACATACTAGCGAAGATCAACACTGGACAGACCATACAGAGCTGAACAAATCAGATTTCTCACTTCATGAGCAAAGAGACATCAGTGACCTCTAGCTAACCACACCACCTGCTCAGAGCCCAAACAGCACTCACATGCTGGATGTGGACTCTCTTCATTTTTTTAATTGTTCATAACGGGTCCGACCAATACATATATATGAAATATTTATCTTATTCACCATTTTTGCTGACAACTGGCAAGCAATATTTTGAATATGACAAAGCCATTTGTCCATTACATTGTGGAAGACTAGATTAGTTTTAGGATCAATAATTTTTATTACAATTAACTGTATGTATTTGTGTTTAATATATCAAATATATTATGTAATATAAATATAATATATAAATATATGATAAATATGCTAATAAATATATAATATAATATATAATAATATAATATATAACTGTATGTATTTGTGTTTACGATGTGTTTGATATATTGATAAATAATACTTAAAAGAATAAAGATTGTTATTCCTTCTGTTCTTATAGTGAAAAACATATCAAATATTTTAAATGAGATTTTTTGATATTGTCCATCAGAGTACAGTGTTGATGGTTTTTTTCTTGATTGTCCTGCACTTGTAAAGTGTGCACATGGCTTAAACTTGTGTATGTTGCGC
Source organism: Enteromius radiatus (assembly GCA_032357445.1). Lineage (NCBI taxonomy): Eukaryota > Metazoa > Chordata > Actinopteri > Cypriniformes > Cyprinidae > Enteromius > Enteromius radiatus. The sequence goes on along the minus strand of JAUCMS010000153.1, from coordinate 10,837,766 downwards.
AGTTTAAGAAATTTCCCATAAGCTTTAAGTGCTTGAAGTAGGCTAGAGTCCTATATGCTTCTCTTACAATTTTAACTGACATGTAGGTGGTCTAGATTAATGATGTTATATAATGGTTTTCTCTCTGTAGCCTTTTGAGGCCGGTGACCTGTTTCAGGGCCACAACCTCAGCAGAGTCCTCACTACACTGGTTGCCCTGAATAAAGTTACTGCAGGTAAGATTTATAGCATTTAGATTTTAAAATATGATATAAAAACAAAACAAAGAAACAATAAATTGTAACTTTAAAGCTCAAACCGCAATCACCAGTTTAAAAGTTATTCAAAGTTGTTAATGTGTTCTTCATATAGTGTAATGTTACCATTGGTTATCGTTCTGCTCTGTGGTCTCTCTGTTGGAGTAGATATTGGTATAGGCAGCGACTCTGTATGTACCCGTCACTCTTCTGCCCACCGGATCAAGTCCTTCGAATCACTGGCCTCCCAGTCCTCACTGGGCCGATCTTCTAAATTGCTCCAGAACCAGTTCCGCAGTCTTGTGAGTAACATTAGGGTGAGAACACTTAACCAGCCACGGCAGATCTCAATCAAAATATTCATTTACATGTGCATCACATGTACATTACCAAAGTTAGGGGTTAATAAGAATTTTATTGGTCTCTTATACTCACCAGGGCTGCATTTTTTTGCTCTTAAATACAGTAAAATACAATTTCAAATAACACTTTCTATCTCAGTATATTTTAAAGTGTAATTTCTTGAGTGATTGATTCAAAGCTCATTTTCCATAGCCATTACTCCATTCTTCAGAAATCTTTTTGATATGTTGATTTGGTGCTCAGTATTTATTTATATTTTTATTATTAATATTAAAAAAGCTGTTCTGTGTAATATGTTTTTAAACTTTTTTTCAGCATTTATTCAAAATAGAAATCTTTTGTAACATTGTAAAAGCCTTTGCTGTTGCGTTTTGGTCAACAGTATATTTTTTTAAAAGAAACAAGATCTCCATATCTGAACAAAAGTATGTAGCATTTCTGTGTATGTGAAGAGCAGCTTGACACCCCAGTGTTAGTGTGTTTTTAATAACAATAGATAATCAATGATGACTTTCATTTGATGTTTGTAAATTGTTGGCGTTGTGTGACAGTGTTCAGAAACTCTGTCTTGCATAAACATATTAATTCTTGTAAATGGGTCAATTTAGATTTTTAAATCTTGTTAGCATACTAAATGTCTGCGTCATGTAAACATAAGTACACTCTCTCTCTCTTTCTCTCATAGGACATGACGGAGAACAGTAATGCTCAGTTAGTGGTTAAAGCTCGCTTCAACTTCCAGCAGACCAATGAGGATGAGCTTTCTTTCACTAAGGGTGACATCATCAATGTTACTCGCACGGAAGAAGGGGGTTGGTGGGAAGGATCCCTCAACGGCAAGACAGGCTGGTTTCCAAGTAATTATGTCAGAGAGGTTAAAGGGTCTGGTGAGTGTCAGTTTGCGGTGGACTATTGTAAATATATAAACACAGTCTTCCCTTGTTCCACAGTGCAACATTATTAAAACACTGTCTTTACAGACAAACAAGTGTCCCCTAAATCTGGAAATCTTAAAAGCCCTCCTAAAGGTTTTGATACCGCATCCATCAGTAAAACCTATTACAACTTGGTAAGCACATTTCCTTCACTTAGCCTTTTCAAGGCTCGCCTGGTTGATTTGCTTAATTTCTGAGATTTTGCACATGAACAGTAATCAGAGTCAGTTGATTTGTGAATGAGCGCAGCTGATTTGTAATCATTGTGTTGAAAATATCTAAAAACACCTGCTGTTTGTTTGTCTTCAGGTGCTACAGAACATTTTAGAAACTGAAACGGAGTATTCAAAGGAACTCCAGAACCTTTTGACCAACTACCTGAGACCTCTACAGATGACAGAAAAGTAAAAATCTTTACTTTAAATTTTGTTTTTACTTTAAAGCTTAAGAAGCACATACAAATTCATGTGTATTCTGTGTTCTCAGTCTGGCTTTTGGGTTTAATGTGTTATTTTAGTGTAATTAATGTGATTAAAAAATATAATCTTCCCCTCTGAAATTTTCGTAGCATTTGTGTCAAGTTTGAGCACCGTTTGTTATTGTTTCTCATAGACTGAGCCCCTCGGGTGTAAGTGTCATTCTCGGGAACCTGGAGGAAATCAGCACTTTCCAGCAAACTCTGGTCCAGTCACTGGAGGACACTACCAAGTAAGTATTATGCTAACCGTGAGCCGCCGTGTGATTCCCGGCCCCGCTCTTAATAGCCCCTGAGTTATTTACGACAGGAGGGCCGAAGCACTTAGTGAAACTGAGACTCAATCAAATGTATCAAGTTTCGACTCTTAGATGATGAAAATAGACCTGGGCAGTAACCTGAGGTCCATTAAAAGGATTTGAGTATCACTAGAGGTTTCTAATGTTTACACTGACCTCTAGTGGTAAGTTTACCAGCAAAACTATTTATACCTCTCAAAGAAATTAAATTGAACATATTGAAATAAATTAATATTATTAAATTTTTTAAATATATATGTATATATATATATAATATTTATATTTGTCATACATATTTACCAATGAGGAAAATATATGGTCAGAAATATTTATTTTAGGATCAAAGGAAAAATCATTCTGTTATAATAATACATATAAAAATTAAAATATTGCTAAACTGTTTAGTCCTGTTTTTAAAAAAATATATCAATCTTTCGGGCCAGTACGTTTTATTGTTCATATGTTTATGTTTTTGAAAGTCTCTTATGTTCACCAAGATAGCATTTATTTAGAGTAACAGAGTAAAATTGTGAAATTTTATATTTATATTCTAGGTTCTGAAAAATCCTAAGCGGAATATTTAAAAAATATATTGTGCAATAATAAATATTTGTGCAATAATTTACCTTAATGTTTTGTGATTGAAGGCTTCCAGAGCTGCAGCAGAAAGTGGGAGGATTCTTCCTGAATCTCATGCCCCAGATGAGGTCTCTTTATGTGTCTTACTGTTCCAACCACCCATCGGCAGTCAGTATTCTCACCGATCACAGGTACACCAGCACATTGTGTCCTGATTTCACAGAGAGCCTCTCCAATGGTAACTGGTGATAACTTCTCATTTCTGTTCCTTCAGCGAGGAGCTCGGGGAGTTCATGGAGGGGAGAGGTGCGTCGATACCAGGCATTCTCACGCTGACCTCTGGCCTCAGCAAGCCCTTCATGAGACTGGACAAATATCCCACATTACTGAAGGAACTGGAGAGACACATGGAGGTAGAAGAGAGAGATTCAGTTTATGTGATTTCTGTTAAGGTTTTAATGGTTGGTGGCATTTCAATGTTGACACTGTCTTCTTTCCTCTTCAGGAGGGTCATCCAGATAGGACAGAAATTCAGAAATGTATGACGGCTTTCAAGAATCTCTCTGTGAGTGTTAACTGCCTAGTTAATATGCTAAAGCAGACTGGCATCCTGTGGCTTTACGGCTGCACTTAGGTGTGGATTATTCTCATGGCAACCAGCCTTCTTAACGTATTGTGTTGCCATGGTTACAGGCACAATGTCAGGAGGTGCGGAAGCGCAAGGAGCTGGAGCTTCAGATCCTGACTGAGACGATTCGCTTGTGGGAGGGGGAGGACATTAAGACCCTGGGTTCAGTGCTGTATATGAGTCAGGCCATGGTCCAGAACCAAGGCTGTGAGGTGAGATCTCTGTGGCTGATCCATGTGATGAAAAATCACCCTTTTCTAAATGTGTGTTATTAATCATATTACACTCACAAATTTCTGCTTCATCGCAGAAATAAGTTATATTTCAAAAGATATTAAAATAAGAAACCAATATTAGAAATTATTTCACAATATTAAAGTTTTTTTAACAAATACAGCCTTGATGAGCAGAGATTCCATAAAAAAGTTAGTTCACCCAAAAATGAAAATTCTGTTATTAATTACTCAACCTCATGTTGTTCAAAACCCGTAAGACCTTTGTCATATTCAGAAATCTTCACAAATATATTTTTTGGATGAAATGCGAGAGCTTTGTGACTATTTTACTGCTGTTCTTCCTTCTCTTTTCCGAGTCTGCATTGTTGTCTATGCAGGGTAAGAACATTCTCAGATTTTATATATAATTGTTTTCTGAAGACGAATAAAAGTCTTACAGGTTTGGAACAATATGAGGGTAAGTAATTAATGATAAAAAGTTACCTTTTTTGGTGAACTATCCCCTTAAAAACATTAAAACTACTGATCTTAAACTTTTGAAACACAGTGTATAAATGTATAAGATGTAGATGCAACCACAACTATCAGTAGTGTTCAGCTGGCCTTGAATAATAACTGTTATTATATTATTATATAATAATTGTATATTTACATTACAAGTGCATTAGAAGTAAATAACATGTTTTAAAAAGACCAGTTGCTGATTCATATTGACAAAAATGGCAATAGTTTTTCTCTGTGATTTCAGTCCTTCAGTTATAATGGCTATGTAGTATTATTTTATTTATTTCTTTTTCTTTTTTTTCTTAGGATAAGCATGAACGCTACCTTCTGCTGTTTCCTCATATTTTGCTCATCCTGTCTGCCAGTCCAAGGATGAGTGGCTTCATCTACCAGGTCAGAAACCAGCCGCTGTCAGAACTGATTACTACACAGCCAAATAATTCTCACTGTCTTCGCTCCACCACTCCCTAAAATCCACTCAAACCACAGCTTTTCAAACATTAAAATGGCACTTGCGGCTCTAGCACAAAGGAAAAAAATGTCTGCTTTGTTTCTCTCAGGGCAAGCTGCCTTTGAGCGGGATGACGGTGACCCCATTAGAAGACTGTGAAAGTCATAAAAATGCTTTTGAGCTCTCGGGTAAGGACAAACTGACTCGCATCTTTTGTGCTCAGGACACAGTGAATTGTTTTTGATCATTCGTAGTTACTAATTGACCTTCCATCCAACAGGAAGCATGTTTGAGAGACTTCAGGTGATCTGCTATAACAAGCAGGATCTGCAGGACTGGCTCGAGTATCTGAACCGACAGACCAAGCACACCACCATGGCGGCTCCCAGCATGAAACCACTCACTGTTCCCTGCCACACAGTGAGTCACCTGTTTAAAATTACATCTTAGAAAACCACACATAAACCCCCGGGTTTCACAGACAAGGCTTAAACCTAGTTCCATGGTAATTACCCCATGGTTTACTCAGCCTGTATACAAAACTTGGTTCTCACAAGACCTACACATATTCACTACAAAATATATTCAGTTGTAATAGAAGACATTGATTGATTGATTGATTTAATTAATTAATGTATTTAGGGTTAGGTGCATTTCCATTATGTTCAACTTAAACTAAAATGTTTACCCCTTCAGCTCCCCTCTCACCCTCTGACGCCGTCCAGACATGCAGAAAGCCGGGGCCTGACAGTTGCTCCTACCTACCACACCTTACCACACCCCTCTTCTCACGGGGCCCCTCATAGCACCATGATGTGGGGCCCCCTAGAGCCCCCGAAAACCCAGAAGCCCTGGAGCCTGAGCTGCTTGCGTCCAGCACCTCCACTGAGGCCCTCAGCTGCTCTCTGCTATAAAGAGGTATTCTGGGCTCAGATTAAAGCTAATTATGCAGCACGCTGGACTTCCAAATCAAATATTGTAAAAAAAATATTAAATGAATATAATATAATGCAAGCATTAGAATTGTTGTTTATTTCCCTTGATGTTGTGGTCACTATTATCTTGATACTAATATATGAACACAACTCTTTATCTAAATAATATAATACACTCTCTCATGGCTCTGCAAGTCTCTGTGTCCCTTTTCTATTATGTCCATTCCTCCTCTTTTTCCAGGACCTCAGTAAAAGCCCCAAAACTATGAAAAAGCTGCTGCCCAAGAGGAAGCCAGAGAGGAAGCCGTCCGATGAAGAATTTGCTCTGAGGAAGAGTAAGTCAGCGTGTCTTTATTGTTTTTGATATTAATATTTTTTGAAAAACCGTGCACCTGATGTATCCTCCTACCTGCACAGGTACTGTAGCTTTGGAGGAAGATGCTCAGATCCTGAAAGTGATCGAGGCTTACTGCACAAGTGCCAAAACCAGACAGACTCTGAACTCAAGTAAGTCTCATACACTGGCCTGTTCACCTCCGTCTCGTTTCTTCTAAGACATTTCTCATTCATATCTACTTTTCTATGTGTAACATAGAAATAAACTAAAGCCTGTTGATCTTAACAATATTATTCTGGGACCTCTTATAACAATATCCTCTCTCCTTTTTCCTCATCATACTTGATGTTCATTTATTTATCATGACCCCTTCCTCCCCATACTTTGATTTTGACATCTTCACACATAATTTTTTTAATTTAATCATTTATTTATAAAACTCATATACTCTCTTGGGGTATAATTGGTTCACCCATCTGTGTGGTTGCACAACCCACATCCATTTGTTCGACCCCTCTTTCCATTTGCCTTCATTCATATGATTTGACCCTCCTCATCATCTGCGAACGGACGGCCTCTTCAGCATGGCAAGGCACTGATCTCATGCATAACCACGTTTTGGATCAATCAAGTATGGACTCTCTGGGCCGCCGTAGCAGTATCTCAAGGCCTGAGGCCACCTCGGACCTCTCAGAGGACTCTGACTATGACAGTATATGGACGGCCCACAGTTACAGGATGGGCTCTGTTTCCCGTAAGAGCTCCTACATTTCCCACCAAAATTAAACTCCCCCTCACTCCTCTTGTTTCAAGTGACTTTATATTTATTTGAATCTATTTATTTATTTAATAAGCTGTCACTGTAATGCATATTTATTTTATTCATTTTTATTTATTTATTTTTTTAGTGTTTTATTAATCACACCTCATCATTATTTTCTGCATATATATGCACTTTCCCAAAGGAGTTCCCTGTTGCCTTGACATCTTAACTCCCCCTGAAACCACCAACCTCACTTGACTCAGTTTTCTTTATTTGTTTGCCTCGCATTTGGTTTTTATTTAAGTGTCCTTTTTTAAAAAAAAAAAAGTTGTTTTCATTCCCTCATCCTCGGATGCGTTTAATTATTAACGTTGTTGAAGGTACGATGCACTCCGAAGGCAACAAGGACAGGTTTTGCTGTAAAAGAAAAAAGATGCTAAAATCTCTTAATGTTCCTGTAAATATTAGAGTATTGTCATTCATCTGAAATGTGTGGTATTAACTTGGACGTTGTTTACTGAATGTGAACATTAGATTGAAATGAGAAGTTGGGTCTTTTACCTGAGAGCTTCACGAATGAGAGGAATTCAAAACTATGGTTCTCAGATGGCACCACGGACAGTATTACCGGGGACGTTTTGTTCATACTTATGTGATATAAATGTATTTATTTTCAATTTGTAAATGTATTTTGAATGATTTTGGACTTTTTGTATGCTTGTATCTAACATGTAAGTTTATAGTGGTGTCTATGGTTAAAAACGTATGGAAGTTTACAAAAAATGTGGAATTTAATGTTGGTTTAAATTCTATTAGAATCCATTCAAATCAGGTGTGTGGATGGTAATAGTCAAGAGTTCTTCACTGTTCATTCGAGACTCTGTCAAAGCCTCAGTGTTTGATGCTTTTCCTCTTTTATGTATGACGTGTTTATGAGACAAACAAGAAAACTACTTGCCAATTATTTCAATAATGACAAAGAGTATAATTCCTCATGTTATGTGATTTCTTGTGACCAAGTTCTATCTGTGGTTAAAAAAAAGAACAAGAAAATATGAATTTACTACCTTTTTGTCGGTTGTTTCATTCAGATATTCTTAAAACTGTTCAACAGAGATAATTAAGTGATGTTTATGTTGGTTGAAATCAAGACATTATTGTGTTTGTTATATATATGCAGAGTCAAATATATGACAAAATACCACATTGTAATATACATTTTGAATAAATCTTGTTTTTTTTTTTTTTTTTTTTTTTTTTTTTACAGTATGTTTATCTTTTCAGAAATAAATTTTTTGGTTTTATTAATACTTTTTATTTTTATTATTATTTTTTTTAAATGCTTATTTATTAATTGTTTCAATTTGTTTTGTCATGTTCGGGTTTTGTTTAATGGTTAAGGATATATTTTAGTTTTACTGCCCTTCAGGAAATCTTTGATCCTCTGGTTTTTGAATGCTTTTAGTTTTCTTGGATGATCCCTCTCTGCATGACTAACTCCTGTCTCACTCACGCACAGTCCTGTGTAAGTTTGATCCAGTCCAAACCATTTTTCGAGGCACAGTGGTCCTGTACTGACCTAATCAATAAGTCCAACTTGACTAAACCTCCTGAAATCAATCTGCGGGGCTTCTCTTTTGAAACAGGACAGTGGAAAGATGCCAGTCCAGCACTGATAGTTCCTGGGGAGGAGAAGTTCAGTGTAGACGAGTCGAAGAGTAATGGTCAGACTCTTCCGGAGGAGAAGTAAGACCGCATATTTGTCCATTTCCAGGACAGGGTTTGTAATGGGAATAAAAAGAGATGTTTGTCAAGACAACACAAATTGAAAAGAGCTGCAATATGCATTACAAAACATATTTACTGACATATATTCCATGTTTCCTAGGAGCCTTGTGGATGTTGTTTATGCTCTGAGAGATGAGGTACAAGAACTTAAACGGGTGAGTGTCTGTGAGGGTGAGAGGGTTCTCCTAATATTTAAATTTAATAGAAAACTATATTTAATATTTCCTCTTTATTTTTACCATTCCAACAGCACTGTAAAAAAATGAAGAAATTCCTAGAGGAAGAACAGAGAGCCCGGAAAGATCTGGAGAGGATAGTTAGAAAAATGTTAAAGAATATAAACGATCCTTCTTGGGATGAGACCAATTTATGATATCAACTATTTTCCTCTCCGTACTGTTTTTTGCTATTTTACATTAGCGGTTAAAAATGACTTGCAAGTTCAAACCGAGTGGTCAAATGATTGTATGTTTTCTTACATTTGAAAACACTTTGATGTTTGTGGGTATTAGTCTGTAGTAACATAATTTGACCTTATATGACTCATTCTAATGTTCAAACTCTAAAAGATGCCTGTTTTAGTGCATTTTTATTTTCTGTTTTGATCAGGCCACTGCTTGCTTAAAGTTGTAGCTAAATCTCATTGGGTGGCACAAGTGTAACCTGTGAACTTTCCTGAGAGCCTCCGAGTTCGTCTTTGACCTGATGCTAAGGTGTTGAGATAGACAGTACCTCAGTAATGTTTGGGATTATGAGTGTCCTGTTCTCTGCATTACCTTTGTCAAAGGTTCAAGAGAATATCATATTTTACTGTTATGTTCCATTTTTAAGTACATTTTATTCAGATGCTTAAGATGTTGAATCTTTGAATATTTCCATATGGTATTGAGAACTTTTTCATTCCATTAAATTTTTGTTTACAAATGACTCAGATGTTGATACCTAGTCATTAAATCAACAGAGTGAGTGTGTACAAGCATAGCTAAATGTTAAAATGTGGGACATGGCGCTTATGTCAGTATGTTTAGTACATGTTTTAGGTGCCATTGTAATTCAAGCTGTTCATGCAAGGTATGTCTATATACATTTCAGTGTCACTTAGTAAGACCAAAACAAAAGCCAAACTGTTTATTTATGGACTTTACTGTCTGTGACTTGCTGTACTTGACATTTATTCCTATAGCTCTTACACAACACTAATAGAATAGCCTCACCAGGATTTATGTGGGATATTTATTTAGCCTTCTTTACCTCAACTCCATGTTACTGTAAATTAATTCTGTAAATAAAGACAGTTGTTTATTTGCTTCTGTACTTCATTGTCATTGGTTGGGTTTTATAACTATGGCCTAATAAATTTGTATAATTTTTTAGTTTATGCTCACTAAGTCATGCATTTATTTGTTAATCAGTAAAATAATTTTATTATTAATACTTTTAAATAATATTACATTTTAAACTCTTAACTTCTAATTTAATGTACTTTTAAAACCTTTTTTCTAGTGAAAAAGTATTTTTCTTTTGATGGCAAAGCTGAATTTTCAGCAGCCATTACTCCAGTCTTCACATGATCTGTCAGAAATAATTTAAATACTATAATTTGCTTCTGCTTAAGAAACTGGAAAGCAGAAAAACAAAACATCATTCTTTCTGTGATGTATAGAATGTGCCTTTACTGTCAATGTTTTGATCGTTTTAATGCGTCCTCACATTTATTTTTTAATTTATACTTAACTACAACAGTATGCGTTTTTTTCCCCACTGAGAAAGCCTTGAGTCTCCAACTCTGACGAGCAATGTGATTACGCATTTTGCAGATGCTCCATGTGAACGAACAGACATGTGGGGTGCTCGACTCGGGAGTTTAAGCTTTAAGTTTCTGTACTCTGTCAAGGGGAAGGGCACAATGACAGGGGTGACTTTATGCCCTTGTCTTTCGTCTGCACACAACAGTTCTGGGTTGTGCATACGCCAGGCTCTATTACAGTGACAGGGCAATCTAGTCCCTTTGTGGGCGATGATTCTACTTCATTGATTTACAATGGAAAGGATATAATTTTGCTGGTGTTGGCAAAAAGCTCAAATGTCAAGCTTTTCAGAATGCCAGCATTGCCTTGTTCACAGATGAATAAGGAGAAAGTCACCTTTTGTCTCCTGTTAAATATTCCTGCATAAATACAAAGGAGCATAATGCCCTCCTGATAAAAGGAAGCCCTGATTTATCCTGATTTATCCTTTAGTGTATAGATAAAACCTGCAGATAAATGCCAGGTTGGCCTTTTCATTTTTGTTCTCTGCGGTTCGCTTCCCTTTTTACAGCATATTGAGTTTAGAAGATGGGTGTCGCTTCTATAGACGCTTTGGTTTCGTGGAAAGGACACGAGAGTATTGTAATAAATCACAATTTGTGACTGAAGATGCTTTAGACATTCATTATTGACATTCACAGCCGACACAAAAGTGGTGCAGTTCAACCATCTGTTACTGTTAGAAAGTTTGACTCCCAGGTACTAACAAGCCTCTTCGCGGTAACGGCTAAAGCACACAACCTGTCGTTGAAATGCGAAAGGGACGGCAGGACTCTGTGGACATGGAATCAATTAGCTTTTGACCAGTCTATACACACGCACACACAGTCGCTTGTCTAAGACCCTGTCTTTTCCTTTCTTTCTCTCCTTTGGTCTATTCAGTAGCCTGTGATCATTTAGATTTGACATGCATTGTGGCTGAGCTGGTCTCTCTCTTTTGCTCTCTCTCTCCCTCTCCCTCTTTTGCTACTGTCTGTCATTAATTTCCAGGCTTTACAATTTGCCAAAAAAGAAAGAGAAAAGAGTGAGTGAGTGGTGGAAGGATAAGAGCTCAGTGTCCTTTTGAAGGGGTTTGTTATTGCACAAAAACAGCCGCCCAATAATTTTTCGTCAATGTTTAACTCTAAAAGCTTTTCCCCGTCAGCTTTTGAAAAGAAGAGCAATAAAGCCCTATTCATACGGACTGAATAAAAACAGTCCTCTGGGGGCTATGACCGAAGGGCTTCTTTTCTTCTGCCTCTAATCAAATAGAAACTGAAATGAATTAGAGTTTTCTTATGAAAATAGCCTTTGTTGTCAGGCAGGCCAGTAATTCATAAACAATAAGCAACGTCATTGTGTGGCTAGTAATGTATTCATGCTGTGGAAAGGCTAGAAGGCAGTGCAGGACTATGGCTCTGTGAATGAGGGGAGGGAAGGATTGGTCCTGGACTCTTCATTTGCAGTCTGAACAGAGGGTGGTTCTGGTAACCACCAGTTTCTCTCCGTCTCTCTTCATTTCTCTCATGCTCCTGGCATGGTTTCCTCATGCTCCTCATTTCTTCAACGATTCTTTCGTTTCCATCTTTCTTCTTCTTGCAATTGCTGGCTCGTTTCGACCTTTCTCAAAGGCCTCTTGCTCTTCCCCTGTGTTCTGACCTGTCAGGTTTTTCGTTTGCTCTCACATTCCCCTCCCCTCTTCTTTAATCTGAGCAAAGCTATATATTCATGAGAACTTCTGGACGGTGTTGGATTCTGCTCCAAAACTCTTCTCTCTTGGGAAAAGTAGTGGATTATGCGAAGTAGGAGTGTATGTGCGTAAAGAGCTGCGGTCAGAGGGCAACTGGACGCTGGCGAGTTGGATCTTGAACCTCAGGACCAGGACAGGATTGTCACTGACCAGAAAAGAAAGTGCCTGCTTGATTATTAAGGATTAGCTTTGTACTTTTGGTGGACCTGGACATCTGTCGTGTCACTTGGACATTACAATTTTCAGCATGAATTTGTTGTCATCACTTGATCTTCTACTTATTAATTAGCCATGGAGATAAATGTTTATGGCAGATTTTGTCAAGGCTGTTTCCATCTTATGCTGCATGGATACTTTTCCAAAAAAACAAGAACTCAGTAGGATATCCTTGTTGCACAAACATTTATGAAGTTTTCAGCTATCAACTGCTCCAATTTGAGAGCAGCTACTGCAACTGGTGCTACGAAGACTTTTAGTATGTCATACTCCTGGATTTTCTGATTTTCTATATAAGAACTTCTGATGCTGCTGCTTGATGACACTCAAATAAATCACCAGCTATCAGCAGTACGTGAGTGTTTCAGCCTTCTGAGGCGATACTGAGAATTTTGTCGCTTGTGCGTACTTAAAAAGCTAATTGCCTGAGTTTTCAAAAGAGTTTGACAACTTGACGAGGCTAAACATGACGGAAGAAAATATGTGAAGTTTCTATACTTCTATTCAAAGATAACGTTACCTCTTTACGCCATTGACTATTTCAATGTCGCTGAGGCATTGAAATAAGGGCCAGCTAATTTCCTTTTTTTTGACGGTTCTTCACGCTAAAGATCCTTTCTCCGCCCACTCGTCTAGTTTTCATGTTTTACAACTTTGCAAACTTTTAGATTCAACGTAATGAACAGTTTGGATGGTTATTTCAAGTTCAGTTAAATATCTGACTTCGCGTCAATACGTGAAGTTAACGACGGTTATGACCGAGACGTCTCGAAGGTAATTTTCCTGTCAGAGCATAACCTGTATGTCAGATGACCACACGTTGTATTATCTTCTGATCCTCTCTCTTAATAATATACTACAATATCATGTCAGCTGCTTTGATCCAACCCCCATTACTTTTTTTCTCGTTAAACCCATAAGTTGCAATAAATACACGATCAAAGGCGCAGTCAGTCGCAGAGTCAGTACTGCAGCTCAACAGCAGGTGGCAGCGCTGCTCCATGAGACAGTCGAGGATGCAAAGAGCAGCAGGTTGGAAAATAATAGTAACGTCAACTTGAGGCGTTTTATACAGGCAAGTGCTGCACTACACACTCTCCAGATTTGGTTTAAAACCATTTTATATTTTTTAAAAGGTTATTTTGTGCAGTTTTGTGCAAATTAAACACCTGTAATGCATTTCTGCCGCCTCTGTGGTAAAACTATCAGCATAGTAACGCATGTTTTTAGACTCTTTGCACGAATTTATAAACTCTCTTTTAAATGTTAGTTCTGAATTCAAAAGTACCTTATATATTAATTTATATAGACCTCTGTGTTCATAAAAAATACCCTACTACAAATGTCACCGCTAAATGGCGTCTTTTAAAGAAAAATAATAAGTTACATCTATAGTTATTTGTCGTTTATCAGCAAACTATAAACTATGTTACTGCTAAAGGGACAGCTTACATATACATTATAATTCTGACATGATTTGTTAATGCAGTTCCAACAGATCTTATGCACTGGCTCCCAGTCACTGTTCATTTTCACTGCGTCTATTTTCCACACAAAGAAAAGGTGAATGATGCTTTTGTGCAGGGAAGAAAAGCAAGGTTTGGAAAAGTATGCGAGTGAGTAAATTGACAGAATTGTTGTTTTTTTGTGAACCTGTAATATGCAGTAGCTGTCTTGGTCCTCAAGAGGGCGCGCGAGACCGTTATAACATTGTTCACGTCGTATCTGATGCAACTGTGCGCTGAAGATATCGCTTCAAAAAGGTTGAACAGTTGTCTATTTATGTTTGACAAATGGCAATTTTAAAATGTACTACATATATACTTTAAACACAGAGTATTTAATTAAAACTTGTATTTTTCTATAGAAAAAAGCCTTTTAAATGATTATTGCACTATAATTAATACATCAACCCAGGTACAAACACTGTGCCTTTGTTTCAGTTTGTTTATCCAGCAAAAATAACACAAACATTACCAAAAGTGCAAATGTCATCATTGCGTTTAATTAAAATTAGATTTATTTTACAATTAAACATCAAAAGCAGAATCAATAATCACGCAAACACTGTACCTAAAAAACAAGTGAACAGACTATCAGGAGAAAACAGATTGAATTAAAGCACTTTGAATTTCCCAACATTCAGCCATGCATAAGCAAAACAATATTCTATTCATTTAATAAATGTTTTACTCTAGATAGAAAATTCTCTCACCATTATATGTACAATTGTTCACTGCCATGTCCCTTTCATTTCTGTCTGCGGCATGGCTTCTCATCACACACTCATACTGTAGATGTAAAAAAAAAAAAAATGTTGAACACAGGACGTGACTTACAGACGTGGGTGAAAGGAAAGAATTATCTTATTTCTTACTACCTGGTTTTACATTTCACAAATAGATGGGCGTTGGCATGGGAACATGCCCTTGGCTGCTACCTGAATGAGGACACAGGACCTCTGCAGTCAAAGGACTGACCCAGCAGGCTGCACATTTTCACCTACAGCTGTATCCATGACAACACAGTCCCATGCCCACTACCGGCCTCTACTATTGAATATTTGATTGACAGATGTCCAAATGTCAACCACTCCCTCTCAGGTAAACAGTCCAGGCGTTTTCCATTTTCGTTTTTTATCCTCCGCTTGCACACACTGTATATGAATCTTGGCAGGGTCACAGGTCATGCACACTTTTTTTTTGGCATGAGTGTTTGTATGTGCTTTTACTTCTTTTGGATTGACATCGGCTGTGACTGCCAGCTCGCTGCTTTACTTAGCGAGTGTATTTTTATATGTGATTCGCATTAGCAGAGACAGATCCGCTATACAGAGCTGGGCCGTCTTTTGTAGCAAAGAGACTGTATTAATCCATCTCCTCGGCCTAAAAGAGGCGCTGTACTTAAAGTACCACAGTCTCTTCCATATTAGAGCGTCAAAGTGGAGATTCAATCACAGTAATGGTCAGCATCTCACAGCACATCTCCATCGATCTAGGGGACAGTGTATTGGCTGCATTAGTGAAAAGGAAATTGAGTGCTATTTTCTAGTCGTCACAATCTATTTGTCATTCAGAATTGAGACATGCAGGTCTATGGTTTGAATTATGCATGTCAAAGCTGGCCATGTCTGTGTGTGTGTATAAGAATATTTGAAGCGGTTACTTATAAATGTGTATGTGTATGTATATTCTTAACAGCCCAGAGTACGTATTTTTGTATTGTTGAAGAGAGAGCATTCTGTATTCAGTATGTTATATTATGATACAGTATGCTTTTAAGTTTTATTAATATACATACATAGGAATTTTAAAAGCATATTAGTATTGCATATACATATAAAAATTGTGTATGTGTGTCACATATTATAAAATACAATATATAAAATAGTAAATAGTAAAATACTAATAATATCTAAAATACTGGATATTTATGTATCTTGTATATGTATTATTTAATATGCATAAACAGACACACGCAGGATGTCTAATATGCTGTTTTATGTAATTTAAATTATATGTGTGTTTTATCTTTACATAAATCGAATGGCATAAAATTATTTTATATACTTATATACATTCTATATAACTATGTGTGTGTATTTTATTCAGAACTTTACATAATAATTTTTTGGCATATTTTATAGTGTACATAAAATATATACATTTTACACACACATATATTATAAATATGTGTGTGAGTGTGCATTTTTATTTTCCAATTTGCTGCTCAAATGAAGAAGGTCAAATTTGTATCTAACTCTTACGTCATGTGGCTTTATTGTGCTTTTTTAGGCATATTATGCATGATTTTATTTTGGGCAGGTTATTTATTTATTTTTTTAAATAAAGTCGCAGGCAGCACCCAGCGTGTGCAAACCCTTTTGTTGTGAATCATTACGAGCTCTGTAAATTCTCTTATCTCCAGCTCTGATAACCCATTCACAATCTGGCCGTAAAGAATTTGATAGGCTAATTGAATAGGGCTTCGATGCACACTTTTGTAATAGAGCCTTATAAATCTGGAACGAAGGTGACAGGGGTACAAAAGGGAGCGCTTTAGGGCGAGACTCCCTCCCTTTCACCCGCTGACTTTACAATAAGTTTTGCAGCTTTGAATGTTGGGCTGTAAAAAAGTGCTCTCTGCTTGAATCGATTGCCCCCACCTAACAAGTCCTCTGTCCTCCAACACTGAGAGAGCGAGCGATGGATTTGTTGAGGGCAGTGATACAGAGGCCTGGCTGCTATCTTGATCCTTCATGTGCTGCAGGGCCATATGGACCATTAACCCACACAGTTTTATCTAACAGTAGTGATTAGCGTCAGGACCTTGCAGTTCTATTGACGGTGTGTGTACGCAAAGGAAATGATGTATTACTATTACCTCTCTAACATTTATCTCCTTTTGTCTGTCTTTTCGTATTTAGGGAAAAAATTAGTGGAGGTCTGCTGACTTTCTGATGTGATGTTGATAGCATTATTTGCCAGTTTGTGTGAATTGCTTCCTTAATTTGTCTCTTCTCTTGTAGATGAGACGCTATAGGATGATATATACTTGTAATTTTTCTTCTATCTTGTAACACAATGAGTTACAGGTTTATCTGTTTCAGCCACACATTCCACTATAATTTAGTGTTTTCTGTAATAGCATAGTCTTAGACATAATGTTAACTCTTTTTTTTTGTCTGTAATACACTATAATTTGTGCATTCAAATTGATCAATAAATTGAAATGTACTCAAGTAGGTAAATATAATTATATTTAGCATATAACGGGGATTTTCTCACTCAAGATAGATTTGTAATTTTCTTGCACATATTTTGGCTATAAAATATTTCTGCTGTTATTGCCTAAAGCAGGGTTTTTGTGTACATGTTGACATAGTAGGGGCATGTCGTCACACTATGGAATGATTTGTCACAATTAATTTTCATCACTTTAAACAATGCAGAAATTGTAATATACAAAAGAATTTAAGAAACGGCAAAATGTCAAAGATAACAAAATATTAAAACGCACAAATATAAATTTACAACACACCTACATATATGTATGTATGTGTATATTATATATATATATGGTGAGAAATCAGATAAATCATGTTTTTGACACGAAAGAGTGAAAACAAGAGTGGTGCATTTCTCTTTTAGTTTTGTATGGCACTTGCCTTTGCTGTTCTCAGAGTTTTTAAATTATTTATTTATTTTTCAAGGACAGTCATTTTAATAAGAGCTTGCACAAAGGTGTTGATATTAATCATGTTTTCCCCCACTGTTATTCATGCTATTTCTGGCTAATACCTGCTCTGGCTTTGTTATTCATGCTAGAATATTCATTCACATGAACGCTGAATCTGACATTCAAAGTACAGTCAATTAAGCATTTTGAAATCAGCCTGGAGTTCACAGTCTGATCATAGGCAAGTTTTACAGATGGTCAGCCTGGATGTCCTTTGCTTTATGTTTCTGAATGTGCTGTGATATTTTCTTTCCTCTTATGAAATTAGATATCTTTCAGCAAATTTGAAAAGGTATGTTTTAGCACAAATGTGGCTTTATAAATTTTAAAAGTTAGGCTATTTTCATTTATTTTTTTATTTTTTGTGCTCAGCTTGACTTTTGCGTATGCGAGGGAAAACGGAGAAAGCCTGTATTAAGTGCAAGTGGCAGAAATTCGACAAAGCCCATATCAAAGAGCTGAAAAGAGGAAATCAATGGGAAATGGTCCGAAATTGTTCATAACATATTTAGCTAAAGCTATCGTAATATTTGAAATAATATCACTATATCAACACCCACAACTTCCACTGAAGCTCAGCTATAGAGTTTGACACTGACCTGCTTAAGGAAACTAAGCTCAGTGCAGCATTTAACGGAGGGTTTTTACTTGTGTGGACCTTACAGTCTGCCAGTGTTTAGTTTCGGCTCAGTGCGCTGGGCACCCCACATATACTCACACTCACTGCACTAATATTTACGTGTGTTTTATCTGTGATGGTGTTTAGTGTGCTCTTGAATACTGAGGGTTGTTGACAGTGAGAGGGGAGGTGTGCGCTGCCATCACTTTACCTGTCAGAGCAAATACACACGTCCACACACACTCGCACACACACAAACCTGTCAGAGAGGATGCTTTGAGTCAATGGTGCTACATGGAGAGGCCTGTAATGGCGTCTATTTCGACACAAGTGCTGTTCTCTTAAATTGAGTGACACTTACATTTCTGTCACTGCAGCACAGACAGTGCAATTTACAGGATTCGGTGACTTTCGCTTCATTTATTTGTTTATCTCAAAAAAAAAACTGGTTAAACAACAAGGAGTTTAATTGATGGCTTGGACGATTCGCTCACATGAAGCTAAATGGCTTTATTTGGTTGAAGAGGTTGGAGAACTTTTGCGTCGGTCTTAAACCAAATTGTTTTGGGCAAAGGGTCAATGGTACATTATGACAGTGTCCACAATAGAGAAAAAGAAAATGCCATTTAAAATGATTCTTAGATGTGAATTTTTTTGCTGTTTATGTTGACTTTGAAACACTTCAATATTGTTTTCAAGAAGAGTTTCAGTGACTCTATTAAATAATATGTGATAAAAATGCATTTTCCTTACACAATGAATACATGGAGTGTACACATCTTAATAATTAAGTATCCCAAATTAATAATTTATAAGTATCATTCAGCTTTTGGAGTTTCACCATATCATATTTTAAAACCTGACCTAACATTTTCTTGTTATAAAAAGGTCAAATTGTCATATTGACACTTATTAATAATTATTCATTATTAACAAAAGATAATAAAACATAAGGTTTTCTTTCATACAATAATATTTTGTCCCTCTTTATATTAAGTAGCTTTAACTAATATGTACTTGCATTCAAATAACTGTTGATACAATGCACTTATTATGTACAAACACGTTTTTAAATTGCACTTGTAATTACATCTGTAATTAATTTCCGTAATTACATTTATAGTTGCTCTGTTGACCCACCCTTACACCCTCATACCTCTAAACCTCTCCCTAACCTTACCTACTTTGCAATACAGTGTGTTATGATCACATATTGTACTTTATATTTTGTACATAGCAGTTAAGGCCACTTAATATAAAGTGAGACCTAATTTCTTTTATTATAATTTTACAATCTTTTTTTGTTTCATGTATAAAATTGAATTTAAATGTAGACAATTAAAAACAAGCTGATAATATAATAAACATATATACGTCATTGTATGCATGGCTTGTATTTTAATGTGTTTTTAAATAAATTAATAGATCAGGACAGTCTAAGTGTTTAAGGAATTACTGAGTGATTGAATAAAGCTGGAAGTGCAGTGCATGAGGATTGCATGAAGTAGTAAGGAAAAGATATGAAGATGATAAGCCATGTGCAGTTGTGCAGTTCTCTTTTCTGTTTGTAGGTGGTGCTTTAGCTGTGCATTTGGCCTGGAAGAGAATTTACAGTTGACTCCATTATGGAATATATTCAAAGCCTTAGCCAACTGAAATCTAATTTCGAGGAGGCCTTAATTTCACTTCATCTTGTCCTTACCTCAGATCACATTTTCTCTCTATTGTTTGCGCAAACGTTGCCATATCCAGCGAGCCTCGATTTTTTTGAACGCTAATCAAATTCAATTTGACCTCCAAAGTAAATATACAGTTTATTTTAGCTCTTATTTTCTCCCTCTCTCCCTCCATGCCAGGAACTTTCTCTGCGAAGAACCAATGCAGATCCAGTCGACGTGTGTTTGTATGTTTCGACGTGCGCGTGGGGTGAGACAGAGATGTGAGTGATTTTGCCAATTGCTGAAGTGGGATGCAAACTCATCTTATTTACTAGAGAATAGGCCAATTAAGGCCGAGTCGGGAATGAGCTGTGGTGCAGGAAACCAAGTGAATGTTCCATTGATTAGCAGCGTTCGCTTAATCACAGTCTCTCATGAGCTCATGTGCCGCTGTCAGCTGGGGCTTGCTCTCCACTCCTTTTCGAGGAGCAAAGGTTCGGGTGTCAGCGTGGAGGTGACACAGGCCAGTGATTACGTTTCCGTCTCCTCAAAGACATCAGGATGTCATCCAGAAAAATGAGGCGCGATTAGCTCCAGCAACTTTTCCTGCCGCATGAAAAACAAGAATTCCCAATTTGCAGGAAATGGGAAGTTTTCATTGAGGGATGGCTCTGAATGAGCGCTAATGCTGGCGTTACGTGTGTGTTTGTGGAGCGTAATGGATGGTGTAAAACATCAGCGCGTATTGACGCTCTTTTTCCTAAAGCCCTGCTTCCCCTTTTTTCGAGCCTTGCCTAAATTTGAGCAAATTGAAAAGCGATAAAGAAGCAGACTCCTCTAATAAGCATTACTTATCATATTAATTAAAAGAGGATGACACAATATGGCTGACAGCTGTGGGTTTTGATTTGTTGTGTTGCTAATGTGACACTCATTATACAGGTCATGGTGAGACAAAGCCGCAGGGGTAGCCGTGGTAACATGCAGATGCAGAGACTGAGGCCTGCTACACAAACACTGGGGTCTCGCCTAAACAGCCCATAATTACCTCAACGCGCAGACAAACAGTAACCATGGAGAGGTGAGCGACAGTTATGACCTCAGAGCGGGACATGGATTCAGTTCTGTAATTGTTTTTTTAATGGAATTAGTTTTCGCCAGATTTTTCGAGAGGATCCGTCTTTCTGCGCGAAAGCTCGCATTCAAAGGCGCCGGCGTTAATGACGGGATGAATGCTGAACTGCCTGTGCTCGGCCCTTTATCTTCCATCTCTCTTTCATTTTATGAGGTTTGTTGAATATGTAGAGCTGCACAGAAAACATATTAGCGCTCTGACCCATGAGGTGACTGTATCTCCCTGTATTGCACCTATCCCGTTTTATTACCAGCCTACCATTCATTCGGATTATTAAAGGCAAGCGTGTGAGTACAGAGGGAGCTTTTGGTCGCTTGGAGAGTTGCGAGTTGCTCTGAAAGGGTCCATGGTGGGACAAATGTTTTTTTTGGGGACTTCTTTTCTAAAGTTTTGAAAATTGACTCTTAGATGAATGTTCAAAGTTAGGCTCAGTCCACCACATAATTTTGACATCTCTCGTTTAAAAAAAAAAAAATGGGAAGAAACTAAAATCTGTGTGACAGTTTAACATAAATGTTAAAATGCTCAGTTTAAACAAATGGGACCAATATGCATGATTTTAGTGATGAAATCTATAAAAAATGCATTATAAAACTTTGAAGTGAGAGAGCCCATTGGGTAAAATCTTAAAACAACCATAAAATGATGTTGCATAACAGAAGAATGAATGTAAGTGCTTATGTAAAGTTATAAGCTTAACATTTCTGTATTTAAATCCTCCAAAAATGTCCCCATTCACTTTTATTGTAAATGTCTCACCGTAACCTAATTAGTTTTCATTTTTTTAAGAAAACAAGTGACAAAATTAAATATTCAAGCTATGTAATCAACATTGTGTTAAGTTAAACTTGTATTGAAATAGAATATTCTTTTTTCTTCCCTGTTATGTTAATAATCTGAAGCACACACACACACACACACACACACATATATATAAATATATCTATTTAGCCTATATATGGATTCTATTTCCCTGCCCATACAAGTGTTGAAATTAATCAACACCATGCAAATCTAATCATACTGTATGCTATATAATGTAAACCTTTCTTAAAGCCTTTTGAATATTCATAGCGCCGTATGTGTGTAATCTGATATGTTTGTAACAGTATCTGAGTGAAAAAAACATTTCTGCTTGATACAGTGAAGGACAACATGGGCTACGTGAAGTATTAGCCAGCATGCTGATCAAAAAGTCCTCTCATGCATATTGATTGTTGCGTTGGCATTCAGATGAAAATGATGTTGTTGGCTGCATACTAAGAGGAGGTGTGTGTGTGTGTATGAGAGCATGTTTTTAGATGAAAGACAATGTAACTACTCATAATGACTTTTCGGTGAGTGGCCCAAGAGATGGGACGTTTTCTGCCTATTTGAGCATTTAGGAAGCCGCTAGAGATGGTTCATCAGCGCTGTGGTGTATTAGATGAGATCTGACAGGATCTTATGGAGATTTCAGGCACAGACCAGACAGGGGAGTGAGTGAGGTGACGACGAGGGGTCAGGATTGGATGCCCTGAAACGCCAGAGGGCACGCAGAGCTGGAGGTCACCGTGGTTGGGTCAGCTCAGAGGTGATCCAATTCCCCTCTAGTTTCAGCTTTTCTAGATTGTGGGAGATTGTGTACGGGTCCTTTTGAACCTGCTCCACTCGGAGGTCAGCAGAAAGAGATGAAGAACCATAACGTATCATAACAACCCTGTGTTTGTGTAGCTTTGGTCGTTTTTCAATTGATTTTTCACGAGTTGAGTGACAAGGGTCTGAGTGCATACATAGAATATGTATGTATATATGTTTGTGTGTTTATATGTATAAATGTATATGTGTATGGCACATTAGTGCTGGCACTTCTGAATCTAAGTGACATTGACTAGGCCAGACTGTAATTAGGGATCGGGTTGGATGGTCTGTGAAAGCAATGCATAATGGGATGTTTCCTCTGACACTGAGCATTTCCCAACAGCTGCCTGTCAGTGTGATCTCGATCCCTTTAAAAGAGGACACTTTAATTAGTCACAATCCCTAGAGGAGCCTCTCATTTACAGTCATGCCTATCTTGATGTAAATCAGCTTTCTACCCATCACTCTTTTCTCCTTTCACTCCCTTTTTTATCTAGCGTTTCCCTCCATCACTCTGTGGCTCCATCATTATGTCATTTTATTCTCTGCAGCACACCTGTCTCTCTTTCTCTCCGTCTCTGAAGTTCATTTTCTCTGCCCTCTCCGTCCCACCTTTTCATCTCCACCCTTTCTCATTTCCTTCATCTCTGTTTCCTTCAACCCTCTCAGACTTTAACTCTGCCAAGATGACTTCTCTAGACTATCTTGGTGGCTGATCATGCTTTTTTAGCCCACTCTTTTAGCGTAAAGGGTCAATAACATTGTGCTTACGTTTTTGTATGCTTATACTCTTTTATTTAAAACAACATAAAACACTGCCATGACTTTACACATCTTCTGTTATGAGCATGTGAGCAAGTTTAAATTATTTTATTAAATTTAACTTTCACCATAAAATCAGAAATATGTGTGTGCTTACACAAAAACACACAGACACACACATGTTGGTATTTGTGGTTTATGGGGACTCTCCATAGGCGTAATGTTTTTTAAACTGTACAAACTGTATGTGCTATTGCTCTACACCAACCCTACCCCTTACAGGAAACATTGTGTATGTTTAGATAAAAAACACAATTTATTATGTTTATAAGCCTTTTGCATTACAGGGACATTGGCAGTGTCCTCATAAACCACCTTCTAATTGTAATACCTCTGTCAGACCCATGTCATTAAACAAATTTGTATCCCCATAAACCCCAAATACCAACACATACACACACATAATCGATATATATAATGAAAAACAAATTCCCTTTATTTTTTATTGTTGACACACATACACCACATCATGCTTTGCTCATTTCTATACATAATTTCTGTTCCCATTTTCTAACGTGTTCAGCTTTCACTCACTTTCTCCCACCATCATCTTGTATTTTCAGTCAGACAACATGTTGGCCAGCCTGGTGTATTTTCTGCTGACCCCAAGAGTGTTTTTGTGTGGGAGGTGACATTGTTTCCTGACCCTGGGGAGATCCTGTCACAGCGCACACTCATCTGGTCTCTGATTGCTTTCTCTTTCTCCTTGTTTTTCAATAGCACACAGTATCTCTCCCTTCATCTCAACACACATTGGCTCATGAGGAACAGTTTCACCTTGACCGGCTCAGAGTTTGAACCGAGCACCTCCTGCCCCATCCTTAGAAATACAGGTTGTCCGTGGTTCAGTGAACTATTAATGACCGTTATTTAAGGTTCTGGTTTGCCACATATCTACAACTGAAAGTATCTTTTCTACATATGATAAACATCAATAGCAAACTTGCTTCAGTGCTCAGCCACAGTCTGTCTTTTACCTTGGTTTCTACAGCACACTAGAGTTGTTTTCTGGCAATTTTGTCCTCTTTCTTTTCTGTTGGTTTCTTTCCATTGTTCATGCTCTATTGTGAGCTCAGTGAATGGAACAACATTGCTGTGTGTTTCCTGTCAGTCACGTTGGTTTTAAAGGAGAGGGTGAACTCATCGGCTGTTGACTGTTGTGGTGCCGTCAGAGCTGTCCATCTCTCAGAGTCAGCCAGTGAAGTTGTCATTTCCAGTGTCATTCTGACATGAGAATAATCGAGCAGAGTCAAATATGTTTCACCCCTTATTTCTTCATCACCCTCTTTGAAAAATGTTTGTGCTCCTACTTGCTAACCTCATGTGGCTTTAAGCACGTTAGTTGTCTTTGATGCAACTTTGACATTGGATCTTTTTAAAGGTTCATCTAACCAGAGTTATGGCATGCCATTCATTTTTTTAATGTACCAAGCTAAATCAGCAAGAGTCATTATGCCCATCCCATAGCTTTTCACTTCAGATTGCCATGGTTACGTTTTAAGGATAGAATGCACTGCATGACTTTAAAATCTAAACAGATTTTAAAACCCCAAGCATTTAAAAAACACTTGATAGTTTTATAAATGCATGGTTACAGAGAAAAACCATGCAGGCCTCATACACTAAACAACTTAGGATTGTACACTATAGTCATTATGGACTCCATTGCTTGGAGATGTGTGTCAAATGAAAACATTAAAAGCTGGCACAAAGTTTCTGAGTTGAGTTTTACAGATTTTTTAAATTCTGTAAAACTCAACTCAGAATCTGCAAACAGTCAAGTAACAAAGACTTTTCCAATCTAAAAATTATGGCAAAATCATGTGCATTGCAGCCTTTAAAATGAATATTTCTACTAGTTTCCTTAGCATACTTGTAAAATATAAAGATCTCTTGAAGAAATGTGTTAATTTTTCTTGCAATAAGCAACCAATCATGGGTGAGAGTTATGAGATCAAGATTTAAAAGCAGTTCAGGCACACTTATATATACTTACGTATGATATACTCTGATGTGTACAAAGAAATCAGCCCCTTTAGTGTGCTGCCAGAGCTCGCAGCCGCTGGTTTGAGAGTGTGTGTCCATTAGACTAGGGTCAGTTTCACTTAGAGAAGGCTGAGACGGAGCCCTTGAGGCTTTGGAGTCAGAGGTTGAAGGTAACATAGAGAGGCTTTTTAGATCTAATCCTTCTGAGGTACTGTAGACTCTTCATCTTCAGACAGATTAGGGTTGATCCAATATAGCTGCCAGAGGGATTACTGGCGGCTCTGTTTTTGTCATGCCCCCTTGATCCCTTTTTTGTTGGGAAGTGTCCCCCTGAGTCTCACGTCAGATGTCTGGGCGCAGTAAGGCTATGTTCACATTACTGGCCTTAATTCTGACTTCCAATTTTTTGTTAGAAGTGCTGCTGCTTACACATTTATCTGTGTAGGAGAAACGTATTTGGCACCTGTTCTGCTCTCAAGCATTTCTTCACTGACTCCTCTCATTGAAGTCTGTGGAGTGTCAGTGGCATAGTGGTTAAGTCACTGTGCTTGCTTAACTTGTATGAGTATCATTAGGTATTATTGTAATCCCTTGAAACTAAAAATGCTAATTGTAACAGGATCAAATTTTTATTATTATTATTATTATTGGGTTTCTCATATGGGTTTCTTAGGGTATTATTAAGTTACATTTCCCCCATTTGTTTTATTTTATACTTATTTTTATTTTTAATTTTTTATACAGTCATTTGTAATCTTTTTAAACTATTATTACAATAATAATTTTTATTAAATGATTTTGCCATTTTTTTTGGAAGCGCTAATATATTTGTTAAAGTGGCTTTGTGCTAACTGTATGTTGGGTGTTGATGAATATTAGAGGAGATCCGTCATCTGTTAATGATGGATTGAAGGACTTTAGTGACATCATGTTTGTCCTGTCATTCCCAGCTGCATGGCTCCACCTTCACCTGTTTACGCCATCACAGGCTGACACTCTTGTCACAAAGCTAGAACATTTGTTATCCACCCTCAGTTGATGCAAATGAGCCCAAAACGACCCATTTATTTATGGGATGTCAGTTAGCACCATTTCACCCATTGTCACCAGTATTAGAGGAACCACATAGCATTTAAAGAGATAGTTCACCCAAAAATGAAATTTTGTCATTATTTCATCTATATCTATGTTCCAAATACTTTCTTTCTTCTGTATCATGGAAGTCAGTGATAAAGCTCTTCTTTTGTGTCACACAAAATTAAAGACAGAACTGGAAGGACATGAAGGTGGATTTTCCCTTAGCCTTGAAGTTACAGCTTCTAGAGAAGAGAAAGAAATAGAAAGTGTAACCTGAGCAATGACAGAAGCATGTCCATCTAATCATCCTTTATGAGCCATATGTGCTGGATTCTAATATAGCACTGTGTTACTCAAGGCAGATGTCCCTTGGGTCTCTGTGGAACCGTCAAGCTGATGAGACAGCTTTATTTTTCCTCTTCTATTAAGTGATTTTTAATCAACCCAATGTTTGCATGCCCAGGGGAGCTGACCAGAAGGCGATGGGTTTTGGAAGGGTGGGCTCATGGGAGATTTAACTCCAGCAGTTCTGGAGATGCTCAAGATGAGGATGATCTACCAGAGACGCCATAATTAAAAGGTTAAATCCTCCGCATTAAACATCACGGGTGAGAAACGCATCAAATGTCCATTTCAACTCCCTAGTTTTTCGATTCAGATCAGCTAATGTGTGTCCTGAAGGTCTTCTGGATGGATGTTGCCATCACACAATGGCGGACATTGGCTCTGTTTCAGAAAGAAGGTTGCTGTATTTTATTTCAGTGTATTTACTCTGCACTTTGCAAACAGACCTGGGGGCCACTGCTCTCCATCCCACTTTATTGTGTTACAGCCTCAATACACTCAGCCAATTTTTGGTGTCCCTGCTAAGAGAAAAACACATACGGGCGGCCATGGCCCCTGTGGCAGGGTTCAACAGAGAAGTAAAGCTTTCCGAGGGACATTTATTGAGCATAAGGACACTTCTGTTTCTCTCCATCCTGGAAACCAATTATTGTGTCAGCCCTGGAAAGCACAACGAGGTAAATATCAATAAGTATCATGATACAATATGTCCATTTATTCACGTCAGCTGTGGTTGCAGTCGCGCATCCTTCCGCAGCACATGGAAGAGCTCGAGCGCGTGCACGCAGTCCAACAGACAGCGGCCTGGAGATAACTCCTAACTTTGTTTTGACACTTTTGATTAAAGACCATTGAAGGGACACCTGTATTGCGGAGACGAACAATAGCCGGGCCCCAGGAGAGATTGATTTTCTGCATGAGAAGAGGAGTCTTTGTCTAAAGCCACACGCTCCTTTCTTATGCTAACGAGCCGTGGAAGATTTCCAATTCAATTTCACCTGAGCGCTGGTCAGCTCTCCGCTCTTTTGTGCGCTGTCCCTCGAGCCCCCCGACACACTCGCACACGCACGCCCAGCTGCAATTTGGCTTTGGTGGGTGGGGAGTCCGCGGGGAGGCGGATGGAAGATTGACAGGTGGCTTGGAGCTGTGATATCTCTCGGTCCTGTTGCATCACAGGAGAAGCGGCGTCAACCTCCCAGGCCTTCACCTTAAAAGGCGGATCAGGGGCATGCTGGCATTGATCTGAAATACCCTGATGCTTACAGTCTGTGCATGTTTTTACTAAGCTATTAGTGTCAGTTTTAATTTATCCACTCTGGCGTGACATATATACAGCTGCGCCGACTTATCCTGGACTGCACAGAGATATTAAGACGAAATGATGACAATGAGCTCCACTTATTTTCATTTTTATTCATGGTATTACTGTAACTGGCAAGCATTGTTGGTGATGCAACAATTATACCCAAACAATAACAGTGTTGTAATCCTCCATGATGACTGTGCCTTCACATTTACAATCACAGGACTCTGGAGCTCAGCTCACTCTCTTCTAGCAGTTCTGCAATGTGCCTTTAACTCTTTTATGTTTAGCCTATTACAAAATATGCTTTGTTTTAGCCTATCTTATATCACAAATAATATAGTTTTACATCTTCTAGACATAGTTCAGCCAAAAAGGACATTTCTAACCTCATTTACTTACTCTTATGTCATCCTGAACCTCTAGGAATTCCTTCTATAGATAGAAGACTCCACTAACTATTGTGGTATGGAAAAAAAAATACATGGAAAAGTAACTTATTTTGTATTTTCTCATGAAAACATATACCATAGTCATTTATGTTTTCAATATGAACTCAAACATTTCTTTCAAAAGATACTTGTGTTATTTTATAGCTGTACTGTTACTCCTAAAATGTTTTACTATCTTAGGCAACTTAGAATTAGATTTCCATTATAAACCACAAAATGGCAACCTTTGACTTTTTTGTAAAAACAAACATGAGATACTGAACATATAAAAATATTCTATTGCAGAATGTATCAGTGTGTAGATGAGAGATGAATTATCTTCAGACTTAATTGAAAATTTCCTCTTTTAAAGATGACCCTAATTAAATCAGAGACGCATTACGGGGGTAAATGACTGATTAGTATTTTGGAGTGTCTGAATGCAGGCAAAATAATAAAGAAACGCTCATCCTGAAGCAGAAAATGAAAATGTAAAATCTAACACTTGAATAGACTTTTACAGCTCTTCTACTGTTTTAATGCCACTATAGAAATTCACTAGATATTGGCGCTGAGTTAGAAGCAAGTGCTGTTTAATTAATTTCTCTCAGTTGATAAAAAAGCACATGCGAACGAAACCGATCCAAATAGTGCTTTGTTTTGGGTTAACGAGCACAGAGCTCCACGAAACCTGATGATCGAGTCTCTCAGATCATAAATCAACTCTTTCCAGATGTTAGGTTTGTGTCTGTGAGTTATTAAAAGGATGGAGTTAGTCAGATTTTGTTTACATGATTTAGTGTAACTATTTACCGATGTGTGTTTTTACTGAAGTGTTGCCAAATCCTCACGGTGGCACCTCAAATGGCTTATATGAAAACAAGAAATTTATGATGCAATAATCTGCAATTATGTTGTGCTATCATGCAAGAGTGACTCAGCCATTAACGATTTTCTCCCCATCGCATAGCGAACTCTTAATTAATTTGTTGCTTATTTGAGCGTATGAGTAGCTGGTTTTCGTTCTGTATCGCACGTCTTTATTAGGTAATTCGATACCTCAGCTAAAGCAACATGTAATCTTTGCCTGAGGAAATGATATATTTAGTGGCTGGGGTATTGTTGGGCCTGTTACTGTGAATATGAAAAATAATTAAGGCTGTTTGATCCTGAATAGACGCATGACTGTTTTTTGAGATGTGCTTTCTTTGGACTCAGACTGTAAAATCGTTTGAGTGCTGTTTCCTGTGGCTCTTTGCAGCATCCTCTGAGCGCAGTCTGAAACATGCTCACCTCGGTAACACACACGGGGCCCTACAGGCCCTCTCAGAGCAAAAGGGAAATGACTTAAAGAATAAAGGAAAAATTGAACAAACACCGTTCCTCCTGGGTTTAGTGTCTTGGTAAAATCCCAAATCCCCTCATTTTACATTTTTTTTAGACTCCAATGCCGATTCTACGCTTGCCAATCTTAAGAACAGGATTTCCTTGGTCTGTTTCCCATATTCCTGTCTTTCAGTCTCCCTTCTCCTCTCTGCAGTGCTGGAGGCATGATTAGGGGTGTTCAGCTCCTGCCCCCGCATGTTGGTTACAAGATGCCCCCTTCTCCTCTTCAACACGCTCACAACCTACATTTCCTACCTTATAAGCAGCGTCGCTCACGCAAGCACTTGTTTTATTAATTCGGTCTGATTCACGGCTTCATCACCTTCAATCATTGATTACTAAATTCAGATCTCAGGCTTCTTTGGCATTTTTAGGATGAGAGTTGATTCAAGGCTGCCGAATCACAGGACTGTCATCATCAGAGCTGAGAGACCAAACATGAACTGAATAATCAATCAGCTCATCCAAACGTTCAAACTACAGGACAAATATGCTTAGCATTTTTCTTGGTGCGTGACAAGACACTAAATTATTAGTCATAATTTTTGACCCTAATTATTATTTTTTAGTGTGTTATTTATGATACCATATTATGATCCCTGAGTTATCTTTGCTTTAATGTTATGAAATCTAAAAAAGGGACAAGAAACATTTCAAGGAACGTTTAGTCAAGTCACAATGTATAAATACAAATTTGAAGTAATTCACATTTTTTAAAAGTAATTAGGCCTATTAGTTTTTGAAAGTATTCTATTTTAGGGCGGAAGAGGTTAACAATGAAAAATATACTTGTTTTGCCCCTGGTTCTTGTCCACTGTGAACTGGAAATAAGGCTGTGGATCAGACACATGACCTGTGCTTTGCTTTTCCCAAGTTTTAGTCCCCTAATGACCATTGGAGCTGTCATTCAGTCACTCCGGCTCATACATCAAAGTCAGACACCCTTACCAGCCACTGTCCTTTCATCTATAGAAGATGAATGTAAAGCTGTTATGTGATGCCGCTCAAGTTCACGTGTAAGGTCAACAGTCACCCAAGGGTCCGTTTGAGACAGGTAGAGGAGACGAGGTAAAGTTTCACCTGTTAGAGGAGACAGGTGCGGCGGTAATGAGGTTTAATGACTCCTCCTCCTCCACACCCACATTTATTTAATCTCTGTCCTACTAGAAACCTGCATCCTCCTTTAATGGCGATAGTACTGGTTTATATTATTTGTGTGATGGCTTGTAGTTCAGAATAGGGCATGTCTGTGTGATTGTGCTAGGGTTAAATTATTTATAAATATAAATTATAAATAATAATTATTATATAATTAAAAAGTTACCTGAGAATGTCACTGTTGGGGAAAAAAAAGAGATGTGTGATGCTTCAGGTAGATAATATAGAGTGTTGTAAGGATGACATATTGTTGTAGGCCAAAACCCAGACAAAGGTTTTTTTTTAATGGGTTTTTGGTTATATGCCTGAAATAAGGTCTGTGTGTTTAACAAAAGCTCAAGATGTTTTTACATTTTATTCTATGACATTAAATACATCAGTACCCAAATGTCTCTTTGGGTACTGTGGGTTTCACTTGTCTAAAAAAAGGTAGTGGCTAAATGGGACTACAGAAAATAACAGGGACATTAAATATCATGCTGAGCAGGTAAACTCATCTACTTACTATAGTCTACTGTTATAGCCTCATTGTGTTCATAAATGCACTATTACAGGGGTTGCAACCACGTTCCTAGAGGCTGCCCAACACTTTATATTTTGCATCTCTCCTTTTTCAGCTCTTGGAGTCTCTACTGATCAGCTGAATCAGGTGTGTTTGATTAAGGAGACATGGAAAACATGCAGAAAACATGAAGTGTTAAGGGGCCTCTCCTAACGCAATCAGTTTTCTCTATTTTCACTTTCAGTTCAAATGTTTTTAAATAAATACTGTAAAAGCTGGTACTGTAAAAGCTAAACTTTTATAGCCTTTAACCTTCAAAATGTATAAAACCTGTTTATTTGCAGAGTTTATCATAAACCTTTTTTTTTTTTGAGGGAACCAGGATGATGTAAACTTGGATTGGTTTACGAAAAGACTATGCAATTGACATAACACTCTGTTTCAGTGTCAAACAATGCAGTGCAATGAAATGTAAATTAAAAACAAATATTTAACGCAGTTTGACCACATATAACTGCACGATTGTCTTTTGAGATGCTTTATTTCTGCAAAAAAGTTTGAGCGCTGTGTCTAGAAGACCCCTTGTACTGTAAGAGTATTACTTGACCTTTGGTGTATACTTCATAAGCATGCTGTAATTGTCGACCGGAGGGGTTGTTTATTGGATAATGTGTTAGTCCAGCAGTATTTATTGGCACAGAGTGGCAGTGTATTGGCGAGTAGTGTGCTGTAATTGTGTAATGTGGTTGCTGTGGTTGTGTATTGGTCGGACTGTTCATTGGCGTGTAATGGGATCATCCCTCTGTGCTGCTGGATATCACAAAACACCATCAGTGGAGGGAGTGGATGATGCACCGGGAGATGAGAGGCCTAATCCTCTCCCTCTGCTTTCTGCTGGAGGGGGAATGCTCTCTTCTCTCTCTCTCTCTCTCTCTCTCTCTCCCTGCCTCTCTCCGTCTCTCTCTCTCTCCCTGTATTATTATCCCATGCTTGGCGTCCTTCCCCTGCTTCTCCCAGTGCCAGCCAGTGGGTAGAAGAGGCAGCAGGGGAATTTAGAGTCTAAATATACTCACCATGGGTAAATATGTCCGCTCACACTGAGAGAGAGCAGAATAATCCTACAGGCCTGAGAGAGATTAGAGATTTCCATGTTTAATCCACTCTCCCCCTCCCTCAGGTTGGCTCTTAGCAAGTGGGTCCTCTCCGCTTGTCATGTTGTTCGTTTTCCTGGCATAAAATCAGGTCTTTTTTTTTAAAGTTGGTCTCAACATTTAGCATTTTCTAAATCAGGGAGAGGACAGGAGAAAAATTATAACCGCCGCTTTGTTATGACTTTGGCCAACTAATTGTTTACAACAAATAAAAACATTTTAATAGTGAACAAATGTTGTGAAAGTGAAATAAGTTGAGTCAAGTCAGTGAAGTGTTGATATTTTATTAGTAGTTTATTTAACAAAAACATAGCAATGGAATGTTGGTGGTTCAAGCTCCAGAGAGAAAATGTTTAGAAGCACAGATATTAAGGTAATAAGTAAATAGAATCAGAATAAAAATATTTTACAATGAGGAATAATTTTTTGACATTAGTTCCTGAACATAAACAAACATAAATTAGCAAATTACAGTTTATACTTATTAATTGCTAAACACAATCTAGCATGAACTAACAGTGAATAGTTGTATTTTTTAAGAATTAAAGTTGACAAAGATGAATAAATACCATAAAAAGTAACAACCTTTAATGTTTAATGTGGCACATTAATGTAAAGTGCACAAAAAGTTAAAAATGAGCTAATAATTACAAAACAACAAATTAAAATTAAGCTAAGGAAGTAAAATAAAAATAAAAAAGAAACAGTAAAATAGAAAAATACATTTGCAAGAAAATCTATGTAAGCCCTTTTTTAATTTTCAGGATTTTAACAGAAGTTGAGTATAACATTTGAATTGATTACATGTCATATATGGTCAAATACTAAGAATGACACACGATATTCAGCAGCAAATCTACTGAAAATGGTTTGTAAACATGTAAACAACATTGTCTGTAACTTGAAATATGGATATGAAAGACAGAAAAGTGGGTACAATTTTAAAACTAACAGTAAAAAACCAATATACAGTGTGCAAATGTTCTGAAACGTGACACTTTTTGAAGCGTAATTATTTATTAACTTGGATAGTCTCAATAACAGTATAAAAAGATTTAATCACAAAATTGCAGTTGCTTTTAATTCTGTTTGTGCATTTTATTTGTGTAAAAGAACACAATTGTTTTTAATCCATATTTAAATGATTTTATATTTCAGGTTTAAATGATTTAGCATGATTTATATTTCAGGTTTAGTATATTCCGCAATTGTTGCGAAATTGCAGATTGTGCATTTACATTTTTGGCAGATTTAATTACTAATCTGGAGATCCCGCAGCAGCCGTTAAATCCTCGGTCCTGGAGTCGTGAATGTGTCTTGTATGATACGGCTGCAGTGCTCAGTATGCAGCCGGAGTCAAGACTCTGCAGTGGCTCCTCAGTCAAAAACAGCCGCCCCTGTTTTTATGCAGACCTTGATTAGTTTACTGTCGCCTGATTAGAAATTAATTAAAATGATGAAACAGACTCCAGAGGGGAGGTGGAGGGATGCTTTAAGGGGGGAGGGGGCTGATGACTTTCACACAGCCATTGTGCCTCAGTCCGAAGGGATACACTGTGTGTGTGTGTGTGTGTGTGTGTGTTTGTGTGTGTATATTTTGAGCAGAATAATCAGAATTCCACTTATGGTTGTCAGACTAAGAAGGCCGGTTATGTGGTGTACAGTCCCTTCCCCCTTCGCTTCGTGTTTTCTCTTTTTCTGTACTCGACATTTCCTCACAGATACTGTGCCATCTCTATTTCTTTATTCATTTAATGTTTCTTAAAGCTTCTTTTATTTTGTACAAATCTGATCAGCTAATTGATCATTTGAACAATATCAGCAGCTGTGTGCAAGATGTTCTACATGTCTAAATCTGCCAACTGAACTCCTGAAGCACCAAAACACGGGTAGAGGTACAAGCAGACCTGGAGTTAATTATCAGAATTACTGTAGACAAGCCCTCTAACATTATGTAATGATAAATACTGTGCCATATTAGGGCCTGATAACATCAGTGTTGTGGATAGCAAGCAAATTGCCGTTCTATAAGCGGTTTATACAGCTGTTGCATTTCTGCATTTCACAGATGAATGAACCTGTAATTGGAGACTAATGAAGCCCGGAGGGGCTGTGTGGCGCAGAGCGCTCACTTCGCTATTTATTTAACTGTGGACTCTTCAGATCAAAAGGCTCCTGTGTTTACCCCGTGGCTCTGTGGATCATCTTTTCAATTTAGCCTGACAACCGCTGAACAGCAATCCCTCAGAGACAGACTCAATCTCAAATAGGTGAAGAGAGAGAGTGGTTCGAAGCGAGTGTGTGTGTGTGTAGGAGAGAGAAAGGGAAAGGTGGAGGAGACAGCCGTAGTGGGTGGAGGGAGACGCGGAGCGTATTGTTTTATGACAGGAATTTATTTGATAGAAAAACACAGGATTTGTCTTGAATTGTCTTGAATATTGACATGCCTGTCATGGTGTCAGATTCTTTAACGGTTTAGTCGAGTGCTGCTGGGATTGACAATTTTCTCATCACTGACGTAGAAACCACTGGTTGCAGCCGTAACTCTCAGATATTGTTTGTAGGAGCATCAACTTGATGTTTATGACTGTTTAAAGGAGAGTTCATGATCATTTTTAAGTTCTGTCATCATTTACCGACCCTCATGTTGCTCCAAATCTGTTCTTTCCTCTGGAGAAAACAAAAGATGATATTTAAAAGAGTGTTTTATATATATATATATATATATATATACAAAAACCAACAGCTGTGCCAGGAATTTACTGAAAGAAATAAGTTTCAGGTATTATAGGATTGCATATTAGTGCCTGTATATTTTACAAATTATAACCATATATAAAGTGATGTAATGTTAATATTCCATTTTACGTGAACTACCAAAATTCTTTGTAACTTAAATGTACTAATAGCTATCATAATAATACAGGCAGCACAATAGAAAACAAGATGATGAATCAGAGTTCACAGAAAGTGGCTTTTCCATAAAACATGGACAATACTCATATACAGATAGCGCACACCATATACACAAAGACAACACACCATCAGGGTGAAACACATGACACTAAAAACGACATAACATAAAATATAATACCCTCATGTACATTAATGAGAACAAAAAAGAGAAGAAACTGGGTTATTTATTTAAAACATAATATGAGAAGTGTTACACTCTGATAATGTACTTTAACAGTTTTTCATTACGGATGTTATTTCGTCATTATATAAGAACTGATTGGTGATTTGATTTTATCTGAGTGAGAAATCAAATTTTGGATTACTTATATGCTACTTTTTTTTAGCTTTATTGTATAGAATAGACAAAAAGGCTGTACCATTCTTCAAAACATTTCTCTTGTGACCCACAGAAGAAAGAAAGTCATACAGGTTTGATATAATATGAAGGTAAATGATTTCACATTTTTGAGACATGGCTAGCGGAAGCGTTCAGATACATTCTCAGCTACATACACAGCTTCCCTCTGTGAGCTGTTCCTGATGCATGGTGGTCTTGTTAAATGAACGTGTAAAGCCTAATTGGAAAATGCTTTAAATAATTTCTAATTAGATGGAGTGTGGTTGTAATTGGTTTGGTAATCTCTGGATTAATTAGCAGCGCAGTGTAATGTGTGTATATGTGTGTCTGTACATGGATTTGCGTGTGTGAATGGACAAATGAATGGGTCTTGCAGGTTTCTTGCAGACCTCCAGCCACTCGAGAGCTTCTGTAGGAGCAGAAGGCCCCAACAGAGGCATCTTTGTTGTTGTTGATCTGTGGGTGGCCAGCTGCACCTGAGAGAGACACATTTACTTCCCAGTATTATACAGAGCCTATCAAAATACCTCAAGCCCAATAGTCTTGTCTCTACTTCATCCAAACCACACTTTTGCTTCTCAAAAGTCCATTTAAAATTTCCTTCAATTTAAGATGGGAATGGAGCATTTTAAACCGATCCTCTCAGCTTCTTCGATTTCTTTTCCTGTCTTCTTCATTTCCACCACTCTTCTGCACTTACTCTCTCTCTCTCTATTTCTCTTACTCGTTCTCTGCTCCTTCTCCTCCTCCAAGCTTGGTACCCTTGTACACAGTGCTAAGTGGCCACTCGTACAATAGATGGAGGAAATGAGGTGAGCTCTGGATCTCTAGACCTCCCCCTCCTCCCATTGCTCCATTCTTACCTCACTAAGAAATGCAGGAGAAGAAAAGGAGCGAGAGGCCTTTCTGGACACTTGTTGCTTCAAGGCCCTTATTGAAAATATTGCTTCAGAAATTGATTCAAGATGGTCATACAGGAGCAGAGCAACCTGAACATTTCAGGAATTACACATTTTTAGACAGATTTTCATTATAAATTTACAGTTATTTATCTCTACCTTTGCTGTCACATTATTTGCTAATATTTCCTTAAGCTTTTCATGCTATTTTCTGTTTCTGTCTAATGTCATTCTCTCATTCATAATTTCCACCTCCAGAAACACATACACTCCCACACTGGCTTCTAATATCCTGTCATTTTTCCATTTATAGTCAGTTTATACTATATGTAACCATACATTAATTATAGAGCACTTAATTACACATTTTAACCGCGGTAACATAGAGAATATGTATAAAGATCTCAATAACATGAAGTCTTATTTTTGAAGAAGTTTATCAGTGAATGTGAGATATGCATAAATATTTTATGTTTATGTATTTTATGTTAACTGTTTTCTGAATATGAATGTGTGAGATTAGCCCCATAGGTAAAAAAAAAAATAGAAGAATCATGAAGTGCAGTAAAGTGTAAAACCATTTGTACTACAATCCAGTGTGTTTATGATTACAATAACAAACTTCAATAACAGATACAACATTCTGCACATTCAATTGAAAAATATCCAAGCCCCTTCTTATGTTATAAATAAAGTGGGTAACTTGAAAGCAGTATGTGTTTCTTTATATAAAAGTGCCTGCTGAATGCATTAAAGTTGGTTTGTTAACCCCTATTCTTTGATGCTAAAGTGTGTCTAAAGGCATGTTTTGTCTCTCGGATGGCCCACCTTAATCCTGACCTGTGTGCTTTAATCTAGATCCTAATGTATATAGGGTATGGCTGCTCCCCTGGCCTTTTCCCTGACATTTATTGGGCCTGGACAAGGACATGCCCTTTTCTCCATCTCCCCGGTTCCTCCCTGTTAATCGGGAGGGTGGATGGGGGGTATTGGGGGGTGGCGAAAAGCAGGCAGATAAGCCCATTGTTTGGCCTGACAATGTCCTGATGATACGGCCAGAGAGGATCGCTAGCCTGCGCCTCCCCTTTCAGAGCTAGCTTGCCACCAGAGAGAACTCATTACTACAGAGCAACCAGGTTAATTAGCTCACAGAGAAAAAAAAGAGACAGGGAGAGTGAGTGAAGACAGACAGATAGATGGAGAAAGAGAGAGAGACCTCAGGGTATCTTAAAGAAAAATAGACTGACATCTGTATTTACTCTAGAATAAGTTTTTATAAAAGGATTTCCAACCAGCTGAGATCTACTGACATGAATGTTCACTTGCTCCCTTGCATGAAGTGAGGATTCTGGATAATATCGAAGCCTGTCATAGACTGTTAGCTTCCTAAATGTATAGGCCATGCATATCTAAAATATGTTTTACTTTCAAAGTTTTGTCAGCAAATTTCATGAAAATGGTGCACTTTAAGAACTGATCAACAGGGGGAGCTCTGCAACCCCACAATTCACAGCCCTAAGCAAAATAACCCGCAAGCAATCAGAGGTCACCCGTGAGCACTTTATTTTATCACGGTTATATACTGATGGGCCCTATCTTTTTGTGTCTGCACGCCTGCAGCTTTATGGTGTATTTGGGAACACCTGTACTAGAGCTGCTGTAGCTCACTAATACTACCAATGCCCAATTCAGACAACATGCATACTGAAAGAATAAATGACTTAAATGCACTGTAAGCCGCTTCAAATAATATACCATTTGGTCAGTGCCTGCAAGCTGAATAACTGTGTGCAATGTTCGTTCCAAACATCTATCACCTTTTTTGTCCATGCAGCATAAAGGGTGCTTTTTTTAAATAATATTTGGTCAAGCTTTTCAGTATAATGGAATGAATGAGTACTGGGGTTGTCAAGGGTCATTTGTATTAAATGAACCAGTGAATCGATTAAAGCATCGATTCACCCAAAAATGAAAATTAGCCCATGTTTTACTTGCCCTCAAAGCATCCTAGGTGTATGTGACTTTCTTCTTTCAGACAAATCCAATGGGAGTTATATTAAAAATGTTCTTTGTTCTTCCAAGTGTTAGAATGTAGGTGTTTGCTTCAAAAGTCCAAATTAAGTCAAATAAAGCGAGCGCACACATAATAAAACGTGCATCAAATGGCTCTGGGGGTGAATCTATTTGTAAGAAAAATATCCATACTTAAAATGTTATACTTTTTTTTTCACTTCTACTGACTGTCATACTGTATGTGCAAGTCATTCCAGGAGAATTAGCACAACACAATGAAAACAAGCTGCAACGCAACATTTGATCCGAACTTGATCCAAGTGCAGATTATGTTTTAGTATTAAACAAAAGAAAATAATAAACAATACAGAGCAACTGAGAAACTTGTAAACTAAGAACAGAACACAAAGAAACGACAAGATGGAACACACAAAAAAACTGAAATATTGACAATACAGGTATGAATGCACAGAAAAATTGACTAACAAAATGTTTATTTAAAATTCAGTGCATGAAAGAAAGTCAAACAGGTTTGGAATGACTTAAGGGTGAGAAACTGAAGACATCATTTTAATTTGAGAGTGAATTATCTCTGGTCTGGACAGCCTGTCTTCAAAAATGTTCAGATGCACAGCAGGTAAAGATGCTGGGTTGAAATGTGTATTTGCAGCTTGTTTTTGCAGTGTCTGTAAGTTTATATCAGTTCTAAAAACAGTAAAAGTGCAATAGAAATACAGAAGTGTTTCGTCTAAGAATGTGTGTATGCATGTGTGTCCACTTTTTGAAATGTCTTAAAGTCAGCTTGATATCAGCTAGACTAAATATCTGTGTTTCTGCAGCTCAGGGGGCTTTGTTAGTTTCTTGCCTTCATCAGTGCGCTCCATAATTTGGATCACAGGGGGTGAGACACCTTTCAGCCCAGTCACTTTGGAGCCTACATTAGAGTACATTACTGAAATAGGGCACGACAACAGGCACCTGTTCAAGTCCTCTATAATCTTCGTCAGATTGACTCTTACCTCCCTCTCTTCTATACAATGCCATGAAGATGAGAGAGATCTAGAGGCGTTTTTTCCTCCTTTCTATATCATTATCCAATCATTTCTTATGTGTCTGTGATCCTCCTGATGCAAACACATGCACTCTGCAGATGGAGAAATGATAGAGTTGGAGACGCAGCTAAACTGCACTCAGATGAGAGGTGTCCTGTCCATTTGCAAGAAGTGCTTGGTCAAAATGCTTTTAATATGATTTAAAACAGTCATATTTGGAGGAGCTGTGAGAAATTAGTCCTGACAGGCAGAGGTTCTATTTGCAGCTTACAAATAAACTCAGAAATCCAGTGTATCTATATATGAAATGGCTGAAGTTGCCTCTGTTGAAAACAATGCGCATTTACTTTTAACAGATCCAAATACATGTTTAGCATGTGCAGGATGATAGTGTATTATATATTTATATTATGAAGGGATAGTTCAACCCCAAAATGAAAATTCTGTCATTAATTACTCACCCTCTTGTTGTTTCGATACTGTAAGTCTTTTTTCATCTTCAGAAAAAACTAATTAAGATATTATTGATGAAAAAATGCTTTCTGACCCTGAACAGAAAGCAATGCAACTGACATTTTCAATGCCAAGATAGGTAGTAAGTACATCATTAAAATAGTCCATGTGAGTGCTTTTTGTGCACAAAGAAAACAAAATGAATGATTTTATTCAACAATTTCTTCTCTTCCATGTCAGTCTTCAACACACACAGAACAGCGACTACTGCATTAGCAGAACCACACTTGTCGTACAATCTCATGAACACGTGGTGAAGATTGACTTAGAAGAGAAGAAATTGTTGAATAAAGTTGTTATTTTTGTTTCCTATCACGCAGAAAAGTATTCTTGTAGATTAATTAAAATTAAACCGCTGATGTCAAATGGACTATTTAAATAATATCCTTACTACTGGCTTTGAACATTTCAGCTGCATTGCTGGGTCAGGGTCAGTTTTATTAAAATACCTTTATATCTGTTACAAAGTCTTGCGGGTTTGAAGCGACACAAGGGTGAGTAATTAATGTCAGAATTGTTATTTTTGGTTTAACTGTCTCTTTAAGGGACTTTTTAGCTCCAATAGCTAAAAATGTAAAATTAATAATATTAAAATTACCCACTACTGAGGTAAGATGTTGTCCTATCTGGGACAAGAATCTCCCCGGGTAAACTTTTATAGAATGCAGAATAGTGTAATTAATGTAAAATACTAAATCAATTATTCTATTCAAAATTGCTTTTACAATTTGGTTGAATACTAAACAATGACACAGTCCTAGTAAAAGAGATTTATCTGAAGGGTAGATTTATTCCATGACTTATATACAAGCATATAAATACGTACATATTCAATTGCCAATATTTATTTGAAGATATGTCTTAATAACAAAATTGTGACTTCAAATTTAATTACTTAATTAGCTGTTAATGAAAAGCGAAAATGTTACATTTAATTCATGGAATTACTGAATAATTATAATAAGTATTGAACTAAAAAATATTAATACCAGTAGCAATGTGCAACTCACGGCTTCCTGTGGTCTTCGGGGCATCTTACCTCCAAACTATATGTTGCTAAATTTAGCAAGGCTTCACGGTTTGTTTTGGCCATGCTTTGTTGTGTTACAGTATCAGACAGGCAGCATGTGTGTCAGACTGTGAACATTATCTGCCTACCACAGTATCAGAGCACAATCCCATCAGTAGGCTGGTGTAAGGGCCTGTTTAAACAGCTGATGGGAAATAATCCTCTCAAATCCTGCCCTTTGCAGTGTTTACGAGGGTGTGTTGTGTGTTTGTGTGTGCACGTGCCTGTAAATGAGGCTATGTTTACCTACACCGGCCCCGTCGTTCTTTACCCCGGTTAAGTTACAGGTTTGATGGACTGATTTCACTTCTCCTTCCCCTCCCTACAACCCTCCATCCGTCCCACTCCCCCTCCTCCTCTAACCCCCCTCCCCCCCTCCTCCTGTCTCTTCATTCTCTCTTTTCTTTAGAAAGAGCGAGAGGAGATGAGTGGAGCAGAGCGAGAGAATCCACGGCCATTGTGTGTCAATCACAGTGTGTGTCATGGTCTCTCCCCTTTCTGGTGATTAGCTCTCTTAGAGCAGCTCCTCCGTATCTTCCCCAACAAATGCATCCAGTCTGCAGCCAGCCAGCGAGGCCTTGAGCATGAGCAGTACACACACACACACAATCCAATTACTCACCCTTTTTGTCACACCCAGCTAACACCACACAACACACTAACCGTACTATAAATTACTATGTTACTGTGCAGTTCTCCCACCGTGACCACAAAACGGGCGAGATGTTACTGCGAGGAATATCATGCAGTGTTACAGCTGATAATGTGCACGTTAACACTCCAAGGGTCATTCATATAGAACTCAGTTCACCAATTAACCCTGGCAGTCCATAGCACGCTCTTAAAAATACAAGTTTTATATTGACATTGAAGGTTTCATGAAGAATATTAATGGAATCTTTCTATTACACAAAAAGATTCTTTATATTTTAAAGTGTTCTTCACACTAAGGTTCTATTAAGAACTGTTTACTGGAAGGTTCTTTAAATGGTTCTTTTGAAACCCCACTTTTGGAACCTTATACTTAACAGTGCAGCACAATCCTGTGAGTAGCTATACTTTATGAAATTATTCCACTTGTTTTAATGTGAGGTACTGTAAGTCCACTCATAAAGCCGCTTAGAGATCAAGACGGCCTGACTCCGGCAGATACTCGCTAGAACAGCAGGATAAGATGCTGGGGAGGTGATGGAGATGGTGAAATCGCTCTGTGTCTGTGGCTTCCGCCTTTGTGCGCTCTGTCACTGAAACTTCAACATACACTTTGGTTGTGGGCAGATGGAACATTTCCTGCTTCACAGCAGGAAGTCTGGAGACAGAGGAGTTATCAAAAGTGCTCTGTTGTTTTGGTGTCGTTCCTGAGGATGTGCTGAAAAAATCCTTAGCAAGTATTCATCTTGTCGCTTTTTGTTTCAGAGTTGCGGTGCATCGACATTCAGAGGAGCGTGAAAAATGGGAGTGATTCTCCCTGAAAGTGTTTTTTTTTTTTTTTTTTTTGTCCTGCAATCAGATCATAATACTTATGGTCACACAATCAGGTTTGATGCAATTCAGATTCCAGTCCACTAAATAGTACTTTGCAAATAACAGTAAAATAAGTTTTTTTAGCATTTGATAATACAGCTCTTCTTTCCTCCAGCGTTGAGGACTGTTTGAATGAAAGACAACAGAAACAGTTCATCTCAAGAAAGAGGTCAAGAACAGCTATTTTCTGTCTGTTCACAACATCTCTTTGTTCTTGAATAGATTAACCTTCCGCTGCACTACATTAAATATGT
Organism: Enteromius radiatus; assembly: GCA_032357445.1. Taxonomy (NCBI): domain Eukaryota; kingdom Metazoa; phylum Chordata; class Actinopteri; order Cypriniformes; family Cyprinidae; genus Enteromius; species Enteromius radiatus. Next base: position 10,794,413 of record JAUCMS010000153.1, on the reverse strand, counting down.
AGGAAAGTAAAGAGAGAGAGAGAAAACAGATTTTTAAAAAGTGATTATTGTAATATTTTTGGGGAACCACCATTTAAAAAATAAATAAATAAATATTGATATGAATAAAGACTTTTGTTGTCCTATAAAGATCATTTTAAGGAAATAAAAAATGGTAGATACAATAACAGTTTCAAGCTGTTGCAGAACTTTTTACACGAAAAACGAAATTACACCTTGATATGATGCTCCATCGCTGTTTTCAGCTTACTGAGCATGAGTTTGGCTGATGTTTTTAGGTTAGAGCTGAAATCTATAGAGTAATCATGACCTGGGGCTTGAATTCCCACGCCAACTGTAGTGCCAACTTACCAATAACTGAACAGCAGAAAATCTGCTTTTGTTTCCAGATGATCTATATCTTAGATGCAGGAATGGGAGAAGATTATGAGGGGAACGCAACATGGTACATGAAAAAAAGAATTTAAATGAATATTAGCATTTTTACTTCAGTTCAGGAGGGAAAGAATGCCTTTGATTTGGTATTTTAAAGTTGGCATTACACTAATTCTAAGCATACAAAGAGTTAAATAACCATTTATATTTTTATAAAGTTTATTGTTTTTATTAAGCATCCCATAATTAAAAAAGTAAATAACAGTATATAATTATATAATAAAAAATCTTTTAATTTAATTTAATGTAAACATTTAATGTAATAGTCATGTGTTTCAATAATCGTATCTAACGAATTTATTTCACTCCTTGGGGGACTGTTGCTGATTTTGACTTTTTAAATATTGTTTTGCAGTTTCAATGCATGGAAGGGAAATAATAATTAAAAATGAAACCTATTTTTGAAACTTATTTTAAGTCCACTTCAGTGTATTTAAATTGTTTTGCTTTCCGATAATTATTTCTGAATTTCTGGGATCAAGTGTCTTATATTAAATACTGAGTTTGAGCATTTAATTTTTAATGCTCGATTTATTCCTCTCTCCTGTATCTGTTAAATTGTACCCCATAATTTGTGTGAAATGGGCTAATGATTTAAACATCTCAGAGAAATGAAGGTGCATCGGTAGTCGCTCGCTCTCATGAGTGAGCACCTGGTAAAAGTGATCGCGCGCGGTAATGACAGGCGCGCGGATGAGCTCGCGCTTGCGGCGGGACGCTGGTGATGGAACGGCTGCTGCTGACACTGGAAGATTAGCGGTGAGCAGCACTTTCACTACACGCCGGTAATTTGGGTAATTTTATTGCAGGGTTTGTCTATCCTGAAATTACGGCGGCAGTGTCTTTGTGTGCGCTGTAATTTCCCTGTTTCCCTCGCCGTGATTGAAGTGAAATGGAGGCTACCGGCGCCCGTGTTTTCTCTCAGAGAATAGCTGCTGCCTCTCACAGTTTCCCCCTTTCCTCTTCTGCCTCTCCACCTCAATTCATTCACCTCTCATCTCTTTTCAAGTGAGAAATAGAGAGTGAGTGGAAGTGTGTTACTTCGGAGGAAACCGAGACAGAAAATGAACGCGAGAAAACCAAACGCCTCTGCGTTTCCTTTAAAATAGTCTATTTTTATTTCTGTCTATTAAACTCATAATTTATTATTTAATTGGTTATTTCTAAAATAGTTTTAGCCACTGTGGCTAGGTTCGAGCTCAATCGGTAAAACATATTTGTGTAATTTAGTCAAATTTAGCATCAACATAATGGCAGTTTGAAGGCCCTTGCTTTTATCTTTATTGGGTGCTTTTTGGAGAACAGATAACAGTCTATGAAACAGACTTTGTAAAGCCAATATCAATCAGAATCACTTAGTATTGCTGAATGTTTGGTAGAAAACAAAAGACTTTTGCAAACAGGTGTTATTTGAGGCATGACTAAAATATCATGTCAAACCTTTCTTAGACAATGTGAACATTTTTAGACTATACTGTAGGAAATGTAGTTTGAGCATTGTCACATGCTATAGTAATTAAAAACAAAGAAAAGAAAACTGTTCCAAGATCATGCAACTAATTAGCTATAAAATAAATAATTTAAATTAGATAATTTAATTAATGAAATTTACCATTATGTGTATATGCAAAATTTTTTCTCATTGAAGTTTTTTTTTCTCTAATGCTAAGGTTATATTATCTGACCATGTTTATAATGTGCATTAAATATTTTGCTCTGAGAGTGAGATGTTTGTGAGTTTGTTTTTTCTTTATTTACATTTGTGCAAATTGATTTACTCTCATATTATCTAGTTAAACATCACACGACCCGCGAATGTCCACTGTGGATTTTCCAATGATTGTGAAGTCTGGGACTTTGAAAAGTGAAAGCATATGGCAGGTTCTCCTGTAACAAATAATGGTGTAGGCCTACATTTTGTTCTGATTGTGGCCAAACTGTTAAAGCCTGTTCAGGGTTTGAAAAGAGGTCTGTGACAAAATGCTCTGTTCTTTACCATGGAGACTGGGGTAGCACACTCTCCGTTTCTCTGGTAACCGAGGCCTTTCTCCGTAGCGACGGCAGTTGAGCTCCCAGGGAGAGACAAAGGAACGACCAGCACTGGTAATTTCTTATCTGGAAAAAACCCCATTAGTGCCTGAGTTTAACTGGAGCCCACTCAAATGTAAGGAGAAATTATTGGCATGCAGCCCTGCTGATGGGTAGGCGGAGGGATGGAGGGGCTTGTTAGGCCTGTGTGTGTGTGTGTGTGTGTGTGTGTATATGGGTTGGGGTGGCCTCTTGTCCCCTCCTTATTTATATCAAAAACACACACACATTCCAGTTGCTATAACAAACATGCTGTAAAAGAGCTTTAAAAATGAATGCAGTCATTTTATTCAGTGCTGTATGAGAAGGATACTTTGTTGCCATTTGTTTAAAAACAAATAAACAGAAACTATATAAGATTAATGTACAACCAGATATAGATACCTTAGATAGCAAATTACTTTGTTATTCAACTGTTAAGGTTTTAATATACTATTTTTTTGTGATTATCTAGATTATGAAGGAATTAAATTATAGGCCTATGTAAACAATTTTCAACAAGCTTCTCTTAAAGCTGTGATAAAGTAAGAAGAGAGAATCAGAAAAGAGGGATGGAGTCATGTGACAATACTATAGAGTGATATTAACTTCTCTCCATATCCCCCCAGAAATCCAGTGACCCTTCTCGTTGAAATGGCACAGCCCACCCTTCTCTCCCGTCACTGTGCACCGATGTGACATTTGACAGAATCGTTTGGAGAATATCTCTGTCTCATTTCGTCTGCCATTCTCTCGTCTTTTTCCTTTCCCTCTCTCTTCATCCATCTTGCAGAATACACATATTCAGAGGCAGAGAGTTGTACAAACAGAGCATTTAGGATCAAGTAGCCATTAGTTGCTTTGAAAGGATAGATGGGAGGCAGGACTAGGTGGCCAGAAAACATTTTCACTCTCTTATTGTTATTTTACTCTCAGACTTAATAGAGCTTTCTGAAGAGAGCAACATTTTTTTCTGTATGTCAAGAATGCTCACTTGAATTCCTCACTGTTTTGAAATATAACACAGTGTATAAAGCTTGCTTGGTTAAAGCGGAGTAAATATAGTATGTAATATATTTATTTAGATAAAAAAGCTTGATAAACACTCCATGAGACTGTATTTACTGTATGTAGCTGACATGCAGAATTGTGTCCTTTTTGATTGATGTAAATATTTTAGGTTCAGTTCATATGGATATGAAAGGAAATGTGTGCATTTTAGTTGATGGTCTCATTTTTAATTTTTCTTTCATATATATATATATATATATATTAGTGCTGGGCAATGATTAATCGCGAATAATCGCATCCAAAATAAAAGTTTTTCTTTACATAATATATTTGTATATGCTGTGTTTATTTATTCTGTTTATATTAAAACACACACGTACAGTATATATTTTGAAAGTATTTACATGTAA
>JAUCMS010000153.1:10731361-10785780 GCA_032357445.1 Enteromius radiatus | reverse complement strand
TTTTATGTAAAGCACCTTGAATTACCTCTGTGTATGAAATGTGCTATATAAATAAACTTGCCTTGCCTTGCCTTACAGATGAATCGGGTTAATTAAGTCTCATGCTATCTCTGAGCACAGTACAGTTAACCCTTGTGGCGATATTGATGAGCAAAGTCTATTATTGACTATTGACTGGATGTTATTCCAATCAAGAGGTAATTACGACCCTAAATCCTGCGTGGGGGGGGGGGGGGGGATCAATGATCTGGGTTTCAATGCATCAAACATCACTGTCTGCTCTGGTTTAAGACTAAGCAGTAGGGGTGACAGATGTCCTATCTTCTGTAAGACTCCCATAATCAGATTGATTGTTTCGGTTACATACGGCGAAACAACAAGAGGCAAAGGTGAATGTATCCAGATCCAGTGAGCAGAAAGAATAAGCTGTCAGACCTAATCCTATAAACCTGGTCTCTAGACACAGTGTATCAGAGCCAGCACCTGGGGAATGGAGCAATAGACAACCAGTCAATAAGTACGCTTGAGGTTAATCACAATTTGGATGCATGAGAAGCTCTCGAGGAGTAAAAAGCACAGTAATATATAGATAACATTTATATTTATTTCTTCAAATACTGCCAATAAAACACTAGAAGAAGAACATAACACAGTAAATATATCCAGAACACTTTCCTTGTGACCTTTTGCACATTTTGAGTTCTAATGTGTTTTGGGGTTTGTGCAGAAAGAGGTAGATGTCGAACAGCTGCTAGAAAATGCAAACGATGAAAAGATGAAGATAAAGGGCTGAAAATGGTGTAATGGATTGAATATGGTACATACAGTATGTTCCTTTGAGGGAGGGAGGGAGAAAGAGGGAATAAGGAGGGGTGCGAATTTGAAAGAGGTCTGACAGAGGCGCCCCATCAGCAGCCCCAGGTGTCAGTTGGTGAAAAGGCGAAGATTCAAATTAGAAAAATTAATAACAGTGTGCTAGATGGGGAAGGAAAAAAACACATATTTTGGAATACAGCTGTGACAAGACCAGAGGAATTAGTCCAATTTAAAGTGGTAATTGCTCTGCTAATTTCTTCTTCAATTTAACTAAGGATGATAGCATAAAAGCTGGAGACTCGAGTTTAACCCTTTCAGAGGCCCCCCCCTCTCTCACTCTCTCTCTGAAATTCCTGGTTTGTTTAAATCCTTAAAATCTATTTTCTGATCCATAATCTCTTCATTATTATTTTTCCTTGTCCTCCTTTTAACCCTCATTTTTCTTGTTAAATCTGAAACAAATTTAATATTTAAAAAAGCAGTGTGCAATAATGTGATGATAAAACCTAGAACAAGCATGCAATGCAAAAAAACATGCTACATGAGGGACAACAATCTTTTGTTATCTTTCAACTCTCAATATTTCTTTTCTGAATATCTTTTCTGAAATTAATTGCTGGAACGGTATAATCTTGAATTGTGTGAAATATGTAAAGGCGTGTAGGTTTTAAATGCATTTCCCCATGACCTTTCAACATAGTACTAGATTTTACATTTTTGGTGGTAATTGATTTTTTTTTTTTTTGGTAATATTATTATTATTCACTCCAGAAACCTGACATCTGAAATGTGGCTATTTGTTAGTATTTTTAATGAGTTTTCTTTAGAAAAACCTCACCTTTTGCTTTTATTCAGAACTCTAAACCTAGACGTAGTTTGTGGTTTGTTTGACCTTGTTGTGAAGTTTTCAAACTGTGACTGATGACTTTCTGATTGGTCTTAGAAAAATAGACTAATTGGTCTGAAAGCCTGATATGTATTGAATTTGTTTCTCATCAAGTGCTTGCGTTGCCAGGATTTGACAAGGAAACAATAGGTAAAAGACTACAATGGCTTGTCTGAGGAAAGTCTAAATTTGATTAAGGGTAAGCATCATCAATTTGACTTCACATTCATCTTCACTTTTCTTCTGACAAAATCATCCAAGGATTACATTTTATGACTATACATTTAATAGCTGAATGATAAAAACCATTGAACCATTGCATTGTTCTGTGTGCAAAGTATCTAAAGGATAGAATAAAACAAATGTAACCCTTTTTTATACGTCAGTCAGTCCCACTCCTGTCAGAGATTGAGATAAGTGTTTGCAAGACCAGAGGAAATGACTCTTGACATGGTTCTGTGTGAGTTCAGTCAGTCACTTTAATTCCCATCTGTCATGGTTAGTTTCACAGTTGTCATCTGTTTTGCTGCTGCCCAGCGGTCTCACTGTAACCTTTAACCTGAATGCATTCTAGCTAAATCACATTAGCAGCCCCAGTGTTCTTTAGCTTCCCTTTGAACCAGCTGAGTAAGACATCTGTCCTGTTGTGTTCTAGCTCGACACCCTCACTTGTTTCCTCATGCTCCCTGTCTTATCTGATTTTATGCTTATTAGGTGTCAGCACAAGGGGCCGGGAGCTAACGGCCAAAGTTCAGCGCCGTCTGAAAAAGCGGCAAGCGAAGTAAGATTTCGGTTGGTGCATTTCAAATGAGAGCGATTTGTTCATCCCCATCAGCGTGACACGGCCTTTCTCTTCAACTTTATCAGTTACAAATGTCAGCGAGGAAACAACGGTCCTGATTCCTGCATGGCTAATTGTTGGGCCTTAATTAGCCTTGCAGAACAAGGTGTGCGGCTCGCTGAAGAGCTTCCATTCAGAGAGCTTTCAGAGCCTGTGATGCAGCAAGTGCCTAACAGCAGATGCAAATCTAAAGAACATGCTATTCCTATTCAGGTGCATCTCTCTGAGGAACGAAGGGGGGTTGTGGGTAATGGGATAGTGAAACGTGAGGGGGGGGTGTGCGTAAGTGTTATAATGAGAAAAAATAATAATAACGTCCTCAAACACCTCACATTTGTCACATTGTGTTTCTGTCTTAAATCAAGGTCAGTGAGGACCTATTCAGAGCCCTCGTGCTCATAATGGTATGGTTTATTTACAATTTTTTTTTTGGTTGTGTGTGTATTATTTATATAGGATCAAGTGCTCTCCTCCATCAGCGAGGTGTTTTACAAGCGCTGTCTTCAGTGCAATAGAAATATGTCTCTCTTTTGCGTGGCCATCTCCTTTCTGTGACTGCAGTAAAATTCCTGTGTGTTTTGAGAAAAAAAGCTTCATCATCTTGAGCTCTTCAAAGTAATTTACAAATAAAAATGCTTTGAGACTGCATTTCATTTAAGTTTAATTTGGTTTGCATTTGTAAGTAAATACTAATAGACTGCAAAATGTACATACCTTTTCATGTCGCCCCGGAGCAGTTGTCAGTCGGAAAAATAGCATAGACGATAGTCAACACACACACAATTGTGCGCAAATGCGCACTCTTTGCTCTTCTGCATAGCTGGATGGCAGCTCTATTTGGTGTGGCCTGTGGTGCATGGCAATTTTGTACTGCGTTACAGTCAATACTGATGTCTCCATCTGAAATAAACATTGTCATTATCGGTATTCACAATGGATTAAATTACCTCAAGCTTCTCTATGGCAGAGCTCAGCACAGCGTCTTATTGTGTAGGTAACAATGGCTGAGAGATGTGCGCGCCCAGCGTTTATCACTCCACCGCTGACCTGTAGAATAACTCTGGGTCTCCATTCTAACATATGGCAGAGTTCTTTCTGCTACGTGATTGTGTGCTTGCTGTAAGCAAGTTTGCTCCTCAGGCCTTGAGAAGACAAAAGAACTGCTCATGTATTTCCTTGTAGATCGATAATGAGCAGAGGTACACCATACGTAGGTGTTCGCGAGTTGACGCAGGTCTCGCTTGTCCGAGCACACGTCTATGTATTTTAGTAGATCGTGAGAACATAATTCCACACTTTAGACTGTGGAGGGACCTATGGTAGCGGCCTGAAGCTGTGGCATTCTCAGCCCATCCGAGACTATATTCCTGTGCACAATGGTGCAGTGGTGCATATTCCACTCAAGGCCGGGGCACCAAACTCATTATGGGGTCACGCCGTCGTATAATGGAAGTTTAGTCAAGGCCACATGACTGAGAGAGTGTGTGGGTTGAAACCGTCAACCTGAGGACACGCACAGACACTGCCTTCCACAGCCCTTCGCTCACTCTTCATGATGCTGAACCCAAGGACAGACATCATTCAAACATTGCTCTCAGAATTCACATTCAAACCGCCAGAGCTCTCAATTAGTGTTTAGCTCATGAGAGCCACCTTGAGCTAGTATCAGAGGAGAGGTGGGTTTCAATATGGCCTGGGCGTACAATAAACGGGTTAAAGTGGGGGGTGATGGTGTTGGGCTCATGTCACGTTCTCTCCGTCTTTGTCTTTTCTTGTGTTCTTTGTTTAAATTTTTGGTTTACTCTTTTGTTTATTTATAAGCATCTATCAAGCATCTATTTTTTTTGTGTGTTAAATGACATTTGCAAGTTTTGTTTTCTGCAGCGAATTGTAGGTAGGTAGATATCCATCCTCATTTCTGACTAATAAATTTTCCCATTTATGTTTAGTGTGAAAAATCAATGCAAACGATTCAGCACATGAGTGAACCCAATGAATTAATCGAAAATAATCAAACTGAATTGGAAACAATTTACAACTTTTTTGCAAATCCGTTTGACCATTTAGATCAAAAAGAGTGATTCATTTGTGATCTTATTTGTGATTCATATGCCAAAAAGCTGATGGAAAACGCATTAATTCTTATGTCAGACACATTTGTTAAAAAGGGTCTAGCGACACCCCTGGTCTCTAGTGCCTTTTCATAGACAAAAAATTTGATTATTTAACTCCATATTCTGGATATCATGCAAAATTGTCATTCATTTTGATTAAAGTTGTCATTATTACAACTATTACAGTTACAATAATCCACAACTAAAACATATTGTGAGTTAAACTGACGTTGATTCAAAAATCATGGGAAAATCACTTTGTCTAAGACCTCACAGTGAATAACGAATTAGTATACTATAGCCAACATAATTTGTCATGTAATGCAGAATTATTAAATAATTATGATTAACTAAAGAATCAAGTAATTGCATAAGTGTGCAGAGATCCTTCATGTGGCTTCTTCCATATTTATACATGTTCCGTAACTCACCAGCTCCCTACTCCCTCCCTTTTTAAACTCTAAATTAAAGGTATAGGGAAAAGCCAGGCCTTTCATCTTTCATCTTGTTTATGTGTGTACCTGTGAGCATGTTTGTGTGATCATGTAATAGTGTGTGTGTGTGTATTCATTTGTGTGTGTGTGAGTGTGTGTGTGTGTCAAGGAACCAATAAACGACAACTAATAAGCAGGCCTCTTGCTCCCTCCACCTCAAGCACCAGGACCTTAGACAGCTCTTCCCTTGCTCTCTCTCTCCATCTCTCTCGCTCACTCACTCTCTCTAACACCTGGCAAATATTATTCATGGCTACAAGGGCAGCATTTTTGAAAGGAGCAGTTCAAAGGCTTTGCCGCTGAGAGCAAAGTGAAGGTGTTTTTGAAAGACTGGAGTGCACTTTTACGTGTGCTGCAGAGCACAGGGCCATTTCCACAGATGAAATGGTGGGGGGAAGGGCGGGCATTTGCGTGCACGCGTTTAAGTGTCACGGTATGGACAGTGGCCATGTAATAATAATATGGAGCTGAGGAGACAAAAGGACGTTATAATTTGTTTTTGGAAGCTTGAGGAGTTTAACTGTAACTGCATGGATAACTGTGGGCAGCCCAGCTCAACAAGAAAAAAGAAAAAGCATATTGTTCCATCCACCGTTTGGGATTGTGACCAGGCCGGCTTGGGAGTGAAACCAATCCTGCGCAGGGTTAACGAGCCAACAGCCCGCTGCTCATCAGGCCAGCTAATGAGTTCTCTCACGCAGCCCTATCACATGACCACTAGGGTCACATGACCTATCAAACCCTGTCTTCCTTTCCCTGAATCAACTGAATATTTCATTTAGCTGCAGATTAACACCAATCAATTAGTCATCAGAGCACAGGCCAGAATCAGTCACCTGGAATACCACACTCATAAAGAAGTTCAGGGGTGAAACCTGCAGTCTGCCCTACAGCGTGACTGTCACTGCCCTCTGTGAGATATTAGCTGATGATGAACAGGGTAGGGTTGCATCAGCCATCCATAAGTTCTTACACTGTTCACTGATGACTTAGTAGCTAGTTAGTTTGTAACTAACTTTGTACTGCACTCTTAACAATAAAGGTTTCAAATTGGTGTTTTCACAGTGATGCCAAAGAGGTAGTATTGCAAAGGAACCAGTTTTTTCTTAGTGTGAATAATATTAAGGACACAGAATGGTTTCTCTGGACTAAAAGTTTGAAAGACAAAACTTAACCTAGTTGTCAAGTCACAAGTTTTCCAGAAAGAAATATGTAGTGTCATATCATTAAAAACTGTCTTCAATAAACAGGTTTCAAATTTGTAAACAGCTGATGAATGGATTTAAGTTTATCTTATGGTTAATGTATCTTACAGTTGTAGTTTGCCACACTTGAAGGGTTAGTTCAGCCAAAAATGAAAAATAGCCCATGCTTTACTCACCCTCAAAAAGCATCCTAGGTGTATATGGCTTTCTCCTTTCAGACAGATCCAATCTGCGTTATATAAAAAATTATAACATTTTTTAAATAAAATGTTGGAGGATTTCAATATAAACCAGTAAAAAGTAAGGAAACGTTTTGCGTCCTTTGCTGCTGTAAACAAATTCACGAGACACATAAGTTCTAAATCCAGCCTACTCGCATTCTAGCGCTTGGAAGAGCAAGGATAATTTTTCATACACTGTAACTCTGACTGGATTCATCTGAAAGAAAAAAGTCATATACAACTAGAATGCTTTTAGGGTCAGTAAAATGGGCTAATTTAAATTTTTGCTTCAACTGTCACTTTAACTTTAAAGGCAGGGTAAGTGATTTCTGGACGGCAATGTTGATATTTGAAATCACCAAAACAAACACGCCCCTACTCCTAAAAGGTCTCGCCCCTATTTTGACAGCTCCGCCCCACATATAGTAGCATGCCTGTTAATAACATATTGGCTGGTTTTTAGTACTTATATTTAAGCACATTTCCTGCATGGTCTTATTCTGCATCCCTAATCCAATACCTAAACTTAACAACCTTATTAATTAAAGGCAGGGTGTATTCAAAAATGCTTTAGAAAAAGATTAGGCTCTTTAGAGAACTCAAGGAGTGGAAGGCCGGCGATCAGACGCAGAGGTTGTTTTAGTTCTTCTTGATAGGTGAGTTACACTGGACGTGATAAAGCAACCATTGAAAATCATTTGAAAGTCATGTAAGCATGTCATAAGTAAAACGTGGAAGCAGTTTTCTGTCTGAGATTTGTCTCGCCGCTCGTGTCCCATGTAAGATAGCATCACTGATTATAACGATTTCTATAGTATTTTGTTGCGCCATTCGCATCCCATATAGACGTGTAGTGTAACATTGGTAGTGCTTTGTTTCACAGAAGTTGACTGGGTTGCTTAAGCTATGTATGTGTGGGGCAGAGCTATCAAAGAATGGGCGTGTTTGTTTTGGTGATTTCAAATATCACTCTGTGTGCAACACAGCGTAGCTCTCCAAGTCAAGTTTTATTTAATATTTGTGTTACTAGTAATGCTAGTGTATTTTAACGTGTGGTATGTCACGTATAACCAAGGGACTTTATTAAAATTAGGAGAATTAAGTTTTGACAATTTGTTACACACATTCTTAATTCGGTGATATATCTTCATGCTGGAGGAGAGCCAGGCCAAGTTGCTGCAGGGGGTTTTCCAGGCGTTCGAAGGCCGACTCAGAAGCATGGCAGGCGGGGAGTAGCGGAACTGAGACTAGCTGACTGGTTAGCACTCTCCCGATTATACTCTTCGCTAATGTCCAGTCCTTAATAAACAAGATGGACGATCTTCTCAGTCGGATAGCCACACAGAGGTATTTTCAGGATTGTTCCCCTTTAAAGGACACACATAACTCAGGTGAGGGTGCACTTCAAGTGACTCACTCACAGGTCCTTAAAGTGCTGAGGAAGGTCTGTTAAGATGTGGGACCTGATCATGTGGCCCCAAGAGTTTTAAAAGTCTGTGATCAACAGCTGGTCCCAGTGACAGTCAACCCATTTCAGTTTGAACAGAGCAGTGGACAATGTGGTAGCATTGGCATATCATCAGGTCCTGCAGCATTTCGATACCCCTAATACATATGCACGGCTTCTGTTTCTGGATTATAGCTCTGCTTTTAACACAATCAGACCAATGAAGTTGACGTAAGCTGGCGGACCACGGAGTACCAACACCAATCCATAAGTGGACAGGACAGCCAATTATAAGTTCCTTGGCCTTCACATCTTAAAGATTCTCAGTTGGGCCGAAAACACTGTAATGACTCAGAGGAGGCTGCGTTTTATTAGATAACTGAAAAAGGCGTGACTTGGGAGACAACCCCTTATCCATGTTTACAAAGGTCTTGTTGAGAGCATCCTCACTAGCGGAATTATAGTGTGGTATGTTAACACCACCCTGGCTGAGAGGAAGTCACTGCAATGAGTCATAAGAACCGCAGAGAAGGTCATTGGTTCTAACCTGCCCTCCATAAACACAATATATACCCAATGGTGCAGGAGGAAAGCAAAGAGCATTCTCAGGGATAAACATCATCCAGTTTATGATCTGTTCAAGTGGGTCGATAAAGGATATAATCTGAGACATGGCAGGCCTGTGAGTATCATTGCTCACAAGACCCGTCTGTATAACAGTTTCTTCCCAGCCACTGTTAGGCTGGTGTCACAATTAAGGAGGGAAAGAGGTACCATAGTCCATAATGTAACTGTAACCGACTCTGAACAATTAATGTTACTTTATATTCTTACTCTATGGACAATTATTAAGGACATTTACAACAAATGTGCAATATTAATTTATATTTTATAACAAGTATAAGTGCTTTTATCTTTGGAGAGTTTGTCTTGTATATGTGTACGTGTGTAATTATTTTTATGCTTGACTTGAGAAACGCACAAGAATTCCAATGCAAGGTGTCAAACATGAGAGCGATGGTGGAAAAAATTGCCTCTCATTTCCAGTAGTTTGCTCTTGAGTGGTTCTCTCCACTTATTTGTCAAGTTTGGTTACATAAGATGTGTGTATGCAGGCAGTCATTAACTATTTATGTTGAATTAGTGAGGTGACTGCTAAGGGTCAACAGCCTGACGTCAGGATTAAGTGTCACCTTTTTGCTGCTGGACCGATCAGGTATCAGCGCTGTTTTCTCCGTTGCCCACGCATTCGCAAATCTGCTGCGTCTACTGCGTGTCTCTGGATAAACAAGAGAATGAAAGGACAAAGGCAGAATTAGGAGGAAAACAAATGTTTCTTCACCTCTCAGAGTGTAGTGGGGGTGTGAATATGTGATTTGATGGGATTATGTGGATTTTTAAGATGAGAGGGGGTGGACTCAAGCCTCCCCAAAATCTTTGTGTGTGTGTGTGTATGTGTGCATGTTTTTTAACCTTGTCTTGTGGCACATGTATCCTGTGTTTTAACAAAGAATATGACATGTCTTAAACCCAAACATAAGAGAATGTCGGCATTACAGAAATCCCCAGAGACGGATTCTCCTATGTAAGATCCAGAGAAATGCCTTTTCAAATTAAAGACCCTGCCAGCTATATTGATTTGTATGTTTTTCTTCTCCCAGAAGCACTTTTGGGAGATTTTTGCTCACCACAGGAAGTAATTTTGGCCACAGGAATATCAGATATACATGGACAGCTGATCTTCAAACAGTTTAAACTTTGTTCTTTAAGAATTTGATGCAGTCTGCTGGAACTTTATTCAAATCGAACTTTATTCATTCTGAATATTCTATACTGGTATCCTAGTATAGACCTTAAGCATCAGGCCTTAAGCCAGAGATACACTGAATGATTTTCGGCTGTCGCAGATGAAAGATTGCCATTGTGAAACAATTGTGACCAATGAGAAATCGGCTCGATTGTTTTATGATGCCAGTTTTTTGTTTGCAACGGGCGAAAATCGTGCAGTGTGTTTCAGGCTGATGACACACAGGGCAACTTTGGGCAATATTGCCGTTAACGGGCAACCAGGTGAGACACAGGGGCCCACGACTGATCTAAAAAAAATTGTTACCCATTCTCAGTGAAACGGTTCCCACATAACATTGCTCAAAAAAGTTGCCATGAACATGGATAGACATCATTTCAAATGCATAAATGCATCCCTGATTTGATAACCATTAGACTGTCTATATTGCAATTGTTCACTCTTCTCTCCAAAAAAATAAATCCAACAAGTAAATGTAGGCATTTATAATATGAACAATGTTTATTAATTTTTGATATTTGCAAAATTTATGCTTGTGTTATTCAATAAATAAATTTTTTAAAGATTAAAGATATTCCTTAAAGTTAATCTAAATTAAATGAGCAACACATATATACAATATTGAGCTGATAACTGATATATATATATATATATATATATAATATAATATCACCTGATTGCTGATATAGAGCCACTATATTATGCATCCCTAATTATACATAATAATGACCAGAGGTATTGATACAGTCCCAGTTAAGACAAAAATGATCTCCTGTGTGCGATTTCGCAGTGAAAGGCTGTTTGTATCTGTGATTCAGGCTGATTTATTGTGCCGAGTTTCTCAACGTTTTCTCATGGATGATAGAAGTGGTGTTGAGTATCCCATTCCCAGGCTGTTCTAGGGTGGTTACTGTCTATCTGAACAATAACGTGGGAACTGACTCTGAAATCTATCAGATAATGACCCATCTCTGTCAGAGGAGAAATTGCCAAGGAGTTTGCCTGCTTTTTGTGTGCAGCTTTCTAATTTCATGCTCTCTCCTTCCCCCTCTCTCCTCTCGAAATTCTCCTTTTCTATCACTATTAGATGGTTTATCAGACACTACATGCAAAAAAATAACTTTTTCCTGCATTACCGTGAATTTTACCTGTGCAGGTGTGCCATAACTTACCCTCAAATAGTCCCTCTTCTCCACTGAGCCGGAAGCTCCCAGGGGAGGTGATCAGGTTATTAAATATGAATGGGAGAAGGGAAGGGGCGGTATATATTCCCTTTAATTTTTGTGTATTATTAAGCAGGTGGCTGAATATGATAGTGCTGGCTGTCATGTCTTTAATTAGGGGCTATTTTCCGTCAGCTCGACTTACAGTGGAGCTCTGCTGTTCATCTGGAGTTCACACGGCCGCTGGCCACCACTTACTCATTTCATCCAGTCACTCCCACCAACCTCCCACCTGAAAAATAATGTGTGTTAAAGTCAATGTGCTATATTTTTTTCTTTTCTTTTATTTCTTTCTTTGATTAAATTTTTCTTTTCTTTTTTCTTTTATTATTTATTGGCTATATAGTGCCATTTACATCCATCTAGGATCAACTGATCTTTCTCAGGACATTTGACGGTTTTAAGTCTCACTTGATCATTATGTCTTATTGAGGTTATTGTAATAGTTTAAATGCCCACCTGTAATCATTTAGTGTTAGGAGCGATCAATATCACAGTGCTGATTTTCCCACAGTGCCATGGGGGTGTCGGTTCAACACTTGCTCGCAGGTTGTCACAACAGTTGAGAGTGATGGTGTTATTTTGTGGATCTTGCTGTTGTTTATTGCTCGGTTTGGGGTATTTCTAATGATTGTTGTTATTCAGCTAAATGAGGCAGCAATAATTAGCGTGCGGCTGATAATTAGGCTCCACAGGGCTGTAAAAGAGAAGAGGATGTGTAGGGATAGCAGAGTACAGGTGGACTATCTGACGAAACCAATATTATGTAATCCATGATAATATTTCAGAATGCACGGTATATAACATATCAAATATTCAGTTTTTTGTATTGATTTACTGTGTTTTTTCATTTATTGGTAATATTAGAAATGTAATAGTTCACGGCATGCTCATTTTTACATTAACTGTGCCAATTAACGCTAACCTATTAATCTTTAAAAACACTAGTAATTTAATAACTCTGTTAATAATTTATTAACACCCCGTTAAATGTGATCATCTACACTTGTAGAAAAATACAAATATCTTTAAATAAAAATAGTATTTAAACATCAGCAATTGTAACTTATTGGTCATATCATAAAAATAATTATCTGATATGCATCCCTTATAATTTCAATCAAGTCATATGTGTTTGTTGGCCAGCTGGCAGCCTTTGATTATAACTTATGGCCACTGGGGAGTTTACAGTAAAGTGTTGCTACTGTAGCTAGAAGCAGCACGGTACAGATATATAGCTGCAGCGTAACAGTAATGATGGCATAGTTGAAGTGCTTGTCACAGCAGGCAAATACTGTGCTAAGGTCCAAATCACATGTGTAGCATGACACTGACACTTACAACACTGCAGGTGAGTCTCCAGTGCACTCAGTCCTACAGAGTCGAAGTGAGTTGCTTATGGTTTTCATATCACATTAGTTGGATTCAAATCTTTCAGTGTCACACAGGCTCTCTTTTAAAGAGATGATTTGAACAAGTCTCTCCTCTCCTCTCCTCTCCTCTCTTCTCTTCTCCTCTCCTCTCCTGCTCTCCTCTCCTCTCCTCCCTTCTGCTCTCAACATTGTGTTGGTCTATCTGATCCTGGGCTCTTTTGTTGCTCTTTGAAAAGCCCGACCCGACACTCATTATTTTCTCCTTTATCTTCCTCTCTGACGCTCTGATTAGGGTGGTCGGGTTTGACAGTCGCCTCCACAGAGATCCTATCCATTACGCTGTCACCAGGGGCAGTGTGTGTGTGTATATGCATGGGTTTGTGAGTGATAGTATCTGTTTGTGTGTGAACGTGTGAAGTCAGTAAAAGCACATGCACAGGATTAGAGAGGATGTATATATTTGCAATTGTATATATATATTTATGAATATATAGCATGGCATCTGCGAGGACAGAAATATTCAACTGGATGCTTTTATATTTGTTATTGTGAGAATAAAGGACATAATAATAATTAATAAAATGATTATATTTAATATATATAAAACATGTATATAGATGTTGATACAGATATGGCATTTAATAATGTATCTATGAAGGCAGAAATATAGAGAGGCAACGATAACTTGTTTAATGCATATGTGTGTGTATATGAGAGGGAGTGTTTTGAAGGCTAAGTGTTCAGTGTCAACAAAAAGTGTTGTGCGAGCATCAGGAGCCCATCTCCAGCTAATTACGCCAACCTCCTTGTTAATTAAATCCTTGTTAGAGGTGGAGGCAGAGAAGCTAATTAAACTGCTCTCTCCTTTCATAATTGCGGGATGATATAGAATCGGTGTGCAGGACTGGGGGAAGCTCCGTGATTCTCCAGCGTTGTTGTGGACGGAGTGAATGTGTTTGCTGTGCTAGTATTCTGGAGTGGAGGAGAGCAGACTGTGTGTTTTTGTTCAGTCTCTCTCACTCACTCTGCATCTCTCTATTGCTCTGTCTCTCTCTGGAGGGTTCTACCCACTCCATTGTGTCAGGAGGTGGAAGGGGAATAGGCAATATGAGCGCATGGCGCTTTGCTGATGCAGCCAAACTATTTTGGTCTATCCTCTTGGCTGTCATTTGTTGTCAAATGACCTAGTCCTGGATCTTTTGTGTTGCCATAATAATTGTGTGTGTGTCTGCGTGTGTGTGGTGGAGAGGCAGAGGCAGGGAGTTAGAGAAGAAATACAACTTGAGATATTCATTAATTAGTTATGTATAATAGACAGTACATAATTATATTCAGTGTTATTTTGTAAATTGTTAATGTTTACTTACTTTCACACACACACACACACACACATACAGATACCTATACAGCGGGTAAAATAAGCATTGAACACGTCATCACGTCTAAAGGTACTGTTGACATGAAATTTTCACTAGATGTTGGTGACAACCAAAGTACTCTATACAAACAAAGAAAATAAAACAAATAGAAATTAAGAAATTAAGTAATGTGTAATAAATTGGAGTGACACAAGGAGAAAGTATTGAACTACTGAAATGTATTTAATACGTCATATAAAAGCCTTTGTTGGTAACGACAGCTTCAAGACTCCTCCATGTGGGCCTCTTCTATGAACTCTGATGTTAAGTTGGATTTTGGATTCACGTCAGGTGATTGGCTGGGTCGTTCTCCTTCTCTATAACCAATTGATTTTCTTGCTGATATGTCCACCCTTGTTTAATTTTCATCATCCTGGTTCTGAAGTGTTGGGACTGAACCAGCTAATATTAATTTCCATTCACGAGGGACAGGATTGCTTTCTGATTACTGATAAATTTCAGCTGGTGTCTTGGCTTTCCATGCCTTTTTGCACCTCCCTTTTTCTTCATTTCTTCAGTAGGCTACTTTACCCCTGTGTAATTCCATATTATTACACATAACTTAATTTCTTAATTATACAAATTATTTGTTTAGTTTTCTTTGTATGCATGAATTACTTAGGTTGTTAATGACATCTGGTGAAAATTACAAGTCAACATCACCTTGAATAAATATATTTACTCTGGTGATTAAATGGTGATGTATTCATTACTTATTTTACCGGTTGTATGTCTGCAGTCTATACTCACTCATAATAAATGGTACAAACACAATGAAATATTTTCATTGCTTGTTTGCTTGCACGCTAGCTTTTAAAAGTTTAGGTTCAGTAATTGTTTTTTCTTTGTTTTGGCATTTTTATACTGACTGTAAAGGCATTCATAAAGTTATATAAGATTTGGGATTTCAAATAAATGCTTTTTAACTTTCCATTCATCAAATAATATTTTTTTAATATTGGTAATAATAAGAAATCATTCAATTTGGCTGTATAATTTTTCATTTCATTTAAGTAAAACAATTAAGGATTGAAGAAAAAATGCCACATGCTACTAAACACTCTGGTTCAGGAAAACCTTTATTACATAAACACATTTGAGGAATTTCGGTGTATATGTGTACCACTGTATCTGTAATATATTCCTAGCAATATTAAAAGACCTTCGGTCTTTATGTTTAAGCTGGCAACATGATTTGGTGTGTTTCATCTTTGGGCAACGACTTAATGCTGAACACATTCAGTTTCAGTCACTTTGATGATTGAGAGACATCACTTCACACAACTGCCCCTTTTTAATAGCATATGATCTAACATCTTTAAATAAAAGCTGTCCTCCTTTATCCATATCTCTTTCAAATAAACCTCAGCCTTATGTTGGAGCCATTTTTGTGTGGGTTGTTTTCAGCAGTAAGTCAATTAGAAGACTCTTCCTTGTGTAATATTGTCCTTATATATGCAGTGGTTGTGAAAGCCGTCTAAAGGATTGGCTGCTTTGTGTTAGCATGCTGTACTAATACAGGATTTTTTTTAGTGGACAGTGTAATGAGAACATAATTTTATCATAGCTGAAGAAATATTACAAGGCTTAAAGTATTTTACAAAGCTATGCACTTAGATTATAGCTGAACTTTAAATTTACATTTACCCAGGAATTATGGATTTTGTTTGTTTTTTAACATTTATTTCCCCGCCATGTGTAATGGTCTGAATGCCATTCACTCTTAAATTGCATTATCATTACCCAACAAAACAAAATATAATAAACAATGTTCACCTGACTTAATGGAATATGCATTTTGTGGCAAAGTAATTATCTGGGTTTGCAGGAAATAAATGTGTTCTTTTACTGGATGGGACTGAAATAAATTTAAACATTAATGGGTCCCTTGATTTGCATCAAAATAGTGTGTTATTGTCCCTCAGTGTGGGCTGATATTGAATGTGCATTTCTCTCGTTCCAAACCCTCACAATTTTAAAACGCACGGCAAAGTTAAATATGCTGATTAGAGGCCTTATCTGCAACATGGCCCATCTCATCACTTCTGTCAATGCCTGCTTCATTTAAAAAAAAATGCATTTTAAAAATCCAGAGTGGGTAATCGAATATAAGTGAATTAGTGGGTGGCTTTTTTTTCTCCCTCCCACAATTTTAACCTCAGCCAGTTGGCAGAAAATATAGCGGTAAGCAAAATTTAGTGGGGGCTTTTTAGAGGACCAGGCATCTCGGGGCATCAGGGGGCTCCTTAGAAGCTACCAGTCAATAGGAAACTTCAAGACATAAATGAGAAGCGAGAGAAAAGAGAGAGAGCGAGGAGGGAAGAAAAGGGCAGGTGTAGGTAGGGGGCTTTGATCCACTCAGACCTCCTTTACAATGATGACCTCATTTCAAACGCTGGGAGGCAGGAGAGGGAGAAGGAGGCGCTCGACTGTTACGCACACACGCCAGCGCACGTTCACACACTCAAAAAGTGGTGGGGTACCGCGTTGACCCTTTCTCATGAAAAAAGGGAGCAAAGAGCTTTAATTTGCTCTGGGGAGGCCCCTGCTAAGGGACGGGCTGCTCCCTGCTATCCTTAGGCTAAAATTGCATCCCTCCCCGGGGAGAGCAGGGGTTTGGGGCAGAGCAAGGGGAAGCATGCTGGGTCATTGGCTGGTGTTGACTTTTTCGCTGAGAGGCTTTTCGGTGTGTGTTGTTAGCGTGTCAGCTCTAATTAGTGTTGTGTAGTGAGGGTTAAATGAGATTACACAGTCTTCAGACCCCGCTGCTCAGCTCATGGGCATGTTAAATAGCCATTTCACACACACACACACACAGAGTCACAATTCCAGCGTGTTCTAGTCACTGACACAGTTCAGATGCTCAGAGTTCGATTGTGATTAATTAAGTAATCTCTGACAGACCTCTGTTGTATAAAGCGTGTGTGGTTTTATTGTTACTGTTAGTGGAGCAGATATTTGCTTGGGCATTTTTCTAACCACAGTATATTTAGAATCGCAATTAATTTAAGCCATTAATTAAGTTCCAGGTCAGTTTGACCAATTTAGTTTTTTTATGTTTTGTAAATACTGGTCAGTCTATGATGTTTCTTTGGAAATGTTGTGAGTCATGGACATGCCAGTGGAGTGTCGGCTCATGTTGTGGAATATGAGTACAGAATATTGCTTTGTTTGACTTGAATATTTAAAATCAATGCTTTTGGCAGATGATTTAATCCAAAGAGGTGTTGAAAGCATACTTTATCACTTCATGAATGCTCATTTTGCTCATTTTGCAGTTGCTGTCTCTACTGCTTGAGCTTCAGGAAAGCACTTTTATTTTTATCACTTATGATGGCTAGTTAAAATGGTTTAATAAAAAATGTATTAAACGTTTTGTAATATTCACAATTCATGAGGAAAAACACTTCCCAAAATCATGTTCTCGGTTTCTCTCTGTTTATTTGTGTAATGTGTGAGAAGTATTAGTGTTAAAGGTTAAGTGTGTTTACATTATATTTTTTTGTTTGTTTGTATTTTTACCACCACCATAACAATCATATACAGATTTTTAACCTGTTAGAGAAACACATATTTAACCCATTACAGATCAAAACACAGAGGAAGAGTGATTGGCGAAGTCACTGACATAGCAAATAATGAATATCTAATATTATTTAATGCATGAGTTCGGTGAGGCTATCTCACTGTTATTTTTCATTTAGCTGAGCGCAGTAATGAATGTATCGTAAGCCGCATTAGTCTCATGCTGAAAATCCTCATATTGAAGGATAACTTTTTCTGCCTGTGTGTGTAATAAGATTAAGGTTATTAGGAGAGGTGTGAGCCATGACCCCATGAGGAGATGAGATGGGGGATTATGCCCCCTCCCTATTGGAAAATGAACTTTATTTCAGCACTTACATAGGGCCGCTCTGATCACACTTTCAAAGGCTACAAATGCACTTGTAGCTGATGATACAACTCTGTTTGAGCATCTCATTTCCAGTGGCATGTTTTATAACACCGCTCTTTTGTGTTCTGTTACAAAATAGCCACACAACACATTAGAAATATCACATAAAAGTGATGACATTTGTCTGATGGCTAAGAATGATGGCTCAAAGACTTGATGGAGTCACATTCTTTTGTTGCAGAGCCTGAATGCTGTGGAATTTGGCATTAACAGCAAATGCAATTAGCTGATACAAAATGACTTTCACCAACTAAGGCCAATAAAATGAAATTCAAATTACGCACCTTAGTACCACACATATCTTTCGGTGCACTTTATAGAGAGCCTTGGGACAGCTTGCAGAAATTCCCTGACCCTAACGACAAATAGGCAAGCAAAATACAATTTTGGCATAACGTTTGACACTTTTAAAAAGGAATTCAAATTCTGTCTTGATTTACTCACCTTCATGTCGCTCATAACATTTTTGTTTATACAGTGAAAGTGATCAAAACTGTTTGTTTACCAACTGTTTGTTCTTGTGTTCCACAGAAGATAGATCGTCGTACAGGTTCGAACCGACCTGCGGGTGAGTTAGTCTTTTTCAGGTGAACAGTCATTTTATGTCATTATAGTTTTTGGTTTGACCTCAGTATGAACTATATTTATTATACAGTGTAAGGATTTTATATACTGAAAAGTTTGCTGTCTCCAAACCAGAGTACAGTTATGTCAAAGTTCTTAATGATGTGGAGCGACTCTTGTACTGTTTCTTCAGAGCAGTGAAGGATGCAGTGGCTTTATCCGTCCGAGTAATTCTCAGAAAGTCAAGCATAGAATCCGTCACCAATAATAGGTACAGCTGAGAGCTCTGGTGCTAACAAGGCCTAAGTGGGAAAGTGGTTAACAAGGAAACCATCGTGCCGTCTCTCTAATGCCAGCCCCTTCTTTTCCTTCCTCCCCCAACCAACACCCCCCTTCTCCAACAGCCCTCCATCCACTGCATAGCAACCATTGTGCCTTTAGCTCGTGCTGAAAATGACATGTTTACTCTTGACCAATAGGACTGGTGTACTATATTAAAAGGCATAGCATTGAAATGCATTAGCGCCGTAAGATTCGTTCATCTTGCGCTCTTTTCTCCATCAGGAAATTTCTCTCACGATTTCTCTTTGCTTACATTTTCTTGTCTCTTACTCACTCTCTCTCTCTCTGTCTCACCCCTTTCCCTGTTAACATCCCCCTCATCTTCTTTGCCGTCCTCTCTCCCGCCTCTCTCTGCCTTTCTCTAGTGTTTGGGGGTCTTGCCTGATACCCATTAGCGTTAGGGCTTATTACCTGGGTAATGAGCGACACAGTGTCTAATTAGCCGGGGCTTGGAGAAACTGACATCACTCCAGCCCTGGAGCTGCCACTGCCATTAGCAGAGCTCCTCTAAGTGATCTGTCTGTGGTCTGTTAAAACCATTACATTCATTATGGATCAATCAAAGGAAAAGGTGTTGCGGCTAATTGAGGAGTGGAACAATGCTTAAAATCTTGCCGTAATTGATGGGTAAAAAATGAAAATAAGAAAAACACCCCATCGATGTCTGGATAATGGGTATATACGCTCTCTGTGTGATGGATAGATTTTCTTGCATAATGGATGATTGGTTTGTGAGTGAACATCCTGTGTCTTTTAATGAAATTATCTTCAGCAATACCTTAACATGTCCAGTGAGAAGAGCTGCAGCATTATTTTAAGCTTAGTCAAGTTAACTTTTCCTTGCAAATATTCCTAAAATGTCTTGGGTTTTGTCTGTTAAGTGTAAACCATAATCTTAAAGTCACATTGAAACCAATTGTTTTGTAGTAAATTAAATTGTTGCAGTTTGAGTCATTTAGAAAGTTTTGGATCTCATACTACTACCACTACTACTACTAATTATTATTATATTTTGTGTAATGTATATTTTACATTTTGTGTTTTTATTTGTACTTTACACATTGTTGCAGCTTGACTCATTCAGAAATGTTTTTAGAACGACAATAATAGTCATAATCATAACCAAGTATAATCAATATAAATCATTTTTAAACTATTATTACCATTTAAAATAATAATTCAATTTATTTTTGTGATTATTAAATTCTTATATTTTAGTTTTAGAATAACAAGAGTATGGAAGGTTTAATAACCATTTACACTTGACTCAAAGTTTTGCATTTTATAAGAACAATAACGTAAGTAGTAGTAACAGCAGCAGTAGTAATAATAATAAGCTATTTAGATTGTAATAAAACACTGTTTATATATTTGCATTATGTATTTTCTTTTTTCAGAATAAAGTAAATATATGTAAGGCTTAGTAAATATTTGCATTGACCATTTGCTATAGTGCATTCAAACTTTTACAATACTGAAACAGCCCTTACCAAGTTTTAAAATGTTTTTTTTTTTAGAGAAATGTCTCTTTTTTTCAGTTGGGACATCCAACTTCTCGCCACATTTTGTCTTTAATTTGAGAGATTTGGCAAGTTAGCACAACCAAGCCTTGTGAAGTTGATGTATTTGATGGCAGGCTTGGAAAGGAAAGGAGGACCTCTTTGGACTTAAAAGCCCCCACACGCTTTTAGATTTGACCCCACAATTTTTCTTCCCTTTTGGTCTCATGGCCTCATCTCTCTCTCTCTCTTTTTTCGTGTCTTAAAACATACGAGGCAGCAGACAGCTCTGGACAGAGATATGAGGAGCCTTCAAAGCCGTGTTGTGACTGCTGTTTCATCTCAGTACAAAGGGTTATGCCGAAATGTGTTCCGCCTTTCAGTATATTTTGCATTTATGCTAATGATGCATAAATCAACAGGGTGCTTTTCTCTGCACCACCATATGAATCTGTAAACAGACCGAGGAAGTTATGCCATCAAATATGATTTCACTTTTACCATGAGCTGCGTCCCTGAATCTTTTTGACACGTTGACTACAAGTTCCAAAAACTTTCTGCAATTAAAATAATTTATTTTTAATATGTTTTTTCCCCCAGGAAACTAATGGCTTCAGCATAACCTTGTAAAATAATTCAAGCAGATCGAGTTGCATTGGGAGTTCATTTAACACTGATAAAACTTGATAAATTGAGTTACCTTTCGATTAGACTAAATGATCGGCAAACATACGTGACTTCACTCAAACTAATCCTCATAATGAGAGCGTAATTGCCTAAAACAAGCAAATTATTCCACACCAGCCAAGCGATATCGACAAATACTAATGAGGCCTGCTAGTGAAGGGTTACTGTGTTTGTTTACACAGGAGAGCAAGAGAGCCTGGGAAGAGCTGTGGCAGAGGGAAAAAAGGCAGGATTATTTGTAATTACGTGTGCCAAGTGTTTAATGCAACAGATTGGACACAATAGCAAAGGCAGAATCAGCTGCATATGAGTCCTCCATTATCCTGCAGTGGTGAAGTTGGGAGACAGATTGCCGCCGTAAGCAACACAGACAGGCTTGACACCTGCTCGCCGCTCTCCCGCTCATGCCACCACTGGGGAGAGGAAACCTGATTAACCGCGCTGTGCTAATAGAGAGAGGAAATTAACACAGCGGTATCCTGGTGAAGGAGAGCTATACTCAGAGAGGGGTGTTTAACCACTGGCAGCCAGAAAAGCCATGGTGAGAGATTAATGAACTGTGCAGTGATGGAGCTCAGAGTCGTGCTGTTGATGGGGCTCAACAAGTCTCTGTTTGGGGCTAATGATTCGGCGAAGACACTGCACACGCTTTGGTAGCGCTTTCCTCCGCAGCCGAGCTCAAACGCACATTTTGGCATAAAATTAAGGGCAGTTAGACATGGATAAACCTAATCGCTGCCTGTTGCCATGTAATTACTTTTCATAACACTGTTCATTATATGCTAGAGCGTAATGCTATTCAGTATATTCATTGCCTTTTGTTGTGGTTGTTTGGTTAAATCTGTGTAAATATGAGTAGTTCCTATCAACATGTTGAAGTTGGTCCCGTGTTTAATATGTATGAGAGAGGGAGAAATGAATTTGATCGAGTGTGCAGAATCAAAGTGACTTGCGAACTGACTCAGTGATGGTTTGACTCTCTTGCAGTGCTTGCCTTTAGGTATTCACAAGTGACAGGCTTTCTTTTCATTGGGTATCATGAGGCATTTGGTAAAGTCTAGACTGTCTAGAGTATATACTTAAAGTGGTCATTACAGCATTTAACTTGAAGCTGCTTGGGAGAAAAAAATGCTATTGGATATTTGCAGCTGATGGAAGGACTTTTCATGCTTCGTGTTTTTGGAGCAGTGAGATGGTATTTGCAGTCGGATTAAGCAGGTTTGTGGAATAGCAGTTTAAATGTTATCTCGCACATGCAGCATGCATGTTATGTGTTAGCTCTACTGATTCCTCCTACTTTATCCTACTGAACGGCCATCGCAGTGGCTTTGAAAAGTTGTGAATTTCGATGGCCGGAGGGAGACTGAAAAGATGCCCAGAGTATTAAGAGAGGACAGGTCATCACTAGACCGGAGGCAATGTAAAAGTGTGCCATCAGATGGCAATGATGTGTCTCTCTGTGAGTTCATGTAAACTACAAATCAACAGCTTTCCACTCAATGAAAGCCTGTCAGAACCATGTGGTGGCAAGCTGCTGCTGCTGCTGCCTTGAATTGCATCGGAAGACTATTAGAAACATGTTTGTGGCTTGTATCTTTTAGATATAGAATATATACATGCTTTTAACAAAGATGCGCCATATAGTGCTGATCAAGTGTTAACTGGAATAATAATGTATTCTTTTTGTCATTTTATTTATATAATAATGAAGGACTTTATCTAGCTATTGAATTATTAAATTATTTTATAAAATTATGAAAATACACATATACTGTATGACTGTACATTGATTATTACATTAATGGTTGTACTTTGTAAAAATCACTAATCATTTTAATACACTAATATAGCACAAAAGGCACAAATTAAGCCAGGCTGTAACTCTGCTTTGAAAAAGTTTGGAGACAGGGATCATGAAGACAACAAACTTTTCAGGGCGATACTGTATACACAAATGTGGCTAAATAAAATGTATTTTCACAGTCACAGTCAACCCCCTCTCCTCTCTCATTTAAGCGTCAGCAATAAGTACCTAAAGTGTATTATTTTACGAATATCCTTAAATCCTTACGAATGTTTAGGGAGAGTGAGAATGACCGGGTTAATTAAAGTTATTGCGCGTAATGCTCTTCAGAGCAGGGGCGATGGGGGCAGACTTTTGTGCTGATATCGGATTGAAGGCTGCAGAACGTTTTTCGTTGATGCTGCCGCCGGGTCCGTTCCTCAAGTTCGTTTCCAAGGAGGAGAGACGCCTCGCGCCAGGACTCCGCCCCCTTCTCCTGAATGCGCGAGCAGCTGCTTTCAAACCCAACTGCTCAATTCCATTCATCCTCGAGAGGGAACAAAAAAGTGGCTATTTATTAGAATACTTGTTTTGTATTGTTCCGCGTCACACAAAAGGGGCTTTATTATGTAAGAAGGAACCCTTTCGCCGGGAGAAACAATAACTTGAAATTGTCTTTAGAGTCTATAATAAATTTCATTTTCTTGTCTCTCTCCTCAGTGTGTAGTGAGTGGTGGGACTGGGAGCTGGGTATGGCTGGCCTTGGCACACTAAGTGTAGATGTTTAGCAAGGATGGCGGTCTGGCGAGTGGCTTTGGCTGGGTTAGGACAGCGATAGAACCGGTAAGGACGATTTTACATCACTGCAGATGAAGGACAGTGCAATGTAAGTTTATATAGCTTTAAAGACAAGATTTAGATGGATATGCATTATCTTCTGGGCAAAGTCTTACTTTTGGATATTTTAACAAATTGAAAATTAATGTTATCGAAACGTGATATACTGAGACGATGTCGCCTGACAAACTGGTTATTAGCAGGATACAAGCAAGTAAGTAGGCTAAGTAACTGCGTCATAAAGCCTGCTAACAGAAAGCTGTGATCAGTTTTACTGAGCTACTTGATCGCGTGATGTGCTGTCTGTAAATCGGATAAGAGACATTAGCGCGATTTTCCCCCAATGACGATCCGGAGATGTATTTCCGTCTACCGGCCGGTCCAGTGTCGGCAAAGTCGCATTTTACCGGAACACTTACAAATATTTATCTAAACTCTATAACACGCGTTCGTGTTTTACAGCATTAGCTGGAATAATTATTGATGGAAATCAGCCCGTTTATACCGCTAAGCTTTTTTCCCCCTTTTTGTTTTGTAAGGGCAAACCATCTTAATGCTCCGTAAATGTGTATTTTTATTTTAAATAATCTTTAAATAAAGTTTAGAAGTTTAAATTCAATTCGAATTAAATATCTATAGGCCTGTTAAAATGTGTGAGCCAGTGTAATGCTGATTAAACGTCTCGGTTTTAGTTCCCTGCAAAAATAAAAACTCAGGTCGTGTGATTTACAGGAAAATAACTTTTGGTTGGAGTTTTGATCAACAGATTGTCACTGTCGTTTGTTTAACAGGATATCATTTTCAAGCGTCTAAGCCAGCGTCTTACCACAGCCCTGGTTAAGTCAAGAAAATAAGCCACACAAAGGATTTGTACAAATTAGGTTAAACAAGTCTACAGCAACAAACAAGTTTAGCACGCTTTCATTTTGTAGTGAAACACTTTCATGATAATGAACAGTTATACACACCGAAAGCTCATGTAGGAAAGACCTGGACTAAAATATTAAAATAATTTTTGTTTTATTAAATTGGATCATTTTAATAATCAATTTCCATTTCGCTTATTTATTATTTTTTGGGATCAAGAATTAGGCTACACAGGGCAGGTTATTCCCGTCCCATTGTTTCATCCCTCATCCCCTTAATAATGTTTCGTGAACTGGAAGATCGCAAACACCTGTGACAACTGTTAAAATGTCACTTCCTTTTTACTTTTAGGCCTGTTTCGTTTTTTATTTTTATTTTTCCAAATAAAACGGACAAGTCTGTCATTTTCTGACTACCATCGTATGTGTTTTGGATAACTGCTGTAACCCCAGCTTTCGCACGTGCGCTAACAGTGCCCTATTGCCCCCAGCGCGCGCAAAACAAAGACTCTGTGAAGAGCGCGACACTGGAGCAAAATGAGAACTGACAAGGTACGTTGTTCCAGGAGGGTCACAATGTGGTTTAGCGCTCTAATCCGAAGGAAAATTAAACGTATTAAGTAACATAAAAAAAAGATTGTTATTAAATCTGCCTAATCTTTACCATAAAACAAAATTTTAAGGAGAGATTATATGGCACATTTCTGTGGTTTAAATTAAAAACTGTTAAATTAGAACTGTACTATCTAGGCTACTAATATACGTAATACTAATATAGTTATTTTATTGTTCATGTTACTGCTCATAGTACTGGTGGAGCTTGCTTTGTTGAGGGCATTTTTGAAACCAAACACATGTAAATAAAAAATACTTTGTAAAACCTTTCTTATTTATTGATTTGCCATAATAGTTATTTTTAATACAAATATCGCAAAATATAAAGTAGATAACAAAGAAAATATTATTTTATCAACATAAATTGAGCGTCTAGACACCATGACTGAATATATGAAAAACCATTTCTAAAATGTTGTCACGTGGGCAATAAAAAGCCCTTATCTTTTGTCAAACGTGTTTATTTGATATAGCAGCCTATCGTTCTCGTCACACATTCAAACATTTGTTTATATATCTTATTCGTCTTGGAATCAAACTTGGTGGCAAGGTAATAGTTTTGCGGTCCAGGGCATGAATATTTGTCTCGTGTTTCATGAACAATTGTTTGGGTCGGTCATGCGATTGTATGACATTTTATACACTTATTATTGCTCTAGTTACAAAATACAGTCTGATTTTCATTGACATATTCTTTTTTTGCCTTCCAATTACTATGTTGTCTTTTTATTTCCAGATAACTTTAGAGTTTCAGAGTTTCCCATATAGGCTATATATATATCAATTTACAGTCTTATTTACGCGCTGCAAAATCTTAGCAGTGCACCACCAGACGGCAGTGTCCTCGATTTAGGAACCTCTATTTAAAATCATGTTGTTTACCTCTTAAAATATAGTGGTTTTCATAATTTCTCACTTAAGGAATAACAAGCCTAATTATAAAGGTCTTAGTGGCAAATTATGTAGGTTATGTTGATTATGTTTGGAACAAATATGTAGCCTAACCGACTGCAAAGTGAAATGACGGTCGTTTTATTCTATTGATGTTTTGACATTCTGTTTTAGAACGTGCACTTCTGGAAAAAAAAATCATTTCGACTGTTTTTTTCCTTAACAGTTATATATTCACAGACATTCAGCATGCAGTGAACTGTATCAAAATAGCTGACAAGTAGTTGGCTACACTTTACACACAAAGATTTGGCAAGACGTCACGAGGGAAGCATCGGAGCTATTACAGTTATTATAAAGAATTAGATCGTATCTTGTAATGTCATCTAAATGGATAAAATCTACCATTTGTCCTCTTGTTCATTTATTGCAACCATTGAAGAGGCTCAAACTGCTACCTCAGTATTTACTCTACTTTAGAGGGGGCGGTGTTGACCCTCCGTGCACCCCGCCTACTAGTTCTTTCCTCGTTGTCGACGTCACTCGACCGAGCTCCATGCAAATCGCTCCTCACTGGAACGCCATTGGCCGCTCGCTCATTTTAATCGCTGTCAAAACGCATCATATGGCCGCCGCTTTAACTAACTCTTCAACTCCACAAGGAAAAGTAACTCAAATGCACGTTCAATTAATGTGGATGTGAAACGGCAGTCGGAGACGACACTAAACAGGCTACAGGAGCAAAAGAGACCCCGAGACTAACAGCGAACGTTTAGGAATAAGCTAAATTCCACACTTCACCGGAGCTCCACGGGCTTGTGAGGCACCTGCTTCAAGCGCGGACTACAGAGCGCCGAAAGTTCATGCTTTTTCTCTGCTAGCTGAGAACTTCTAAGCCACTTGAATGTATAGCATGATGATGGAAACGGACCTTCATTCCCCGGGACCCCAAACCAACACGACGGGGCAAACGGGTCCAAACTCGGGGAGCAAAGCCAACCAAGACCGTGTAAAGAGACCCATGAACGCTTTTATGGTCTGGTCCCGGGGCCAGCGGCGAAAAATGGCTCAGGAGAACCCCAAAATGCACAACTCTGAAATTAGCAAAAGACTCGGTGCTGAGTGGAAGGTGATGTCAGAGGCTGAAAAGCGGCCCTTTATTGATGAGGCGAAGCGGTTGCGCGCCATGCACATGAAGGAGCATCCGGATTACAAATACAGACCGAGGCGCAAAACCAAGACCCTGCTTAAAAAGGACAAGTACTCGTTGGCTGGCGGCTTGCTCGGCGGCGCGGGTGGCGGGGTCGGGATGAGTCCTGCAGGGGTCGGCCAGAGGTTGGAGAGTCCTGGGGGTCACGGAGGATCGGCCGGCGCTGGCTACGCGCACATGAACGGCTGGGCGAACGGCACTTACTCGGGCCAGGTGGCCGCGGCGGCGGCAGCGGCTGCGATGATGCAGGAGGCGCAGCTCGCCTACAGCCAGCACCCGGGCAGTGGGTCTCACCATCACCACGCTCATCACCATCACCCGCACAACCCTCAGCCCATGCACCGCTACGATATGACTGCTCTTCAGTACAGCCCCATCTCGAACTCCCAGAGCTACATGAGCGCTTCTCCATCCGGCTACGGTGGGATTTCATACACGCAGCATCAAAACTCCAGCGTCGCTTCTTCTGCCGCCATCGGTACGCTGAGCTCGCTCGTCAAGTCCGAACCCAATATAAGCCCTCCGGTCACCACACACTCCCGAGGCCCCTGCCCCGGAGACTTGAGAGAGATGATTAGCATGTATTTACCGACCGGCGAGTCCGGGGATCCGTCTGTGCAGAGCAGACTGCATGCCTTACCGCAGCACTATCAGAGCACAACTGCCGGAGTAAACGGAACTGTCCCATTGACGCATATTTGAAAGAGCTGATGGAAAGCAATGGGTAACGCGCATTCAGAAACACTCCACCAAAAAATATTTACCTCTTTTTTTAGATTGTCATTGAACTACTTTTGTACAGAATGTTTTATGATGTTCTTGTAAATTAAAGGTAAATATTGTTTCGATTGCAGTTCGGAGAGAAACTGAGATCTTATCAAAAGCATCACTTTCAGTGAGACATTGTTTAAATATGACGTCTTTAAAAATGATTCTGACAGCGTTTCTGGCCACGCCAAGAAATATGCGACATACTGTTATTCTTTAAATATTTAAGTTTCTGTGCAAATAGACTTTTGAGTTGATAATAACAAAAGTCTGGCGTGAATTACTGAATGAAATGTTTTTGAGAGCCCATAAAGAGTTTCCTGCTTATTACATTTACCAAAACGTTTGTACACGTGAATTAATGTACCAGATTTATGTTGTAATATTTCTTGTAAATTGTGAATAAGTTTTAATATTTCAAAAGACTGGCACGTCACTGCTGCTGTAAATAATTTATGACATGCATTCCGGCCAGTTCAAATCTTAACCTTGCGTTGATTCATGGTCTAAATAAAATTGGAGAAAAAGTTACTCTGCTCTAAATTGGTGTTAGTTTTGTTACCCTAATTCATCAGACTTTGTCATTTAATGTGTTTGATTTACCACACTATCTAGTGAACAAAATAGCCACTCAGTCGGAAGATGTTACTCGTGCTTTATTTCGCTTTCATTTCTGTGTATATTTTACAAGCTTCAACGTGCTGCTAATGAGATCTTTGAAAGCATCAAAACAGGGAAAATGTATTTTTGAATAGGCCACACTTGATCTTACGCGTAAGGAACGTGAATATATTGTTTTAATTAATATGTATTAGATAGGGGGGAATTATATAGACATTTAATTATGTTTTTAAATGTGCTTTTTAAAATGTGTGACATTTTTTTGATGTCATACCTTAGTCATTTAGTTCACGCGCAATTGCCTTTTGTAATTCACTCGCCTGCTTAGGTAAATGATAACTTAATTCAAAATGCATAAAGAGAGTTTTATTATTATATTGTTATATAGCTATTATTATATTCCAATAATAAAATAAGATAACGTACCTGAAAAATGCTAAACCCCTTGCAAAATTACTGGTTTGTTACTAAGACTTAAGCTCTATGTTTATTCATAATTTGAATCGTTTGTTTACTTAAATAATTAGGATGTAGCTCTGTACTGAATTCATCATTGATTTTTTTCACTGTAGACTTTGATTGCTATCCAAGGTGTATAATTTTGAGTACTTGAAGCATGAAAACAAACTATCATGTGCATCATTTAGGCAAGGGCTTGACAACCTGCTTCACCTTTTGTACAATGAAATTAATTAACTGTAGATTAACTGTGTCATTTCGTCTATCACAAAAATATTTACAATTAAGTTCACATTTTTTCTTTTTCTTTTTTTAAACTCTAGCAAACCTGATTTTTGCAACCATAAAAGCCATAATTTGGCTAGTAATAAATCAGTTGTGTATGGGTAGATTTTGTGTAAAAAATCATTTAGAAAAGTCAGGTTGTTAAACAGCAAACATGCATGTTTAAAAACAAAGCATGTAAAGCTTTTTAAAACTTGAGATGTTTCCACTGTTTCGTGTTATGAAGAGATAATCTTAAAAGTAAATTTCATACAAGTTACATAGCCTAATATAAGTCTGAGTAGGCCCACCGGTTAATGAAAACGACACATTTCTGTAGTACTGCATTAACACTGTCTGTAAAGTAGAATCGTGTTCATTTCGTGTTCGTTATTTATTCTTGATTCCCTGCATATGATGATTTTAATCGCTAAGATCTCTGTGGTTGAGACAGTTACCGGGATGAACCAGACGCTGACCTCTGGGACAGAGAGTCAAAGGTTATTACAATTACATGCTGTCTCCCAGGGGCTAGTATAGCAACAAGTGTCAGAAGCGCAAAGCCCCAACATACTGTGTCAACAGACGTCCTTTTTCTTTTTGGAATGCACATGTGAGGCCTTCCAGTCTGCAAGTGCCACTTTACACACTTCAAATATGAAGCAGAACAGGATCAGGAGTGCTATAACTGTAATAGGTTACATCAGAAACAGAACGATCTTGATGCAGCATGGCCAAAAATTATTATTTTTTTAACAAACGACTGTTACGAGTTGTTCTAAGTTTAGAATGCAGTTATAATTTTCGTATGTTTTTTTTTCTTCAAGATCTTAATCAATTGATTAATTGAACTGTCTATAATTCTAAAAGCACACTTTACTTTCCCCTCCACTATTGATACTACACGAGAAGGTCCACTCAGAAGCCATTTGTATTTAACTGAAGATGAAAAACTACACGGATTAGCACCGAAAATAGAGAGGCGGAGAACCAAGTCACGGCACTTGCCAGGTTAAAGAGAAGCGTTCTGGTAAATTTAACCAAAATAATTTACTACCCCGCCAAAAGAGGGGAAGGCACGCGGGGTGGGATGGGTGAAAAGGATGGGATGGAGTGCGAGGTGGGAGGGGTGGCGGTGGACTCGAACCAATAAATCGTCTCAACGTGCGATACCCTTATCTTGTAGCCACCGATATATTCTGTGCTGGGAAGCCATCAACACTGCTGGCTCGTACGAAAACTCCCGATCTCTTGCACTCGCTGTCCTAAATGGGGATAATTAGCATCACTTTATCACGCCTCTGCATATTTTCTCCCTTCTCCAAAAAACCCGGTACGCTGCTATTGGTCGCTGCTCTGTCACAGAAGATTACGGAGACAGATTGCACGGAACGAATGTGCTGAACGAGATTAGGGAGGAATAGAAATAGCAACTGGGCCAATAAATTCCTCGCGAGGGCCTTATCGTGCAATTACACGTTGACATGTTTAACAATCTTGCTGCCTCTTAATCCTGCGCCCTTCCAAGAGGCGAGATGCTACGCCGTAATTTCTGCAGCCTGCGATTCCGGAGCAGTAATTTAAGCATGTATGCACAACGCCACGAAAAAGCAACTTTGTTCAAACTTTTATTTACCAAAATGTTGCTGTCTTTCAGCTAATTATAAATTATTTGTTCCCTACCGTGACCAACAGTCTCTTTTAACCGTGGCAGACACAGACCAGGGGCCCGGGTATTGTCGCATGTAAATCAGCCCCATAAGTTTCAGTACGATTTTTGTCTGAATTGCGTCATTATTGCTCGGAAGCGCAAACAGTTGACTAATTCAGTGGACTCATTTAGTGATGCACCCATGGGATTGCTTTTCACAGATTTTCTCGTGTTGTTGTGCATCGCTGAGAATCCAATTACCATTATAAAACGAGCGCTGTTCAGAAAGTCTAGACTGCTTTATCTAAGAAAAAATGCTAGCTGACCAATGCAAGGCTATATATGAATTTTCAAGGCGCTTATGAAGCAAACTGCTTGTTTAATAAACTAGCCTTCCGTACCTTAACTGTCTGTTTTGTTTCTCTCTCTCTCTCTTTTTTTCTCCCTCTCTCTTTCTCTCGCCCTCGTGTTCGGCAGAGAGGTCTGTGTAAGGATGATTGTGAGAGACTCTGCTGGAATTTGGCAGGCCCGCTGCTTGGAGAGGCGCCCCACGCTGTGACTCCCATTCAGCGGTCCAGCGCGCTGTGAGGTTGGGAAGTTTCACTGAGCCGTGCACTCAATGGCTCCACAAAGCTGATTACAAGCCCCAGCGAATTCCTGAAGGGACCGGGCAGCCACGCAGGTGTGCGGGAAACCGGGGCAACCCTTCAGAGTTATAGTGACAGAGCAAGACAAGTCGGGAGACCACACAAAAAGCAAAGCGTCCCGCGAAGCGGCCAGGGATTTGGTGGGAAAAGAACACCTTAAATGTCCTCTCCCTTGTGAGCGAAAAGGGAAGGGAGGAGAAACTTTCTGAAGGCCTATTAAAACGATGCCCAGTCTCATCAGGACAGCGAACTGAAATGCCTGTAGCCACTCTTAGCATCGGAAACGCGTTTCTTTTTTCATGTTGGCCATATGCATTCTGAATAATCCAGTGTCTAGTGTCTCGCGTAAAATGGGGTTCGGGGTTAACGACGATTCATAAAAGGTAAAGGCCTGCTCTCCCTCACCGTGCCCAGTTCATTTCTCTGGTGCGAAAAATCTACATCAATGAAGCAGACAGCGTATTTAATTAGAGCGAAGTCTAACTATCAATTACTCAGGAAAAACACAGGATCCCCAAGGACCGGTAATCAGCGCGCCAACAGTCGGCCGCGCGCTCATTACAGCAAAGCGACAGGCGGGAATAATAATCAGGGCGCGGCGACGCA
Organism: Enteromius radiatus; assembly: GCA_032357445.1. Taxonomy (NCBI): domain Eukaryota; kingdom Metazoa; phylum Chordata; class Actinopteri; order Cypriniformes; family Cyprinidae; genus Enteromius; species Enteromius radiatus. Next base: position 10,753,670 of record JAUCMS010000153.1, on the reverse strand, counting down.
TCTGCCCACAGTATTACCACCGCTTCCTGTTGCCTCTCACGAGTTTAATAACTCTAGTTTTTGCTCAGTTTACCCCAGTGACAGTTCACTTGTGGGCGATATGACACTTTTTAATGGTTTTGCTTGCTGCATAAAATTAGGCCCAGTGTTATTTCGCTTTTACTCTATATCAGCGTGTTCACTTTACATAACATTGGATGAAAAAGTTTGTAACAGTTTTTATTTCGCTCATTCCAAGTACATTTATAACAGAAGTATACTTAATATTAATTTTTGTTAGCATTTTCAACTTACAGCATGCTGTTGTAAAGAAATGAAAGGAGAGAGTAGTATTGAAATGGAGTTAATTTGTGTGTTTTCGAGCAATATGAAACAAAGGTGAAACAAAGTAGTGTTGTATTGTTCTATTGGGATTAAGGAAAAGATTCTGTCATGTTGAAGTTTTAGCTTTGCGCTGAAGAGGAGCTTGAGTTTAGGTTTAAAGCAGGTGCGGGAAATTATACTTAACGAGAAATTGCTGTGTAAATGTCAGCTCAGTGACCAGTCTTGTCTTTCGTCCTGACAAAATCACATGCAACTACATTTATTGTATTAATGTATGTGGTTATTAACTAATTAGTAAAAAAAAAAAAAATTAAATGGTTAAAACCACTGGCCACAATTAAACTTTGAAAGTAATATAATAACTTATCAAATGAAAAAGTTGGAATGTAGAATCAAAATACCGCGCACATATCTGCCAATATTTCATCAGTTTGAGTGAGGGCTCAGTCTTACTTTATGCGGCTAATTTAATCCTCCGTAGAGTCAACAAGGGCTAATTGAGATCAGCGGGGCGCAAACACCCATTCACAATCAGTTTCTCCCGTGCCCCGGATTGTCCCGTTAAGCCGTTTTGCGTGGGTTTTGGGACTCGGAAGTAACCATAATGTGGCAGCCTATAGATCAAGACTATGTTGGCTTTGATTCCTGAATTATACAAATGGCAAAGGTCTCTGAGATTTAGGCATGTTTCAGCTCCCATGCTTAGCCTTATAAATATGCTATAAATCTATTCCAGTCTTGGCCTCACCTGTGTCCTGTCACCCCTGCTGTCCTCATGTGATTAGAGGACAAAAGCACTTACCCGGCCCGGCTATGGTAGTCAATCAACCACAACGGACTATGCTAATTGAGGGGAAAGGCGAGAGGAAGACGAACAGTGATCCCAATTGTTCGGCGAATTTCACAGCTCAGCGCAGCTGCAATGCTACTGTTCTCTCCCAATACACTCTTCCTTCACTTCCAACACCACGCTACTGTAAGCCGAAGTCTGTGCGAACAGGAAGGGAATTTGAAATACTCGCGATTTAAAAGTTAACAGTTTAGATAAAAACCCACATAGTCTACAGCTGCAGAAACAAATGAGACTTGCTCTGAAGTTTTTGAGGAGCTGTCCGGGTCCTGAAATGAACGCGACTCAAACACACATTCGCATACGTTCTCTATGGGCTATTGCACAAGCGACAAATCTTCAAATAAATCGAAGTTAATACGGTTATTAGTAGCCTACTTAATAGAAATGCGTTTTCTTTTTCTTTCAGCTTCTTTATACATCGATTAGCCTCGCCTCTGCATATGACTCTCGTCTGAGTTGTTTGAATTGATGGTCAAAGTTAGTGCCTGCCTCGGGTTTTTGGACAAATCCAATAAAGAATATGAATATGTTAGTCCTGCCTGTCATGGCGAATGAAGATTTGAACACAAAGTAATAAGCATATCGCGAATGAAGATTTGAACACAAAGTAATAAGCATATCACTTGGTGAATAATAGGTATTTTCGAACAAAGGCAGACTTGAATTCGTTTATGCAGACATAAAGATTTTGAGTAGTTATTTGAAAAATCTATTTTTTGTGCCATTTTACAAGCCTAGTTACTTGGTACTGATCAGCCTTTGTTTTTGTTTGGCTTTCTCCCATTTTTCAGTCTGAGATCAAATATGCACCTAGAAAACAACTTGTGGCAAATATACAAAAAGAATGGCAACTTTAACTGTAAATTACTTTTTTCTCTCATCTAGTTTGACCCATCTCACAAGGTGCCCTTCCTCTCAGCAGGGGTCAGAAAATAGGCCTGAGAATTGTTTGTATTTTACCGCTACTGGAGTCCCACTGTGCTTCTGTGTTTTGTGATGGGATAAACTTTGACTGTGTCTGATTGTGTTGCTTTTACATCTGAAAGAGGGAGAGAGAGACAGAAAGAAACAACAATAAAAGAAGTTGATGTTTATGGATTGGTCATTGATTTTGTTGCTCTTGGCTGTATGGGCCCCTTTTTTAAATAAAGACAGGCAAGGATATGGAAGTGTGTACAGCAGCACGGGCTAAAGCTGTAGAAGTGGATGGAGTCCGCGTGGACAGTCGGTGATAGTTGAAGTATCTGCCCTGAGGACTGCGTGATGGATTGGGGGCAGCGGGGTTAGGGGTGATAATGACACACCCCACTGAGTGTTATTACTTAAAGACTGTGCTGGGCTGAAATGACATTTTAATGGGATGGGGCTTTTTGCCACGTTTTCACTACACTGGGTGCTCTAGCTCAGCAACTTACTTCCCGCTTCTGTGTCCTCTTTTGTCTGCTGTATAACTGCTGCTGCTGCCGCCCTGCGTCTATTTCCCAGTCCTTCCTTCTCTCACACTTGCCTATTCTTTCTAGTGTCTGCTTACATGCATTACAGAGACTAACTTTTATGCATGCATAGGTTCCTGGCAGAATACGCCAAAATTTGGTGCATAATTGTTTTTGTTCTTCCTCTAACACTGAAAAAGCTTATGTGTGTCTGTACTAGCTTCAGTGCACCTTACTACTGAACACATGGCCCGTCTGGCTCAGATCAAGACTGGGGCTCTACAACCAGCTTTAATGAGATCCCCGCAGCACGACTCGGGCACATGTACTCAAGTTATCTTTCCTGCTCAAAGCATTTACCTAAATACATTTATTTTTTTGTTTTGCAGCATATTGCAGGGATACAACTGTTATCAATACATGGTGTCCTTTTACATGAATAGACAAACCTACTGTAAACATATAGATTGTATTGTTTCTAAAGTGTCTGCAGTTAGTTTGTGGTCTGCAGTGACAAGCCCCTGGTGTGAGTAAGGCACTTATATTGTGAATAATAAGCAGCTTTCCCTCTAATTGTTTCTGCACTTACTTATAGATGGATTCCCTGTGTTCATGTACAAAGGATTTTTAGCCCTAGTGGTTTCTTTCCTTAAATAAAAATGCATTTAGATTGAGTTCAGTCTTCAGGTCAGTCGGAATGACCAGCCACCTTTCTGTGTGTGTGTGTGTGTGTGTGTATACAGTGTCCTCCACTAATATTACCACCAGTGGTAAATCTGAGCAAAGGTGGCTATAAAAATAAATCTGCATTTATTTATCATTTTGATCTTTCATTCAAAACATTCACAAAATCCGAACCTATTATTGAATTAAAACATTTGAAAGTGGGGAGAAAAACTTATAATAAAATAAATGTTTTTCTTCAATGCATGTTGGCTCCAATTATTCAGCCAATTATCCAATTGGCACTCCTGGAAATTAAAAAAAAAAAAAAAATTAGCATACCGTGGAGACCATATTGGAGGGTGTGCACACACACACACACACGTGTATATATATATACAGTAGTCACTATTTGAAGTGCATCAAAACATCAAAGTTGTCCTAAGACAAGAACACTTTTAGGTTTTAGGACAACTTTGATAAGGTTGTGATCCACTTCAAATGTTGACTACTGTATAAATAATGCTTTGACTTGGTTATTTACTATTCAAAGGGCGATGGTGACGCCAGAAATATTCATAATTCTGCTTAGCAAAAAATACATAATAGACACATTACTCTCTGTACCTGACAACATACAGTTTGAAATATTGTATTTTATGAAATAATATTTTTCATATTTAATTTATTATTAATAATTAACAAACAAGAGAGCTCAAATGTGTGACTTTCTGTATTTACATATTTGATAGTCCATTATTATCATTACTATCAATTTGATGCTAATTTAAATGTCAATATAGATGTGTTTGTGTTTGTAGACAATATTTATAATTTGTATGATAATATAAAACATAAAATTTGTCAGAACAGGATTTAAAACATCTGGAGTGATCATATTATATTTCTATTAACACAGGATAATCTGGATTTGGCTGTAATAAATAAAATTCAGTTTGTGCATGGACACTGTTTTCTGACCGAAAAACTCCTGTGGACTTTCCAGTGGATGACATTTATCTTTATCTGCATTCACTCTTTTTAAATTACTTACTAGTAATAATAATTAATCTTCAGAACATTCAGCCATTACTCTCTTCACACACAAACATGCATTGAAGCCAGACTCCCAGCAAAAGAGTGAGCTGCGTAGTATAAGCTATTACTGCGGTGATTCATGCATATGCTGGTCTCTGTTTCAGTCAGCTCCTTGTGAGTATGCGTATTACTCTGGCCCTGCACCTCTAATGTGTTTGCTGAAAAAAAGAGTAATGCAGTTTCTGTCAAGAGTAACCTTAAACACAATGATGACTTTATGGCTGATGGACTTAATACGCTAAGCAGCAGAGCTGTTTTAAACAGCTGCGGTTCCTCTGTTTCTAATGTGGCAGTATTTCTCTGCAGGGCTGACGAAAAGCTCTTATATCTCTCTTGAGGCGCAAAGCCAATACCTGAGACCTCTGCCAAAAAAGCCAATCCTTTTACACTGTTAGGCGAGAAATCTTTTAGTGTACGCAATACACAAAATCCATAGGCATTTTGTCTCTCTCAATCAAAAACACGGGCAAACACACACTCTCATACACAGTTTGGTGATTATTTTAAGTAGTGGAGATTAATGAGGTTAATGAGGGGTCAGGGGGCGACCATAAGAAACAACGACTTGGTTTCTTCTGGATGTCACTGATAGCTCTTACTGCAGCTGACCTTTGACACCCCCTACAGTGAGTGATCAACAGACTCGGCCATTTAGATGGACTAGATTACAATATCAATGTGATGGACACAGGATCCGTTTTACAAGGGTCACTGAAATATAGCGTTCAATGATAACCAGAATTGCAGCTAAAGAGGATCCATTTGTAACAATGACTTGACATACTGGCACATTCAACGCCCTTTGAAATTGTGTTTCGGTTGAATCAAAACAGTTTCTCACCATTCGAAGTTTATTTTTAGGTTTGCTCACCAAAGCTGCAATGCCACACAAGACAGAATAAATGATGCCTGCATTGACTCATCTCAGCCCTTAGTATAAGAGTTGTAATGTTTTATACAACGTTTTTATAGTTACTTACATACGTTTTCATAAATTCTTCAAAATTCTTTCAAAAGCACCTTTTTTCACCCCTACAGGCACAGATGGAGTCATAGATCTCTTTTTCCTCCACTCTTTTCTTGCACCCCAAAGTTTAACGATAAGAGCTGAGTCGAGTGTTACAGGCCAAAAGTATAACTTTAACAGACCACTTCATGAGATAACCTTGAGCATATGGATCGATTAACGGGACTTTAGAATATCTCTCAATACCATACAGCTCTATTATAGGACATAAATGCCAAAGCACATAAAAATAAACCTCAATTTACCAGACAACCATCTATGAAAATCAATCAGTTTATACATTAACATAATTAACTGAATACACGTTATATGACTTTTCACCTCTTGCTACTCTGACCCACCGTTCTAAAGGTGACTCCTCAAATAAAGGGCGGCTGTGAGCATGAAAGCAACCGCGATGTGATCGTGTCATGTCTGTACAAGTTTTCGAAGTCTTCTTGCTTCTGTGTGAGTTGAAAAGAGTAGATCAATTTCTAATAAACTTCTTCAATAGGCCAATTTTGCCTTTCACTGGATGCTTTGAAAGGCTCCAGTTAGCATTTAGAGAAAGAGATGGAGAGTGAACGATGATTACAGAGGAGGACAGTATGCCACTGAAGGTCATCACTCAAGGATAATGAGCGAATGTATTGAAACTACACCTGGATAATGTATTGAAACTACACCTGTTCCCACCGTCTCCTTTTCCAACCCAGTCTACATGAGTTCAATAAATCATATTGATTGAGAAATGTATATTTTTATATGGGGGGAGGGTATTTGATCACATTAAAATGCCTCATTATTTATCAGTACAATATTTGTAAAATGTTGACTTCTCCATGTTTCCTGCAGCAGCATAAGTAAATAAATATAGTAAATAGTAAATATAAATAAATATAGTAAAAATAGTAAATAGTAACAGCTTATTTGTATGAAGAAACAACCAACCAAAATGTAATGTTTAAAAAAAAAAGTTAAAATGTTAAATGATAACTGGTCTGTTTGTGTGTCTGTTCAGAATCTTTATCTTTGATCATTCAGAATCTTTCAAATCAAATTTAATGTTTGACCTGGACCTTAAAACCAATCCAAATGCGCAATTTTCTGAAACTGAAATGTATATATCTGAAAACTGAGTAAATAAGCTTTACTTGGCCTCCTAGGGTGGAAAAACCTTGAATTTTAGGGTGCAAAAAAACAAAAAAAAAATATTGTGAAAATTGCATTTGAAATTGTCCAAATGAAATCCTTAGCTATGCATATTACGCATAAAAAATTAATGATTGATATATATGTGCGGTAGGAAATTTACAAAATGTCTTCATAGTCCAGAGTCAAATATGCTGTTAAAAAAACAAAGTTTTTTTTTTTTTTTTTTTATAAATGTCACTTTTGATCAAAATTAAGATAAAAAAAAAATGTATATAAATAATATATATCTATATATCTATCTATATATATATATATAGAGAGAGAGAGAGATCTTGAGTGAGCTGGTAGTGTATATGTTTTTTACATGACACAGATCTTTTTACGTGACTTAAAATCCGCCTTACAATGTAAAAACACACATAAAAAAGTGATTTGTAATGTGACGTCCATCAATGCTTGACACTTTTGGTCAACTAATGCAGAGAAATGTCTTATTTCCTCCTTGCATATTTCCTGATTTATTTTATGTAATCTGAGGTGAACGGCCATAATGGGATTAGAGGCGGTGCTGCTGAACCCAGCGTGGCCCTGCTACCAGCTCACTCAAGAGAAACACACAGTTATCACACAACAGCAGATTGTTTTGAACTACTTATGAAAAAACGGAGCATCTGAAGACAGAGGCACTCTTGCCAGCATGAGCTGGTGTTAAGTGCATGGTTGTTCCCGTTGTTTTATTTAGCATCTGCAGAATTCCCAGCATAGTTAAGGTGCTTTGGAAAGGGATTAACTGTTGCTGGCACCGGCGAGCAAGCCTCGCAGATTTTCCCCTAGCAAGAAAGTACAAAGAAGAGGAGGAAGAGGGAGAGGGAAAAGAGGGAGAAAAGGCAAAGAGAAACCACAATAACAAGTTGTATAAACACGACCTGAGAGTGAGACGCGGGTAAAAGTATATCTAAACAACAATTATCCCTGAAGGAGGAAAGGAGGAGGCTTTCACTTGCCTACTTACAGTGTCCTATTACATCAGATGCTTAATTTCAGTCTCTCTCTTCTGCCTAATTCCCTCCACCTCTCACTCAGTGTCTTGTTTTTCTCTAATCATTCACTCCTTCATTCTGCCCTGTAATGTCCAGCTGTTTTCTAATGGGTGTAATTAGAGAGGTACGATATAGAAAAGTCAAATGATGCATGCTGATGCATCGAAAGTGTCTTTCCCAAAACATTTCGATCGCTTGGGTTTTTCTTGAGGCCTTTGTATAACTCACTCAGTGTTCTTGACAGAACGTAAGCGAATATAATACAATCGCATCTGAATGACTTAAAATATTAAGTATTTTCTTTGCACATCTTCACATGTAAAAAATACGAACTTAGCATCAGAAGCATTTTTCCTCCCCCAGGAATGTCTATAGACGATTAAGTATTTGAATAATTTAAAGTCTCTCTGAATTCAGTGTGACCGTGAAGCATGCCTGGCATTATTGTGTCTGTGACATTGCGTCCGCATCCTGAGATTTGGATGAAGATGAACCCATGGTGTTTATAAAAACAAGCTAATTTGAATTGAGATATTTGCCAGGACACTTTGATATCTTTTTTACAACCTTCAAACGTGTTTCAAAAATGTGCAAATATAAATGAAGTCAGCTAAATCAAAAACTGCCATATAGTAGGTTGGCAATGACCTATTTACAGGTAAAATAAATAGTGACATTTTTCAACCAATTTATTTAATTTTCTAGAGTCTGATTTATTGATTGATTTAGTCTGGGAAATTTGTAGCTGTGTTCAAATGCTCTTCTGCTGTTCCCCTGGTTAGTTTCCTTGTTTCTGGAGCAGAGAAACCAGATCCGGCCTGTTCGTAGAACTGCAAACAAAAGCACTTGACTGACGGCCAGATTTCTTCTCGTGGCTGCGCTCGGGTTTCCACGCTCCCAGTATGACGCTTGAGAGACGGCAGGTAACGCAATCTCAGGTGTGCTCGGGGGCGTGGCTGGCCCTTTTCTCCTTCTTCACCTTGATCACCCGCAGCGCAGCGACAAACACGGCTCCGTTTCAACCACTTATCCTGCTCCGCTGAAATAATCATCTGATCAGCTTCCTTCTCGCTCTCCCTCTCTCACTCCCTTCTCTGTTTCTCTCATTGGTTTCCACTCTTTATTGTATGGAAGTACAGGCTGTATTTTCACCCTTTGTCTGTAGTTATTCTGAAGCAAACGAATAAGGCCCTAACTGTTAATGGAGGTGATTCCTCCTTTTACACATTTTTTTTTTTTACCCTTATATGCAAGGTGTATGATAGTAAAAGGACACTCCAGGATGGTGTGTGCTTACATTAGCATGTGGCACTTTTGAAAATTTTAAGAGGTTTGGACTGAAATTGGGGCAATAGTACATTTTAAGAGTGTACCTACTATTAACCCCATGTTGTTCCAAGCCCATTAAAACTTTTCTTTGTCCTCTGAGTACAATTTAATTTGAATGAAACCCAGAAGACTTGTGACTGTCCCATTCACCGCCAAGTAATGAACACTGTCAAGGTCCAGAAAAGTATAAAAGAAATCGTAAGAATAATTCATCTGCCGTCGATGATTTAACCGTAACGTTATGAAGTGAAAAAATATGTTTTGTGCGGAAATATGAATTTTATGACAATTCAGCACCATAGCGTAGAACGTACAGTTTCTGTTCTGTGGGGATAAGTGATTAATAAGTGACCTATTCTGAAATTACATGATATAGCCGTACATACGTGTAGATAAACAGAAACAATGTGCAAAGGGGTTAGGAGGTAATGATTGGAAAATTAAATGTAGTTATACTGTTAGTATATTTCGTAAATAAGGTGTAACTATTGTAAGATTACGTGGTATGCATGTCGTACTGCTTTAGATAATATTATGATTTGGAGCAGGGTATTATTACTGATACAAATAGTAAACTGTAGTATAATTTAATAGTTATAGATAAAAACCAGTCTTTATCAGCAGCGAGTCCACACTCAAAAAAAATAAAAAGATTCTCCAGCACTGTTTAGTTCATTTAAAAAAAATATTTTCATTTAACTCCATTATGTTTGGTTCCCTATTTAAACAACAATTGCAGTGTGTTAAATTGACTTGAAACAGTTCTGTTTTGTTTCAACTCAATATTTTCATTTTGAAAGAACATAAAAAACTAGAAGGTGAATTTCCTCCTCCCATCACGCTTTGCACAGGGCTGGATAAGGGTAGTAAATCTTGAAATAAAATGTTATTTTAGGAATTTTTAATAATAAAAATACTTTGGGCATGCCATGGATGTATCAAAATCATCTTATGTTATGCATAACAAGTTGGCTAATGCATAAAGATAAGTAAATCAAACATATCTTTTTTTTTCCCATGTAGAAGGATGTCTTCCTGTTAATTTATTTTCTGGTTAAATGTTTTAGTTTGAGTTCAACAAGCATAAAATGTATCAATTTCATTAAAACTATATTTGATCAAATTCAGTTGATCCAACTCAATTAAACTTCATCACATTCATTTGTTTTTTATGAGTTGGGGCTACACATATTTATTAGATAGAAATCCTGCCCTCAATTAAATTTAGTTCAATTCCAATGAATAATTTTTTTGAGTGATCAGCAGCATTGTACCTATGTCGGGTCCTAACCCCTAAGTCCGGTTCGAAGGGCGGTCTGAAATGTTGGGTATGAGTTCTCGGCCAGGAGAGCTGCCTGAAATGCTGGTCTCGTTTACTGAGGCTCCACCAGTGGCTGCACTCCCTCCAGAGGGGTCAGTTAACTCTCCAGAGGGTCCGCTGGTGGCTGCACAACTCTCAGATTCAGTGGCCCAAGCTCCCATGACTATTGACAGTTCGGTTCCGAATACTGGGGATCCGCCAGTGGCTGCACATCTTTCAGAGGGGTCAGTTAACTCTCCAGAGGGTCCGCTCATGGCTGCACAACCCTCAGACTCAGTTCTCCAAGCCTCAGGGCTTTTGAAGACTACGGAAGGTCTATCAGTGGCTGCACGACTCTTGGGGATGTTGACTTCGGTCATGGAATCCTCAGGGGCCCCGCTGATGGCTGCACAGCCTCTGAGTCGGTCTGGTCAGTACATTAATGTCTCTCCGGTCCTCTGTGCAGTCCAGCCAGTCCTGGTTTCTTGGCCCGTCGAGTTACCTAAGGCCCGTGACCCTGACTCAGGGTGGTCGGATCTGCCAGGCCCGGTCTGTGATCCAGATCTCCAACTACTGAACACACCCGAGCTCTACGAAGATTGTGAGGCCGCATGGCTAGAACCTCCAAAACCCGTGTGTGGCCCAGAGACTCCATTGGGTCCGCCAGAGGCTGCACTACCTCTGGAGATGTCGGCTTTGGCCGTGGAATCCCCAGAGTCCCACTGGTGGTGGCACAACACAAGAAAGTCTCTGTATCGTGGTTCGGTTGGTCATGGGGCGCGCATTCAGTGGAGGTCGGGTCTAAGAGAGCGAATACATTGATTGTTGGACTTCGCAGGGCACATTCATTGTCTGGCTGGTCTCAGAGGGAGCATTCAGGGTCTGTATGGTTTCGGAGGGCAATGTCAAGATGATCTTGGAGGGCGCAGTCTTCATCTGTCTGGTCTCGGAGGGCGCAATCACTGTCTGTCTGGGTTCAGAGGGCGTACTCGCAGTCTGGTCGGTTTAGAAGGGCGTTGTCTCTGATTGATATACTCTCGAGGGTGTGGAATCAGTCAGGTGGCCTCAAGAGGGCTCTCTCATGGTCTGGCCGAATCAAAGGGGCTCTGCTGCCTTCCGCTCTGCCCCAGAGGATGGCTTCACTGTCTATTTTGCCCAGGCAGGCATCCCCGCCACCTGATCCACCCTGGAGGGCTCCATCGCCGACCGCTCTGCTCAGGAGGATGTCTCCGCCGCCTGGTCTGCCCTGGGGGAGTGTTTGATTCTCCGTTGCCGACTCTGCCTGTTCCTGTTTACCGATTTCTCTGTCTTCTCCCCTGCATTTCTGTCTGCTGATCGCCCAACCTCTCGCCTGGTATTCTGGATTTGTTTCTGCTTTGTCTCTCGCCGGTTCTGACCTCAGCAAGTGGATTCGCACCTCTGCCGTCATTACAATTGGGTAGGATTAGGGGGATGTAGAAGGCATTAATATGTGCTTAATTAGCACTAATAAATGGCTAATATCTTAGTAATAAGCATGCTTATAAGCAACTAATAGGTGTAACTGTAATATAAAGTGTTATCAAGTATTCATGTAGCTTTGTAAAATTATGGTTGAACCATTGATGTCACACAGACTATTTTAACAATGTGCTATACCTTTCTGGGTTTTGATTATGGTAGGAATCTTGCTGTCTATGGAGGATTAGAGAGCTTTTATTTTATTTTATTTGTGCTCCAAAGCTAAATTAATTTTTGGTTAAACTAACACTTCAGAAGTTCTTCACTGAACCATCAATGACAATAAAGAACCTTTATTTTTAAGAGTGCAATCCAATATGTTATTATGGATGTTAGGAAACCACGGCATAAATTGATGGGACATTGAAATACTGCTTTCAGTAATCATTTTTTGTTTGCTCAAGTGTTCTTGGTAACGGCACAGTACGCATTCCTACACCCCAACACAAGTGTTGACAAACAAGCACATAGGCTAGAAGTGAAAATGAGGGCGCCTATTACGCATAATGTATAAATGTCATTTTTGTGATTAAATATGAAAGCTTTAAATCCATCCTTTCCACTCGCTAGGTATACTGTATATTTTTGAGAGGGCCAACTCCCCGGCGTGCAGTATTTTAGAGTGCCCATTTAGTCAGGCCCCCTGCTCTCCTGACAGCTGATGGAAAAGGCAGTGTAACAATGAGCCCCCACCGTGCCTCTCTGCCTGCCCCCAACCACCAGGGGAAGAGGAAGCAGCGGCAGCCGTGTGACACATTATTCTGTCCCCCCGGAACCTGCAGCCAGGCCAAGCCCCCCCTCCGGGTTCCCTTGGACCTCTAAGTGCCAAGCCAGGGACTGAGTGACATTTCCAGAGTCCTGACCTTTGTTTTTCCATTGACTGGGAAGACGTTTGAAGGAGGTACAGTGCAAGCCGGTCGACTCTCGGCGAATGGCACACACTCCCAATTACACACACGGTTTTAGAGCTGCCCGCACAAAAGGAGAATCGAGCGTTATGCTGTCACAGAGCTTATGCGAGAGAAACACTATATCTGGTTTACCTTGGATTTTTAATATGCTTTTAACTGCCTAAAAAGTCACAGCAAATTTAACTAGACTAATGAAAGGTAACCTCAGGGCACTTCGACTAAACTTTAGCATCAGAGTTCATTCTTCTCAAAAATAACTACTGGAGACCAAATCATGGTACATTTTGTGTTTTTGAAAAGCCTTCCTCAAAATGAAGTCTGATTATTGTACTATTCAGCATTACATAGAAATGTCTACCGCAAAATTAATTCAGGAGGCATGTTGGTTTGAAGTATGGGTTCTCGTAGGCCTACATTTAAAAGCAAAACAGGAGAAAGGAAAGCCTCATGTGGAGAAAATGGCATAAAATGGAGTGTACTGCAGTGTTGATAGGTTGAGTCTTGGGCTTTATTAATGATATAAGCTGCTGGCCAGTGCTTTGGTCAAATCAGACACCTGCTATGGCTGCCACACTCCAAGAACGGTGACATCACAGGGAGTAGGACAAGTCAGATCCGCTGTTAATCGCTCGCCTTAATTGAGTCCTCTGCTGAGTTCCAAATTGCTCAGTACAATCAAGACTCATTTAAGAGTCCCACCATGTGCTCTTAGGCCATGATGAGATATTGCCTTCATTGCCTGTTGTTCCTGAATATTAGCCTTCCTATCAATACACCCCCTACATATTTGCCTTTTTTACTCCTACCCTTCAGGTTGCTGTTTTCACTGGCTGTGGTTTTCTCTAATTTCCCTGAATTCCAGGTGGGGGAGGAAACTATTGTTTTTGAATATCCTGGTCCTGGAGTTGTTACTCACTAATTCCAAATTGGTAGAAAGTATAGACCAAAGTTAGTCTTTCTTTTTTCTTCCCATATCTTGTATCACTTTGAAGGGGTTTATTTTGTTCTGCTACAAACTGCACATTATTCAGAGTATGAAATGGCTATTCACCAAATAAATAAGTGTATGAAATATTTAACTGACTTGAAACTACTACTTATAGCTTCCTGTAAGTCCATTACAACATATAAAATAATCAGTATAGCAACAAGACAAAAACAACAATATTAAAATAAGATTAATACTGAAGTCCTCTGGGGTCATTTACTATAATCAATAACTAAAATGTAAGATGGCACCATTTCTGGTTGTGAAATGAGAGTGTAAGTCTGCAGTTACATAGGGGCTAGTCAATATTAATCCAAATTTGATTTCTGGATGATTGACCAATCAGAATCAAGTATTTCAGCAAGCCATGTAATGTTATTTATCAGAGTGCTTGCTACTAACAGGGCTGTGACACACACACACACACACACACACTTATTTTGAATATAAAAGTTCTGCCTGTGGAGCACAATCTCATGGCAATTCATATGTTACGAGGTGGCTAATTTTAAATAAATTCATATGTTTTTTGCTAAAGCGCAAGTATTTTACATGTTCCCCCATTCACATGAATTCATATCAGTGACCTATCCCTATACCCCCACCCTAAACCTACCATCACTAGGGTTTAGACAAATCATACTAGGGAAGTCGTACGAATTACCTTGTAAAATATGTACAAATTGGTAGTGAGATGGCATTGGCCTGTGTCAGAGCTTGTGTGTCTTCTCCCACAGAAAAACAAGAATTTAGACATATTTACACTCTTTACACAGGGTTAATGCTGCTCTGTGCTGGCTAAAAGATTCAGATCATATCATTATAACAGTATACAGTAAAATGCTGTGTAAATGCATTTATGCCACTTCTGAGCAACAGTATATAAACACCTAAGTCCCCTAAACACCTTGTGCCACTAAAATATATGAGTGAAAGACAAACAGTAGTGTGTCAGCTGAATAATTCATGAGCAGTAAGTATGGCATTTAGGCATATGAGGAAAAAAATGTGTTTTTTTAGGAAAAAAAGTTATCATGCTGACTGAAGTTTATTTTGCACTGCTGAATGCTGTGCCTCTGGCATCATGGAAAACAGCACCAAAGGTGCTCACACTGCATGTAAAGGCATATAAAATATAGCTGTAAAGTTTTTAATGCATGGATTTAAAGAAACATAATAATTTTTTTAGAGAAACCATTTATAGAACATTTGTTCCACTAAATGAAAAAAGCATTTTAAGATCATTTCAATACAAATATTATAGTGCCCCCAATAGGCCAGGAATTGTAATTTTATGTGTAAAGTTCCTATAAAACTCAATAAATAGATCGGGTGGGATGTCATCAATAAAGTGTACTCTACATGACTCATCAGATCTTATTTCTTATGCAAATGTATCTCAGGAATACATAAGGACTGTAGTGAGAGGGAAGGAGAGAAGAGGAAGAGTCTTGTTTTGAAAGAGGACTCCTGTGTGTTTCACGATGCCTGGCTATCACAGTGTCACCTAGTTAATCTTGTGTTCAACACAGCATGTCACAGATCACACGAAGCCTCACAGACACAGAGTGTATTAAATGTGACCACTCCCAGCGCAGTGAAACTGTTCAGGCAATCCACACCACTGCGTAGCGAATGCCTTACTCGTGTAATTTATTACTGTCTGACCACACAGTCGTATAGTATTATCCAACTCTTCAGCCAAGACTTGTTCAAGAGCCTCACCTGAGATAAACTCAAGATGAATGTAAACAGACTGCATCTAGCTCTTTCACAGTTTATTCGAGTGAAAACAGTAATAATATGTACTGACTCAAACTACTCCATCTCTTTATAGTTTTGCTTTCCTTATGGAAAAAGAGGAAATATTTTTAAATAAAAGGAAATAATTAAAGTCAGTTTTAATGTATTTAAACATCTACAAGTGTGTTTACGTGCACCTTAAATTTAAGGCTAACTAAATATGCCAAATGATAGCAAAATGCTCTGCTGTTAATAGTGTTTCACTTTCAAGTAAAGCAACTTTTTGTTGATTAGTTCTTTTGTCAGTGGCCAATTTGAACCCTTGTATGGATGAATTTGCCTGCATCATACAAAATACCTGCTTGCATTAATTCCTATCTACAAAATTATATATTTCATCTGAGAATATGCAAAACAGTGATAAATGAAGCCCTGGCAAATTGTAGCTTCTTCCAGGACGTACAGTATGTGTCTGTTGGACTACAATTCGATCTCATCTTATTTATTTAAATCACCAAATATTTGATCATGCGTGCCATACTTGGACAGACAGAAGAAGACTACAACTCAAAAGAGTCACCTTAGCTTGATTATAACCGTACATGTAAGTGTACTCACTGATCTATCCAGGGCCACACGGGCATTAATAGCCCATTAGGACGGGTCGCTCAGGGTGAACAGTCATGTAGGAACAACGCTGATCACAGCCATTGTGTGTTGTCATGGTGGGACGGCAGGAGTGGAAACCTAGTACCAGAGACCTCACCTGATCTGAGCTGGTCTGATCCGTTCCCTGCTTGCTAAGGCCATGACTGTGCTATTGAGAGAGTGCTGAACGCTGACCTTAATTGCTTGACGGACAGCTCAGATAAACTCATATCAAACATGCCCGCTGAAACCGTAGACGCTGTGTAATTAGTGAACTCCAGGGAAACAGATAAGGCTGCAAATCAAAAAGGGAAGGGGCCTGTGCGGGCTAGTTATTCATTTATAAGGGCGTTGAAAAGAATTACACATACTTCAACGTGCTTGACTTCTGATCAACTTCTCGAATGTGTGGCTAATCAAAGTGTGTATGTTTTTCTCTTTCCTATGCCCACACATCTAGAGGTGCAAGTATGTCACATGCTTTTCCTGTCCAGGTATTCCGGTGGTGCAACTACCCGGGGAGCGGGCCAACCCTGTCATTTAGCAGTAAGTTTATCCTGTGGTGGGATAGAGAAACTGTGGGGATAAAGGCAGCAGGCCTATCCCATGACTAGGCTGGCGGAGGGGGGTGGAAAGTCTACCCCACAGCTGGGACAGGCCAGGTAAGGATCACTTACAAGCTGCAGGGTTGGGAGCATCATTGTGGCACCGAACTGCCCACAGTATTTACAGCCCCCCATACACACTTCAACAGTCTCAGGTTCAGCCTGCTGTGATGGAGCAGATAATATGCCTCCAGAGGAACCATCTGGAAAACCGAGCCACCACTCTCCTGTTGCTGCCCCAACGTAAATTCTCATGCACCTGTCTGCGTACCAGACGCCTTTCTTGCTTTGTGCTTTTTGTCTCTTAATAATGGGGCATGTTGTCACATTATTTCCAGTAACAAATTCAACTGAACTTAAAAACTCATTACAATTAATGACACAAATAATGTTTGGAAATGTTAACTAATATTTCCAACTGACACGCTACCGCAAAAGATAGCAATAACCCACTTAAAACCATTTTTTGTTGGTGAAAATAGTAGTGGCCTAAGACTTATGCAGTACTGTATATATATATATATATTGCATCCAGAATAAGTTTTTGTTTACATTGTGTATTGTTTATATTCACCATGTATATTTAAATACACAAAGCATATATTTGAAAATACTTACACTTATTTCCATGTATATATTTATACTGTTTTAATAATATATATATATAAAGCAAATTTTTAAACTTCCTTCTTAATAAAACTGACATTGTACATTACAAATATTGTCGGCTCTTTTATTCATTTTGTTGCTGTTTTGTGTGTCTGCTAAGACATTTTGAAGATATTTTAGACAATCAGACTGTTTTGGACTCCAATGCCCAAATACCCTTTTTCTGATAATATACGGTAGTTCAACCTTTTTGGGATTTCAAGTTTCCTTAACATATCCTAGTGTCAGTTTACTAAGACAAAGCCACTGTTACAGAACTCCAAACCTTTGAATTAAAACCTTGCTGTAACCCAACTTCCCCATGCTCGAGACAACCAGCCTCTTTTAAATAGTAACACATTTGTACTGACAAACCAGCAGCAATTGAGACAGCTGCTAAATTATATAAACCGTGTAAAATAATCTTCCTCTGTTTGTTTTTCAACACCACAGGTGAATGCTCACTGAACTAAAAAAAAAGAAAAGAAAACACCCACACATGCAAAAAAGTGTGTGCTATTGGTATTTGCTGATCATACCTCAGCAGACTAGCTTCTTGGTCTATGAAGAAATGTCAAGCTCTCATCATCACGCTTTATGGACACAGCAGGTGTCAGTGATGATAGTTTCACTGTGACAGCTGTGTCTAAAGGGTCCAGAGCTTAGACATCATAATTATAGGCGTGCAGACACACACGGAGTCGGCCTATACCTTTCAGGCTCATGTTCCAATACAGAAATTACCTAATTATCTTATTCCTACAATGATGTTTGATTGTATTAATGAGACGCGAAGCAGATCAAGGTAGATGACTGTCTTTTAACGTCTGTTATGATGGAAGGAACTACTCGACCAATGAAGCATTGCAAATGATGTAATAGAATTAGCAACAACAGTACAATATAAAACTAGGGACTGTAAGTAATTAACTATAGCCAAAAAATTCAATCTATTTGAAATGCATTACAAACTATTAAAATACGTACAAATATACACTATTTGTAATTTGTTCCAAAGTTAACAAAAATAGCAGATTTCCAGTTTCCCATTTAACAGCAATGTTTTGCTTCGGATTGATGGATTCCACTTCAGAATATTGGGTTGTGTATGTGTCATTATTCACTCATCCTCAGGTTGCTCCAAACCTTAAAGACCTTCGTTCATCTTCGATACATATCTAAGATATTTTTGATGTATTGTTGAGGTACTCTTGTGAATGGTAGCAGAGAAGTTGTTATTGGATAAAGTTATTTTTTTTATTCTAATTCTCTACTTTTCTCATAGCTTCATAAAATTATGGTTGATCCACTGATGTCACATGGACTGTTTTAAAAAAGTCCTTACTTTCTAGGCATTGGACATTTCTGTTGCATTGCTCTCTATTTAGGGTCAGAAAGCTCTTGGATTTCATCAACAATATTTTACAGGTTTGGGCGTACTATCCCTTTAAAACAGAAAATGTACACACACATATCCTCACTTTACCTAAAAATGCATTTCTCTACAGACAAAATAAATGGGTTTTAAACTTCCAGGAACCCGACTACTGTACTGTTGATTCCTGAGGAACTGAAGTCACAAGGTATTTAGACTTTCCTCTCTACAGTATATGACTCTGTTTGAGTATGTTTGTGTCTGTCAGCACATATGACACAGGGAGGGTACGGTTCTGCAGTTACACCCTTGTAAATGAGAGTGTGTCTTCTTGCAGTACTTCTGTGGGTGTGGGCGGTTTGTAACTTAACCTCTTGCTCCTCCTAATCACTAACTGTCCATCACACCAGCCTGGAAGTGCTTTCCTTCCTCGTGCTCATCAGAGTTCTCGAACACACTTTCATCTCGGATCAGGTGACCTCAGGTTTATGGAGAGAGGAGCCAGCAGGATGGATGCGGTTTATCCAGGTACGGGACATGAATGTCCTAGTGATGGTGACACATCTCACATCTCTCCCCATGGCGGCAGTCCTTCCTGCTACAGACACAGGCTTCCTCTTTTTTTTGGTTTGGACCATTTGTTCAGGGCTTGAAGCACTTGTCGCCTCAGGGAAGCATAATGTTATGCCATCGTTTGAACAACTAGAAGAGAGAACATTAGTTACACAGTCTTTCCTAATGTCTCCTATAGTTCCTATGACCTGTTGTCCACTAGTGGTTTCCGATAAAGTAAAACATCCTGTCATTGTTTACTCATTATATTGTTACAAACAACCTTTCACAGTGAAAGTCAATGGGGTCCAAAACATTCCAGTTCGTCTAATAATTAGAAAATATATGCTGACATTATAAAAGGGACACAATTTCATGGCTATAGAAATTGCAATTAAATCCTTTTTGGTGACACAAGAATGGCTCTCTCAGAAAATGCATTGCGGTCTTGCAAACTCGTTTGAGGGGATGCAATCAATGTAAAAAAAAAAAAAATCTTTGTTTTTCTCATTAGACACTGATGGTGGAGTTAATTGATTTCGAAGCTGCGAAAAGATGCTGGTTTAGAAACCTTCCTCACTGATCTTGATAACAGTGTGGGCCGATACCTAACGAGGTGCTGCATTAATTGTCACCCTCTGTTGACAGCGTTCATTTGGTGTTTAACTGAGAGATTGATGTATTGATTGAGTGGAGCAGCCTGGGAATGGAGCTGAGCTGGTGTTCTCAGTCTCGGCTCTGATGGACTTCAGCAATGAGAGCATCTCCAATGCTGACACTGAGGCTGCTGGGACTGTCAACTTGCACGAGGGAGGTCTGTTCCGAATCTGACTGCTAATAAAGCTCTCTCATTCAAGAAGTCATCGGCTGTCGCTGGAATTCTTGGCTGCTTTTCTTATGAGGAAGGCTGTGCTCCTCTTTTCTGCCAGGGCTGGGGGGGGGGGTGTTGAACGAGGTTGGGGAGAGTTGTAAACCGTGAGCAATAGGGGGTCGATCTCCCCAATAGATGTCACGGATTTTAACGAGCAGTTTCAGCCCATCTCAAAAGACACGGAGCACAGCGGGGTGAACAAAGATGGTCTTTGTCTGGGTGTATGGATGGGTGGGTGGGTGCGATGTGTGTGTGTGTGTGCACACTTAAGGGAAAGTGGAGGGGTGTGTGTTCCACTACAGTTGCTTTCCAGGGGCTCCTAACAGTAGGGTATCTTGGATCTCGGCAACGGAAAGGGTCACGACAACATGTAGGGTTCAAGATTTGTGCTAAATTGTTACTTAATTTGCACACTGTATGTTTACTAGTTCATAGATGTCTGCATTTGATGGCCTTCCTGCACGTTCTCATGCCATAGGTGCTGCTTATTCATGGGTCTAAGGTCATCATGACAATAACAAAAAAACAAACAATGGAATGTGTATATAAACAAATACAACAAAATGACTGTCCCAGTTAATAATCACTGTCCATGCTGTTTGAAAGTAAGGTTGACAGAGCTATTTCTGTGGTCCACTTAAGAAAAAATGTATATATTTATGAATTAAATTTGATGTCAAATATTGAATAAATGTACACTACCATTTGCTTTAAAAAAGGAAAGTACAAAAGCTGTCACTGGGGCGGTATCTTTACAAAAGGTACACTTCTTCACTGTTCAGCTAGTTGTATGTAAGCTGTAAAGTACCAATATGAATGCTTTAGGTACAAAGGCATACCTTTTGAAAAGTTACTGCTTTTTTTCTTAGAGTGTTTAAAGGTTTAGTGCTGGTAGGATTTTTTCATATTTCTTAAAAAGTATTCTGTGTTTGCCAAGGCTGCATTTATTTGATCAATACAGTAAAAACTAATATTGTGAAATATAAAAAAAAAATAAAATGTTTTTGAATATATTTTAAAATGTCATTTATTCCTGTGAGGGCAATATTGAATTTACAGAAGCTATTACTCCGTTCTTCAGTGTCACATAATCCTTCAGAAATCATTCTAATATGTTTATGTGGTCAAAATAGATCTGATTGTTTTAATGTCAATATCTATTTTATAATATCTGAAATCTACCAGCTGTGTTGCTTGTGCTATTTTTGTGGAAACGTGATACATTTTTTCAGATTCTTTGATGAACAGAAATGTCAAAAAAACAGCATTTATGTCATGATCACCAGTTGGAGTGCCCATTAACTCCAGTAGAGGGCACTCCACCCCGGACTCGGTTATGTTTGTGTTAGCTCTATCTGTGTTTCCTTGTTATATTTAGGTCTTTTATTGTGAAATGTGTCTCCCATTGTTTCCATATGGTGTTGAAAGGACTCTTATTATGAAGTGTGTTCCCCACTGTTTTAGTGCTGCCCTTGTTCAGCTTCTGCCCCACTTGTTTGTCTCCATTGCAATTGATCAGCTCCGCCCCCTTGTCTCCACTTTAAAAGCAATTTGTGTTTGCTAATCTAACCGCTGAGTATTGAGTGTTTACTAGGGGTGGGAATCTTTTACCATCTCATGATTCGATTCGATTCCGATTCTTGAGGCCACGATTCAATTCAAAATCGATTTTCGATTCAAAAAGATTTTCGATTCAAAATTATTCGATTTTATTCATTATGATTTCTAATCGGGTTTCTGATCATGATCTACTCTCATCTGCTTTGCTATACAGAATGACAAACGGAGACATGTCTTTTTCACATTTATTAAGTTAAATTCTCAGGGAAGTGCACAGCTGTTTCAGTGAAAAACTTGCGGGATGGTAACTGTAATCTGAACGGGAGTGGGTGGTCTAACAATATAGCGGTCCCGATGATTTTTCGGGACAGCATATCTTTGATTTCCTCGTTCTTATTGAGCACCGGCACAGCCAGTGCTCACGACTGACACATGCTGAATGCATGGACCAGTGCTTTTTGCGTGTGCATTTTATTTGCACAGTCTGTATGCGCATCATCTGGGAGCGGGAAGAAAGCTATCCCGCGCAGACCTCTAGTCTGAAGAGCATGATGGAAGCTAAGTTGCACTTGTTTTTTCTACATTGCTTAAGGGAAAAAGGCTAATGTACGTTCTGAAGCAGTATTAGGCCAAATGCTTTTCTGTTTGACCACTTGAGAAATCAACGTTTATTGTTATTTTCTTTCATTGCAAAATTATTAGCCTAT
>JAUCMS010000153.1:10681028-10693394 GCA_032357445.1 Enteromius radiatus | reverse complement strand
AGTCATGTTTTGTAAATGATTAGTTCATCATATTTACAACTAATCACTTGTAAATGACTTGTAAATTACTTCATAAACATACATAAATGGCTAGCGTATCACTTATTAATTTCTTATGAATATTTTGTAAATGATTATTTGATCATCTACTAATCACTTATGAATGCCTTGTAACTGAACGTTATTATAAAGTGTTACCCAAACGAATTACCATGAATGCACCAGTACTGAAAAATAAAGTGCTCCCAAAATAGTATTATATTTAAATTTATTTACTATTTTTCACAAAATGAAAATAATTTTATGGAGTGCTTTCATTGAAATGAAATTGAAAACAGGTCCATTATCAAATCACATGATATTATGATATGACATCATTTTTTCCTGAACTTCTAAGCACACTAAAAGTGTGTATCTCCAGCATTTGCGAAATCTGGAATTTATTTTGCAGTTGTCAGTTACTGGTTCCTCATAATTTTACATGAGCGTGACCCTTGTAAAGTGAAAGAAAGATAAGCTATATGATTGTTTAATGTATGTTTACAGACTTTTAAATTATTAGACTTTCTTGTGCTTAATGATATCAATATTACACAACAGTATTTAAGATTCTAAGTGTTGGATTTTTTTCTTTATTTTATTTAAATTTTACTTTTTTTTTTCTTTGAGTGTCTTACATGTGTTTTATTGAATGGTTTAAAGTTCAGTCAGTTTTCCTGATGATTAAAAATCATTGTGCTTCAATAAATGCTAATTTCCCATTAATATTTTTTATCATACAGTTTATCTAACATAACCTGAATTGGGTGACAAGAAATTGTGATAAATGTGTATATGTGCATATGTGCCATTTGCAAAAACTACATACGTACGTCAAGGACTGACAAACAAGAACCAAACAGACAGGGCTTTTAAACACCTTTTGAAACAGGTGAACAGACACAGGTGGAAACCAATGAACTAATTATGACATTATGAGGACAGGAACAGGAAGGACCAAATAAGGGCATTGAGGACACATGAGGAAAGAAAACACAACAGAAATGTCCTTGAACATGGCAGTTATATATGCTAGTGGTGGAGTCTTCATTTCCTGTCTTTGCCTCTGCTAGTGGACAGAACATGTCCACCCTTACAATTCCACCTTCAGCCCATTCTGGTCTAAAGCTTCAGCCCAAGCCGTTTTTTTTCTGACAACTTCTCCTTGCCCTGTTCTGCTCAGTATGTCTCTGTCTCCACCTTCAGTCCAGAGGTGTGCTTGTATAAAACCTACAGTATATTTACTGATGGAAGGGATGTTGCATTCATAGATTGTACGAGATTGTTTATTTTAACATAGTTTGTTCATAGCATTATTCAATCAATCATGTGCTGTTGCTGTATTAAAATGTCAAAATTAAAAGTTTGTCTTCAAGTTCAAATAATATGTGCAACTATATATATATATATATATATATATATATTTTACAATTTGATTTAACTTTAATTGTACTTTTAAATTAAAACAGCGCATTCCAAATTCCAATTCTGTGTTTTGTTTTTAATATTATTTCAGATCAGGATTTTAAAAGCCTTGTTGATAGCCTAATGTACGGGTAGATTATGACATAGGCCTATTGAAACAATGTGTTTATTACAGGGTTAGATTTAATAGTTTTGATAAAATGATGGAAACATAATGGCTGACTCCACAACTGCAGACCTTAGGGTACTGCCATATTTAATTTTAGAATGAAATTGAGGCTGTGAGGGACAGAAGTACTGTAAACTTATTGTTGTCAATGTGCCTATATTATGATTTTTTAAATAACATTTTATGCAGTGTGTAACATTATGCAACATTTTAAATATTTAATGTTTAAAATAAATATATAAAGTGATTGTCTCTCAAAAAAAAAAAAAAAGAGTAGACTGAGTCGTTTAAAACTCCCACGCCGAAACATTAGCATTGCCACCTCTTTTCGCGTTGGTCTGAATGAAAATGCAAATCCATTCTTTGCCACTAGGCGCAGAGGTTTAAATTTCACAAACACTGCTTTAAATAAAAAAATCACCGGAGGGGTTTGGAAAAAAATGAATCGTTGAATGAATCCTTGTAGAATAAATAAGATATAGCATTTGCAATAAATAAGAAATAAATGCATAAGAAAATCGAAGTGTTTTTTTTTTTTTATTATTATTATTTTGGACTTTGTGTGTATGTCAACCCATTGTTTTGGATTCCCAAAACAAAAATATGAACCTTTTATAACCTATAATAGGGGCACTTTTACATATTGATTTTTCAGATAATTTACTGTTTTTCTGAGGAAAGAAAATATTAGACAAAAACTAACCGGTTATCTGTTCATTTCTTTTCATTTTATATTTTAGCTGTGCTTGTGTAGAAGACTAGCCAATTTTTAAGCCCAGTTTACCACTAGATGTCGCTATTCTCCTTTGTCATATGGGGCGCATGGCATTAAATGTAAATATTGTAATTTAAAAAGCTTTTTTTTTTTTCTTCTTTTTTTTACTCTCGCCGTGCGGGGAGAAATTTCGTTTAGCCAAATATGTTTGCATTTTCCCACTTATATTAATTCAAGCGTAAAGTATATCTTGAAATATTACGAGTTTTCAAGAAACATCAGATTCAGATAAGAGTCAGAGTACAGCATTTAAAAGGCACTGACAGCAGGAGGCACGACACCAGTTGGTCCCATTTTGCCAATAAAGCGTTAACATCAGCCGTCTTCACTCCCCTCCCACAAACCTATTTAAACAAACATCTGCCCTTATCTTGAGTCTTTAGGAAGCCCGTTGCTCACAGTCGCGAATAACTGGCATATCAGCTGAACAGTGATGGCTTTGGCAGATCCCGAGTGTGGAATATCAAACGGCGCGGATTCTGCGTCTCCCTTTTCTGACATTATTGAACTAAATGTGGGAGGACAAGTGTATGTGACAAGGCACACGACTTTAATAGCCGTACCGGATTCTCTCCTGTGGAACATGTTTAGTAAGAAAACACCGACAGAGCTGGCACGGGACAGCAAAGGTCGCTTCTTTCTGGACAGGGACGGTTTTCTTTTCCGCTACATTTTAGACTACCTACGGGATCTAAATCTGGTTTTGCCTGACTATTTTCCAGAGAAGAGCAGATTACAGCGGGAGGCTGAGTTTTTCCAGCTGCGGGACCTGTCTAAGCTCTTGAGTCCCAAAATGAGTAAAGACAACTCCATCACCGATGAGATCTGCCAGAGTGACTCGGAGGAACCGAGCGTGCCTCAGCTGGTGGGACCCGACGCCTCGCGCGCAATGTCCGTCTCCAGCACCGCTCACTCTCCTTCCCTCGAGTCCAAAAAGTCGGGCTACATCACAGTCGGTTATCGGGGCTCGTACACAATCGGAAGAGACATACAGACAGACGCCAAATTCAGGCGAGTCGCGAGAATCACGGTGTGCGGGAAGACCTCTCTGGCTAAGGAGGTTTTTGGAGACACTTTGAACGAGAGCAGAGACCCGGACCGCCCTCCGGAGAGGTACACATCGCGTTATTATCTGAAGTACAATTTTCTCGAGCAGGCGTTTGACAAACTGTCAGAGTTTGGCTTCCATATGGTCGCGTGCAGCTCCACTGGCACGTGCGCTTACTCCAGCAATGACCCAAATGAGGACAAAATCTGGACAAGCTACACAGAGTATGTTTTCTGTCGAGAATAAGCCAAAATGTGACATTTAATTGCGTGTATATAGGTAAAGTTTCATCCGTGTTGGAGAGGTGGAGTTAGTCTGATTCACGAGTTTCTAGTTGTGTTCATCATAGATTTGGCAGTTTACGCCGAGACTTTAATAGCCTACTACATGTAGAATTAACAAACGCTGACTAACGAGCTATCATTGCACTCACCTTTATAGCTTCATTTTGTTTGCAAAGTCAGATTCATATTTGAGGGTCTATTTGTAAAACGTCCCCGATGTGTTTTGTACTTGCATGCATTATAAATGAACACTAAATATTTTTCAGTGATTTAATGGACGAGTCCACTTTGAAGAAAAGTTTGTGACTGACACATTAGCTGACATTTTGGGAAATAATTAGACATTTAGTTTCTTTTGTGCCCATCAGACTTGTAGATCTCAGTGACACTTTCCTCTCAGATGAATCTTTTCACTGTGACAAAAACCCACTAAAACTGACGTTTAATTGCTGCCTTAATTTCATAAATACCATTAAAGTGGTGCCAAAGTTACCTGCAGTGATTCATTGCACTTTTTGACCACTTTGAATTTCATTACAGATGAAGTAAATCGAGTGGAAACTCTTAAAACTCAAAATAAAAAAATAACCACTTTGTAATATATTAAAAAAATATGAATATATTACAAATACATTACAACATTTTTAAGTGAGGCTTACCTTTTTACAGTATACAACTGTATTGTATTGAATTTTGCACATAGTTTCACTGTTTCTATGTCTATATTACAACAATGTTCTCTCCTTGATTCCAGCATTGTAAGCATCTGTATGTTTAAAAGCTGATCGTTCAATAAATTGTAATCTATCATAATCCTTCAGCGTCAGCCTCAATTTGATTTTTTCCAGTTTTATGTTTCAAGTATGTCTTTGCTGCTCTAAAAGCTTTAGGGCTAAATAAGAACATAATGTAACCAGCTGCTGAACAACCCAATTTTACTCTTCTATTTTGTGCAAATGCACCCTCATGCTTTAAGTGCGTTCCATTTTTAAAATACCTTTTTGTGGCATAGAAATTTAAATTGGTTCACAGAAAAAATGCATGTTTGAATGGTAAATATGATAAAATTGTCTTAATCATGAGACATTTCTAGCACAACTTTTACCTAAACTCAATAAACAATGATAGAGGTTGAGGGAGAACATGAATTACAAGGAAATAATTGGGATTAACAAATTGGTCCTCAAGATTGCTTTTTGGACAGATGCGGTATTATTTACTGTGCTCTCAAGAGGTTTGGGGGTCAGCCAGATCATTTCAGTGGCCTGATCATGGATCAATGCCAGTACTAATGAATACAATAATTGTGCCAGTGTACAATAGTTCCCTTTCCGTTTTTTGCGAGACAAACATTGTTGAAATGCAGATGGCGCAGCTGTGCACAAATATAGGTGGCATTATCATTTCGAGTGTAAATAATGAAAAGATCCAGCTGCAGTGTTAGGGTTACAGAACGGGTCTTTCTGTCTACATGTAGTGAAGGTCATCAGTTGCATTTGCATTCAACAATATATTGATTCAAATGTCTGTTTATTACTTATAAATGGGGGTAAATATTTGAAAATTGGGGATTTGAAACAACACTTCACTGTATAAGTAGGCTATTTTCTGTGAATGTGCAAAACATCTGATTAGAAAGAACTAGAAGAATGACAAGTACATTAAATGGTTAAACTGGTTGCACTACAAACCAGTGTAGTTATAGGTCTGAAAATATATTACTATAACAATATGGTTCACTGCGTAAAAGATGGCAGACAGGTTGTGTAATGTATAAAAACCTGAAATGCCGGAGAAGCTTCAGATGAGGTTGATATAGTTGGAATATCTATAGGGAAAAAGCAGATGTTGTATTCACTTGTTATACATCAGCTTCCTGCATTGCAGCAGACAGATGACCATTTCTGAATATCTTTGAAAGTGCAGAGACCTCTATCCCCACGCTGTTCCTGCTTCCAGTGTACTCTTTGTTCTTCTGGAAAACCTTTCTTTTCTGAGAAAATCTGATCAAAGCATTGCGTAACAAAACATACCAGAAGACTGACTTCAGAGCAAAAAAAAAAGTGATTATTCAAATTAAATTCTTAGCTAAAAATAACCAGTAATCTCAGTTGGGAAAATTATTAATGGTCTATGTGCTCATTCCACAGCTCAGTTGTTTCTCAAGGAGAGTGTTAAGTGAAGTGCAAATTTCATATATTTGAAAATGAATTCATTTTAACTTCAATGTGTAAGGTTCCTTGGGGCCAAAAAATACAGCATTTATGCAGTTTTTAATTCTGTATCGACCATTGTGCACAGGCTCAATCCAAGTTGCATTCATAATCTGTTGTACTATATTAAGGGGCTAATGAGGTTACCATCACCTGCCACTCAGAAACCTGAATTTAATTTGAGAGTATGTTCAACATTCCCTGAGCTGGTGTTAAGTCTGCCTATGAGGCATTTACATTTTACCTGTGAAAGTGCAGTGGAGTCACTGCCTACAGCTGAGACTGTATATGTTTAAAAACCTCATCATTCTTCATGTGGACAGCAAATCTACATACACTCTGCATTTTAAATCTATTACTATTTGCTTGCATGTGCTTGCTTGATGTAAACTGTTCTTCTTAAGGGAATGAATTTAAGCCCAATACATTTATACTGTATAATTTGCCACCAATTTAGTGGCAGTGATTTAGTATAGGCTCATTAGCCTGCGAGGAAAGAGGGATCTTTGAAAGCATTTTGAAATACATTTCCATTTCCTAACCATGAGATGCGTTCACATAAGATCAGACATTTTAGACGGTTTTGCAGTTCATCAACTTGAACACAGGAGAATGCTGCTTTATCATGCTGTTCTTTTAATATGCTACAGTATTTTAGTGTTTCATCAGTAGTTGTTGAGGTGTTCATTCTAGTCCTAACATAAAATACTGTTGGAAACATCTTTAAACTAACTGAAGAAAGCAGTCTGCCTTTTAAGCACTCAGCCAAACTGATATGACTGTTATGCTATTTTGTGACCATTACAAGAAATGATTTAGTAATCATATGAAAATATGTCAGACTCAGTGTATCTTTTAATTAGTAATCCAGTGGTTAATATACATCTGCATTACATTTTAATGCAGGGATACACATTTTAAAAGTCATGTAATGTAGAAATTGCGTGCAGAGGGATGGTATTTCACAACATTTCTTTTCACTGATGTCACTACAATTTGTCTGTGCACCATCTGAAAAGATCCAACACAAAAGATTTCAATTCTAGGATTTATTGTAGTCTTGTCAGAATGACAGCATCTTTTCACTGAGCAGAAATTATACAGGCATAAAATGTTCTTAAAAACGGAAAAGCTTATTGTTTTTTCACACTAACAATTATACAAGTGTTTACAAGAGATAAAAAACCCAGACTGTCTATCATACCGGTATGTAAATAAGAGATTTTGGAAAACAAATGCTTCTTATAAAGCAACTATCACAATGATTACATATTTAATAATGGTGAAGGCATGTACGGGTATATATATTTTTCCTATATCATTATCCAAAATATTCTTACACAAGTCGTATAAAACAATTAGCGCATGTCACGAAAAACTGTATTGTTTAATTAAACATTAATATTTCATTAGCATGCAAAGAAAGATTCCAACAATAAACAATAAATGCATTTGGTGCTTTTAGAATAGCTGTCAGTCTTATAACTGCTTTCACTTATTTAAACCAGAGACTCCAGTTGGCAAGGCTAGTCATTTCAAAATAGCGCTCACTAGCTTTCTTAATGACTTTCCAGAAACTCAATCTGGCACACACAGCTTTTTTCTTCTTTTATTTTCATTTCTATTACTAAATAAATGTATCCTTTACATGACATTTTACGATAGTCAAACATCAAACCCCATTACATTGTCTTAAATTATTAATCATTTTACATAATTCAATAAAACAGAAATGAAACAACATGACACAGATATGTCATACTAGGGCTATGTTTAAATGTGACTGGGTCATGTTAAATCTGCAATGATAAAAGCCTTTGCAATTATGCAGTGATGAAATCTAATGCAACTGCATTGTTGTCTCATTGAAGTGAGCTCAAAAGAAGTTAAATCAAAAGAAAACCATAATGAGCAAATTCAAGAAGGATACATTCACCTAAAAAACAATATGAGACAATGACCTTTAAAAATAATTTGACTGCAAAAGGCTCTCCTTTCAAACTAGTCTAGTAGCTAACTAAAATGTGGGCTGCTTTATGGTAGAACAATTCAGTTCACGAGCTTGTGCTACGTATTTGGCATGCGAGCCAGGAGGTCGGCAAACACTGAGCCCTAGTTGTTTGAACCCTAGCAAGGGACCCCCCGTAGGAAGATGTGGAATAAGGTGGACAAGGGGTGGAGGAGGGATGCGCAACGAGATGTGGAAAGGAAGGAAATGGGCTTATTTAAGGGGAAGGCTTATGGTTTTGATTGGACAAGACGGAATTAGATTGATTAGGAAATGTGATTCCAGCCTCGACGACTAATCACGCGCACACGCTCCTCCCGAAATTTGGTTATCAACAGCATTTCGATGCCACTAGTGATGTGCTTTACTTCCGTGTCCACAGCTTCTTCTGAAAACCGCTGGGCTGGCATGACCCTAGTCTCATCTTTAATCAACTCCTTACAATAAACACTTCACACAGGTGTTATGCAAAACACTTGGAGGCTGTTCGGCCTAATACATTAATAGGCAAATGCAGTCTGTTGGCCACAAGCCCTGTCTAATCCAATGAATATTTTTCTGAAGAAACAGGTGACATATGAAGGTCTGCATGAACAATATGACTCAGTGAGTCTGTGTTTTGCATAAACACATGGTTATATTCATATTCTCTTGTGTCTTTGGAGTGTGAGGTTGCAGTGTGCTCCGCTCCTGAAAGAACCTCTGACAATCGTCTATCCATGGTGCAAGAGTCAATATGGCCAAGTATTAAACAGATATACAGCACAAATCACACAACAGATGGCCCGTCTTCGTAGACAAGATGGTTAATTATGTCTTAAGGGACAATCTTGTCAGAAATCATTTTAATTTGAAATAACTATAGACTAAAAAAGCTAGATATTATCTTGAACTATTCTCATTCTTTGCACTTGTATCACATGAATTACAAGCTGCACTGTCTCAAATAGATACATCATTTATTATTCTATATTACTGTTTAAAGGTTTGGGGACAGATTAGCAAGAGATGTCTTTCAGTATTGTAATAAACTCCCTCAAACTTATGAACAGCAGTGAATATTTTCTCACTGGATAATATGTGCAGTCACACAGGCAATGTGATCTTGGTGAAAAACACACATCTGTTCATTATTATACTGTCACCAGATGTCTGCTTCTACCTTCTCCTGTTATTAAGAGGGCACAGCTTCAGCATCATATCTGAAGAGATTGCTTCCATATTAAAAATAAATAAATAAATAAATAGTTCAGCTGTTTTATGCTAGCACAATCTGTCTTTGAAGCGTGAAATATTTCACAGCAGTGACCTGGACTGTGATTTCCTGGTTGGCTTGCTCCAGAAATACAAATCACTTCCACGTCCCTATTTAATTTGATAAAATATGGTAAAACAGCAAGAGTGCTGCTATCTTTGGTGCTACATCCTTCATAAAAACAGTATAACTATATTCCAATAAATAAATAAATTGTAAAAAAACACTCTTCATAGGTTATATGGAAGAAGTTGTTGCTTCCTTAACGGAAAACATCTTGAAAAGTCAAACTGGCTTCTGAGGCTATGGCTGAATATTTGGATGATACAGCGAATCATCTACAGTCAAGGTCTGAGATTATAAAGCACTGTATGTCAACCAACTTCTACAATTAATATCCATTTTATATCATGAGGCTGAGCTGGGTTGAATTTTTAAGGAAAGACATTACAGCAAATCATTGTGTTTTTCATTCAAGCATCAATTTTGAGATTTTGCCTTATGTTAGATTAATGGGAAGAAAACACCTAAACACATGTAAACACATTTACATGGTTATTTTATTACACTTTCTCTATTAATATCTGTAGATTTCATTTTAATTACATGATTTTAAAGGCTAAATGTTTTTAAATCTTGCTAGAAATCTTCTCTTCAGTAGCACTTACATTCACCACACTTTACATTTTTATAAGTACAGTTTTTACAGACTGGTTTGTTAATATATCATCATACTGAACATTTTATTCCTAAACATATGGTGATTATTATTTTCTGGCTGTTGGAAGTATTTCCTGATGGGGTGATAAAAAGAGATATCCAAAATCCCCTACAACTCTAATATGTCAACAAAATGAAACAAAACTTTGGAGCCTAGCTTCGGTCCCGGGAAATGAATGCAAATTGATGAATATTTAATTACATAATGCTTTATTTGCATAATTAAATATAACATATCATAGAAAAAAAACATATCATACAAACTATTGTCTTAATGTGCTGTGAATAATTAATGGAAGTATCTATTAGACAATGTTTATTATTATTTACAATGTTCTATTCACCTGTTTTGCCTCGTTTCTGTCTATTTTCATTCATTTTTGAAATACAAATTTAAGTATTCACTGATACTCATATACTTCTAGAAATATTATCCATTGGTTAAGAAATACACGGAGCACAGTGATCAATACAGATCTTAAAAGGCCAATAAGTAAGTAAGTGGAAAAGGAAACAGCCCAAGCACAGCTTCAAACAACCCTGTAATCACCTTACCCACAAATCTGTTTATCTTCATCAAGAAGTAGTCGATGTACTGTTTCCAGGAGGGAAAGGATTTGTTTCATAGCTAGCTGAATTGTGTCTACCAAACGAGAAGGATTGCCTTTTAATCATAGCAACTCTGTGGTTTTCCAAAAGGCAATGGAAAGAAAACTGCTTTAATGTCAAGAGATCTAAACTGAATAAAGTCCATTAAACATTGCATTTACTTCATAGGAAACATGGACAAATTCTACTTCTGTTTCATATAAATCCTCCCTGCCTTTTTATGTTCGATGAAATGCAATGCAAATTTCTGCATTACTTCTTTCTTTCATCTTAGCTAAAATGCATTATTAATATTAATACGCAGATTACAACACAGTGCACAAATCCTGTTGATGCTGAACTCCAGGTCTGTGAGCTGAGATAAAACCAGCCAAGAATGCATTTCAAATATATATTTTTATAAAAAAAAAAAATCCTTGAAAAATACATGGTATCCTTGAATATGCTTTGAACCACCTTTCACACTTTGCACATCTCTTTCATGCTGCAAACCTTCATTGTTCTACAGTCCAGTGCATTTTCAATGGTGTTTATCAGGAAATAACTGGGTTTTTGGAAGGTTTTCGGAACAAAGACCAGTCATTTCTGACTCAACGACAGAAAAAGCTCAACCAATGCTATGAAAACTCTCTCTTTAGCGCATACAAATATCAATACATCTACAAATTTGAGTAATTAAACAATTTCATCATTTGAAAGACAACCTGGGTAGATTTTTGCTTGTGCATATGTGTGCTTGTTTGTAAACGTGCATTTGGATTTACATGTGTGTGTGTGTGTGTGTGTGTGTGTGTGTGCTGGTTTTAGCAGGGTTATGAGAGTGTCAAGTATTGCTGTTATCCATCACCTCAGTGTCTCCCATTTCAGCTCACTTAAAAAGCTATTGTTTATTTATGTACAGACAAAACATCATTTTCTTCAGCATATTCATTGATGTTTGCTTCTTCTATTGTTTTAAACGAATGCTCATTTTTCTCACTGTAAGAGTCAATTGAATTTAGTAAAAAGGCAATTACCCAATTACCGGTTGCTGTTGTGTTGAGGAGTATAATCCTTCCTTCTTTAAGTAGTATTACTCTTGGTAATTCTATTTGAGAGAGAAGAACACGCACAGCGATCTTGTGTTATGTGGTCAAATAAAATGCTCTCAAGCAATAAAATGTGGCGTTATGATTCTGTAACACCCAGTAAATTATCTAAATTAATTAACATTATTATAACATAATAATATAATATGATTTATCTTATAATTTCTTGAAAAAATTCAATCCATCTTCATGTGAATTACTTTAGCAGTTAATACAACTTGGTATTTGGACTGAGGAGACATATTAATCTGATTAACAGACTGAGATCTGTGGAATGTGAAATCTTCCACAGATGTTCATTGATTTGAATATGACACCACTACTGAATATATTTCAGCAACAGCAAAGTCTTTTCACGCTGACTTTAATTATGTATTTGACATCTATTTTATGTCACTTGACAAAAAATTCCAGTCAAAGGGATAATCATTTAGGACTAAATCTTGGCAAATTATAGCAATCTTTAACAGATCCTATTACATTTATGCATGAAATATTGATTGCATTCTGAAAACAGGTGACTCAGCTTTTCTTTGAAGTGCAAATCTAGATTCAGATTCATTTTAGATGCTGAGCATTTTGGGTTCATGATTACGCCAACAAGTTAGCTCCAGATGGGACTGTGTTATGCAGCATGGCATATAGAAATATATGACTATTAGGGGTGCACCGATCCGATATTAGGATCGGATATCGGCCCCGATATTGAAAAAATAGCTGGATCGGGGATCGG
>JAUCMS010000153.1:10670255-10680509 GCA_032357445.1 Enteromius radiatus | reverse complement strand
CTAAGCTACATACCTTCTATTTACATATCAGACAACAATTTAAAATATTCTCTCAATGCATTCTATGGCACCTTTAACATTGTCATACCCATTACCATGCTAAAATCTTCATAGAGAACTGTTTTTTTAACTAACTAGTAGAGTAAACAATTCAATGACTCATATAGTCCACCAAGTAATTTGTCTTTACTTAACAATGTAACCATGTAATCCTCAACTAAACATACACTCTGAAACTCTAAGAACACATTTGAATCATTAAGATTCAATAATAACTTTTTATTGTAATTTAAGTTTTTTCTTTTAACAGTAATTATTTATTTTAATATTTGTCAAATGAAACAATATATTCCACATCACATGTTTTTTACCTTTTGTTTGTCATCTTTATTTCTTCTTAATTAGTAAAAAAGAAAGATGTGTGCCAGAGTGTTAATTGTCTCCATGAACTTGAATAGCAGCTCAGTTTAGTATTTTTAAGGTGAGGACAGAAATAATTTCTTCTTTTAGTTTCACTAAAGGAGGTCTGGTTTAATCGTCGAACACACTCACAAGACACACTCCCACAGGATAGACTTGACAAGTGCCTCATCATCCTCCATCTCATCTGCTTATCTCACTTCAGCAGCAGGGGTCTCCTCATGCTGGGGTCGGTAAATGGCAGCACGAGTGCAGTTTTCCTAGACCAGCACAGGCAAGTTTATTGATCTGGTTCGGCCACCGGACTTGGCAGGGGGTGGTATTGTCAATAAGGTGCGACCTGTACAGCTGTGGAATCAGTTGGTAGCCATTTAATTGAGGATTACATGCTGATGACCTATCCTCCTCATTGGAAATGCGTCATGGGAGATTGATATTGATAAGTAACAGCAACATCTGTCACTCACACCAGTGATAACCAAGGAGGTCTATAATTCCAAAGCTATCCATTAGCACTCCCATTTATCCCAATGGCAGTTGCTCGGCTGGTGATGGACCCCTTCGGAGGCGCATCATTTGAAATCTGCCATCCAAAATTTTGAGACCGGCAAATATTACAAAATATATACAACACTGAATTAAGCTGTGTGAATTTGCTCAATTTCAGGTTGGAATTGTTTCAGATCTGGCATGACTTTATGTTTTTCCTTTCCTTGTTTGATATTCTATAATAGGTACTCCTCAGATAAAATTTGAACACATATAACAATACAAGATACAAAAAAAGAATTAACTCAGCATCTGCAGTAGTGTGATTCAGGATTTAGAGCAAACACCCTCATAAATCAGTATGGAACAGCATTCAGAGAAAAACAAATACAAGTTGATTTTATGACAACAAACAATATCCATGAAATTCATCAAGAGGCATGTAATCAAAAGACTCTTCCACCGCAGCTGTCTGATTCATCCCTCAAATGTCTACCTGCCTCTAGCTTTCATCATCAGAAAAGGATGCAACTAAATAAATGCTATTATTGGCGTGGGCTTTTTAGTCACTATACAGAGGCTCATACATACTGATATGTCATACTGGTCACACATACAGATCCTCTAAAGATGAATGGGTGCATGTAGATTGCTTTCTAAAGAATATTATGTCTTTTAATGTTGATTAATTAAGCCATTGATTTTATTAAAGGGCATCAGCAATGAAAAGGTTTCATTAAGGCTGAGCAGAACTACCTCAGGAGTGCAGACAGTTCATGCACCTTATTCAATACCCAGCTTTAATATTTCAAATTCATAATGTCAGTTTAAATTGAGAGAAGCAGAATTATACAGTATGAATTATACTGGGTTGGTAAGATTTTTCCTCTTTTATACCAAAAAGTAAAATCCTTTACCAAAATACAGAAAAAACAGCAATATTGTGAAATATTTCTACACTGTAAAAAATGGAACTGCACATTTTCCAGTTCACAAAACCTTTTGAGTCTCAAATACTAAAAAATGCTATCCTTGTCAGAACAACAAAATTACCCAAATGTTGTCCCAACTAGTCAAACACAGTTGTCTGAACAAAGAATTTATTGTTGAAGTGTGAAGACTTTGTGAGTTCCCACCATGCATTGCAGCATAACTAAATTATGCAGTTACTATAATATAGGAATATTGTTTTGCTTTATTCCTTATTGTTAGTTATTTGTTGCACTGTGATGTAAAGAGATGTTTTTAACATTTGTTGGTTGTCACCGTTCTTGAGGTTAGTCTGTCTACTTTTGAGGCAACCACTCATGGGCTTTTTTTTCTGGATATCATAGTCTTGTAAGTTGTCTTACAAACAAATAGAATGTTGTCTACTTAGACTAGTTTACCAATTAATCATTTGTGAAAAAAAAAAAAAAATCTTCCAAATAACAGAAACAAAAATCAATTTGATCTACGTTTGAGATAATAAAGTATGTTAGCTGATCAAAAAAGAGACATGTGATTGTACTCAGTGATTTGGGTTGAGTGAACAACTTGGTCCAAATTTGAGTAAACTCAAAAAAGCTGTGCAACGAGTTGCCTTGAAATTTTAAGTTAAGTCAACTTTTCATTTTTTACAGTGTATTTAAAATAACTGTTTTCTGTTTACAGTTAAATGCAATTTATTACTGAGATGGCAAATATGAATATTCAGCAGCCACTACTGCAGTCTGCAGTGCCTTATCATTCTTCACAAATCATTCAAATAAATTCATTCTTATGATAAAAAAACCCCAAAAATACCCATGTATCTTTCAAGAAATAGATATATATAATTATATAATATTAATTAATTAATAAACAAACAAATAAAACTTTGTTGTGTCTATTAAACTGTAGTTTGTAGCGAGGCTAACTAAAAGAGAGAACTGTTATAAATGAAAAAAATATGTACCTCCAGTCCATCCAGCAGTTAAAAAGATGGCAATCTAAACAGTATGTATATGAGCACAATATAATGTCATTTAAAAACAAAAGAAAAGGTTAATAACTCTTTGGCAGCCTGACTCTCAGTGTCCGTTTTGGAGATGGAGAGGTAATGAGTATTCTTCCAAAACAAGCAAGCTAAACTGCGCAGAGAGTGGGCATTGGCGTCATTCTCTCTCAGGGGTCTTCCTCTGATGCAGATACTGCTCGATTCCCTCCAGCCTTTCAGTCAAGGATGCAAAAGGAAGATAACAGCTGACTTATCCTGAGGACCAGCAAGCCACTAAAAAATGAGCTCTATACAGTATGTCTCAGTAAATCTCCAGAAATTATTGCAAAATTCAAGATGCATTCAAAATATACAAAGGTATTACATTTTGTTCCTGCATAACTTTCACACAGTCGCTGTTTTTCTGTTTTCTTGAAGACACCACTGTCTGTTCTGAACATTCAGTACAAAATTTCTGCTGCTGCCAATAGGTCTGCAAATGGTAAATCAACTCTTGGATTACAGGGTTATTTGTTGTAATTGCTCAAAATGCTACGTATAATGATATGGGTAGACTTCAGACAAAGACTGTTCACAGATTTGAACAGAAGCTCCGCCAAAGGAAATGACACATTCATGCTCGCATTGACTGGATAACAATGTTTTTTAAAAAAGCAGAACAATTACAAGTGCATTTTCTGTATGGCATGAGTAACATGACTGAGGAAAAGGGTTATGAAAAAGTTGGACTCGACAGTGATCAGAGAGGAATCAGTACTTCTGTGAGAAGACATCAGATCATTCATTGAGAAAATATAAGGTTAAGGGACACGGGTGACATTTAACTCTCAGCCTGTTGAGCTCAACTTAAGTTTTAGGTCACGTAAATGTATATGTAAAAATAACTGTAATTTGGATATTAACTTCAGATTCACTGAATTTATGAATCCAAAGAAGGTGTTATAAGTTTATTACAAAGTTTTCATAACACAGAGAATATCAGATATCAGCCTGATACATATATGTTATATTTTGTATAAATAATCAGTTTTATTTAAACAGTATAGTGTTCTAATGAACACTGCAAAAACTAATGTGTTTAGTATCAAGTTTGGCCACTTTTCAAGTGCTGGAGTTGAAATCGGGTTACGCAAGAAAAAAAAAGTAGTTTTATCTCATAAAGGAACTGAAACCACATCACAGTTAACATCCTAAGGAAGGAAACATTATTAGGCATGGTTAAAATAAGCACTGTTAAGACATGGTTCTATGCAGCATTCAGTTGATTAAAAGTAGCTTGACATATTCACAGCAGTGAATAAGGATGAACCACCTGAGGAGGAGGATTTGTGCTGCTCTGTTGCCCGTCTTGCCAGCTTGCAGCTGCCGCAATGTTCAGATACAAGGAAGCTATGTAAAATTCATACAATTTAATCCATTTGGCAAATCAGTATTCCTTGTTCCAATCAGAGGTACATAAGAACATGAGCATGTTCTCAAAAGCTGAATAAAAACATGCAAAACACTGCAAAAACGAATAATACCGCCTCAAACCACACTTTAAGTTACGATCATAGGCTTAAATTGTTTGTTTAATTCACATTGGTTGCGGAGCAAAGGAAACCTCTGTCTTTTAATCCAGTTACATATAATACCTTGGCTCACCTCCATTCTAAGCCCAGGCATTTGTTTCTATGACAACAGTTGCGTCACAACCCCAGAGAGCACTTGATCAACGTACTGCCATCTTTAGAAGATCTGAGGTCACTACTTAAAGCTTGGATAAAAATATAGCTTAAAATGTATATGCACTGAGTTTCTCAAACACAATCAAAGTGATACAGTTACACCAGTCTGTGTAGGTGTGAGAGAAGTTGCCAAATCCATCACATAAACACAAAGCAGCAATTGGGATGTTGCACTAAACTAATATTATAGCGATGTTATGTATTGCTTTAATATGTACTGACATAACTGAATAATCTCCCACACACTGTACTACACAATCTTCTAAACTGAAAACTCTCAACTTTATGTTTGGCATTTTATGAAGGTTAGAGGACCTAATGGTTTGTAAAAATGCAGGATTGGCCTTGTGTTACTCAAGCCATCTGTAAGTGTTTGCCTTTGTCACTCAGCCCATGTTGTATAGTTCTGCTCCAGCTTGTTAATTCATGGAATAAGGCTCTCCCTAGCTTACATTTGTCCTTGCTCTCCCCATATTAGATGTCATTCAGGCACAATGCCAAAAACATCTGACTTGAGGTCATGCATCACTTCATTGCCCTTCTCACAAAGCTGTTAACATCTGTCTAGCTAAAGCCATGGACTACTGCTCCTCTACAGTGCTAAACTGCACTATAATTAGCTTAATTCTAAATGATTAAGAAATAATGAGAGCAAGTTCTCATTGTTTGATTTGCCTGGTTAAAATTATGGCTGTCAATACAGCAGCTTAAGTCTAGGTGATTGTTTTTTTTTTTTTAAGTACAGGACAGAGCAAGGAATTAAAATATATGAAAATACACAAATATGTAGGCATTATATAGCACGTTATCATTAGCACTAATTTGATAGAATCGCTTAGTAACCTTATCCGAGTAAACGTCCTGACTGTTTGCACCTGGTAACTCTCCCATACGCAACCACATGAGAAAGGAACATGATACAGCTATCTACCAAGTACAGTGTACATAGACCAAATGCCACCCACAGGAATTATGTCATGATACAGAAATGCATACACCTACAAAAGGGTGATTTGGAAATCTACAGTGAAATCTTTCTCTTTTTTTTTCATATTCATATGGGCCTAATTTCCTCTTTTATAAACACAACGGAACCTTGTTGAAAAAAAGCCTGGTTAGGTATGTTTTGAAGCATGGTAGCTTGTTTAGAAGGTCTTTTAAAGGGGTAGTTCACCCAAAAATAAAAATTCTTTGAATAATTTCTCAGCCTCATGTCATTTCAAACCCGTAAGACCTTCGTTTCACGAATTCGCACTTCTTCATTAAATTAGGGCTCGAAGCGAGGGCTCGAAGTGAGGCTCGGTCCCGTTCGCCCCCCTTTGAAGGTGTGAAGGAAAAGGCAGAGAAGGGGAGGATGGCGGGATCATGCGTAACTAGATACTGAGATGAGTGAGACGCTGGTATTTATGCCGAGGCGGATAAATTAAATTAGGAATTATTAATAGGCTAGAGGGCGATGATACTAATGAGCGTCAATGGGTACCGGCTGTGCAGACACTCAGCGTGCTCTTCCCGAAACTATGTTAAAACATCCCTTATCTTCGGAACACAAATTAAGACATTTTGGATGTGATCAAAAGCACATACTTTTACCAGAATGTAAACGAGGCTGATTACGTCAAATATGTTAAAGCGTGTGTACAGTATGTGCTGTGATGTAACACACTCTAAAATGGCGAAAGACATAAGTTATCCACTGATGTCACATGGACTATGTGGACATGTTACCGGTGTTTTACTATGTTTCTGGATCTGGATCATTTCAGTTGTATTGCTGTCTATGGAGGGTCGGATGGCTCTTTGATGTCATCAAAAATATCTTCTTTTTCACGAGTTCGAGCCCTGAGGCGTAAACGAGAGCGATGCTTGTCTAGCGTGCTGCTTAAGGGAGAAAACTCGGGGCTGGAAGGGCTGCCGAGCCCCCAGGAAAAATAGCCCCAAGGGCTCGGGCAGGGAAGTAGGCGGACGGCCGTTTTCCAGCCCCGAGAGCTCCCCCGAGAACCCCTTGAATAGGAGGAGTGGGGGAGGCGGAGGGATATTTCGATCGTGGATAGG
This sequence comes from Enteromius radiatus, assembly GCA_032357445.1. Taxonomy (NCBI): domain Eukaryota; kingdom Metazoa; phylum Chordata; class Actinopteri; order Cypriniformes; family Cyprinidae; genus Enteromius; species Enteromius radiatus. Next base: position 10,673,840 of record JAUCMS010000153.1, on the reverse strand, counting down.
GAAGAAAGGGATTCTGGTTATTTATAGGGTCGAATGAAGGAACCGATAGGAAGATTGAATAATTGGATGATTGGAGGCGGAGATAGATATAAACCGCCTCTGAGCTCTCCTCCCAAAACAAGTCGAAAACTATGTTTTTCTTCCGTGATGAACGAAGGTCTTATGGTTTTGGAACGACATGTAAGTAATTAATGACTGAATTTTCATTTTTGGGTGAACTAACGCTTTAAAGTAAAGCAACTATATCTTGCTCAGGACTCAGCTCAGGAACCAGCTCAAGACCAACTAAGGATCAGCTCAAACCATGTCTAATCATCTATCATGTTTCAAAACATAACTGTCCAGCATATGCTGGTTTTTAAACATGGAATTGAAGTGATTTCATTGGGCTTGCGGAAGTCAAAATGATTTGAGATCCTGAAGTAAAAATCTACAGTTGTTTCCATATTTGTAGGAATTTCATTAAAGTCTTTCAATATAAGTTAAAATAATATGTTAATTAATGCTCAAAATTGAACTGGAAATTAGGTGCTGGGCGTCCGGCCCGAGGAGAACTGGCCTCAACTAAGCCTGGTTTCTCCCAAAGTTTTTTTTTTTTGGTTTTTGGTACTTAGTTGGGGGCACCTAATTTCTAGTGTTTATCATTGTTTCGATTACAGAGACCGTCTCTGCATTTAATAAATAGTTTTATCTCATCATTATTACCATCACTCTATTCTCCTATTTGATCATTTTCAGTGCTTTGCTATAATCTGTATTGTTAAAAGCACTATAAAAAATAAAAGAGACTGATTGATTGATTGATTGAAGATCAATTCCATTCCAAGAGTGAGAGAACACACCAATGCTCCCAACTATAAAAAAAATCTACTCACTACTCACTTCAGTCACAATAACACAACTCTGCACCGCTCACATCTTCACCACTTCCTTAATCAAATCCAAACTGACTTTTGTGTAGTATTACTTAATCCACAACTTTTCCAAGTATTACTATTTTACAAGAGGATCAACTCAGTCATTTCAAACAGCCGTCTGGTCCAGAGCATGTAGAGGAACAATTTAAAATGCGCCCAGCCTTTAAAACGCTCTCATTAATTCCAAATAATGATGAATGAATGCCTTTCCATAAGCTCAGATGTGACATGTGGAGTGCAGAATTCACCAGTCATAGATATATGGCTACTACACCAAAAAAAGAATGGATACTTAAAGTATACATTTATAAGACTGAAAACATAATTAAATTAATCAAGTGCAAAAGTGCCATTTTAAAACTGTGTATATATCTAAACCAAAAACTGCTAGTGGCTCTAATTTTCAAATGCACCATAAACTTCCCACCACACTTATTAATCTCCTGAGATCATCAAAATCATTTAGCATGAAAAGAGAAGATTAACTTGTGACTTAATATTCACCTCCATACCCAGCTCATCACAATGGCAGCTGAATTCACAGAGGGCGAGAAAACATCCTCTTGGCATAATAACTTCGAGCATATCTGCATCCTCCAGCTGTGGCCGCCTTAGCATTCATGAGCAGTGAAACATTTTCCATGTCACTGAAAATGAAGGGCCAGCACATTTCATTGGAGGCCAAGCATTAGACAGAACAGTACAGTAAGATAGAAGACAAGTATAGATTGGATCTTTGAAGTATGCCATCAAGGGAAATTAGAAATCAGTGCCTGCAGTGATCGCACTCGGCTTAGGTCTTGACATAAAAAATGAATCACTTTCTACCCCCACACCAAATCTCCATTTGACTGAGAGAGAGTGGGTGCTCTGCCCCTCTCTAAAAAAAATCCATTTGATTCTCACACCTGAAAGAATCCTTCCCTCATCCACTTCAGTCAGGTATCCACTCACTTCTCATGCGTGTGTTTGGCTCTAAAGTGTGGAGGAGAAACGATGAGGCATCTGAAAACTGTGATTGAGGGCTGTGCTGCATGTCACTGCCAGGTTACTAAGTGCTGGTTTAATGGCCACTTTAGTCAATAACCATATTACTCACCTCCACGAAACAACAGGAGCCTCCTGTACAGAGAGGCTGATAATAACAAGCCACAAGTAAACACTAAAAAAAGGGGGATAAAGCTCAGCTGGCTGTGCAATTTACCAAAAACGGATAACTATATCATCCAAACGGATCTCCACATTAGCTGAAGTGTTTCAGGAAACTCGGGGTGTTGCGAAATGAAATGTGAGCTGCAAGTGCACATTTGTCTCCACAGCCCCGGGACAAAGCGGGTACGTTCTTTTTCTTTAATCGATCCAAAGTATTGCCTAGAGCTACGGTACGGGACACATCAGGATCTAACTTGATTTCCTTTCACTTCATCAAAAGGTCCTAGAACAATCCTGTTTCAAAGCGCCGGAAGAAGCTTCTGCTTATCATGACACAAGAACAGCTTGTTGAGAAAACGGCACTGATAGGAAGAGCAGTAAAAAAAAAAAAAAAGTAAGCCAAAAACACATTAAACTAAAAAAGACCAATGAGGAGATAGCATACAAGTTTGACACCATGTTCTAGAAGATGTTAAGATCTCCAAAACACCTCTTTAAATCTTCAGTATATACTAGTTAGCAGGGCTAAAGCACCATACAACTTAAATGTATACTTAAAGTACAAATCTAGTACAAATATGCCCTTTTGCTTATTTTCCTTCCTTTATGTTACATCCTGAAAAACTTAACTTTAAATACAAATATAAAAAGCTAATTTCTTACATTAAAGAGCCTTAAAATAGCGTTCAAATTTTTAGATGAAAAGTAGTATGAATGAAGTTTTTCATGTCACTTTGTAGTGTTATCTATCCACCATATCAGATTAGAGAAGTGCAGTGCCTTGCAGGTGATGTTCAGTGAGAAACTAAAACCATGGCAACTAGACATGGCTGACATCAATAATGCGGACTAAAATTAGCATCAGTCCAGAGAGCAGGTGGAGGAGGAAATCCTCCACCCACCAAACTAAAGACACTCAGACAATGAGATCGGACATCTGTAGCATCTCTAACTGAATTTCAAAGATCTCTTTATGCATGTTCCACAGGTCATTTAACTGTTCACCTATGGCAACAGCGCCCCCTTGAGCTGACTGCGCTTCAATAAGAAACAAACACCAAATGAAAAAATAAGTAGCTAAGTAAGCTAACACATAACCAAGAAAATGTGTACATTTTGCATGATGCAGAAGGATATCAATTGTGGATAAAGCTTAAAAATACAAATCTGAGTGGGAAACTGCTGGAAGGAAACTCTATATAGATGTTCTATATCTGGGGGGAAAAAGTCACTCACCTTTTACCTCCAGGTGATCAAACTGTCATAATGATAAGTGCCATTGTAGCCAGAAGTTCTCCGCAGGGTAAGAAAAGGCAGCAAAATACACATTTGGGAGACAGAGAGAAACGTAGGTCTTAGGGCTATCTGCAGCTTAAAAAAATGTTTTATTGTTACTTACTACAGTATATTATTTCACTAGTTCGCGCTTTCTCATTAATCAGTTGGAGTAAAATCTTTCCGTGCCACGGGCATATGCCTCTGTACATGTCACCGCTACGAGCGCATGGCACTGGCG
>JAUCMS010000153.1:10638002-10670155 GCA_032357445.1 Enteromius radiatus | reverse complement strand
CTTGATTGCGGGATGAGAAACAGCTGCGATTAATTAATTCGGCCAGCCCTCCTCCTGAAACTCCGTTATTATCAAAATGATCACATGTAGCTACTTGCTAGTTGTCGTGTCTGGCCTTTAACATGGTTTTATAGGCTAGCAAAAAAAAAATAATTGCATTGATTACCATTTTAATTTAAAACAAATTTTACCACAAATACTGCATCAAGACCATTACTAATTTGTGGTTATCATTGTTTAATTATAGTAACCATGTATTTTTGGTTTTATTTGCAGTAAATCCATGGTTAATTTTCGTAAGGGCAGTACTACATCGTATGAAAATCAGCTGATGCTCTCCATTACAACAAACTGCAGGAATAGCAGGACTCCTCTTTTTCTGTCCCCTCATATTCTGAAAAATAATATTACTGTAATGCTCCTGAGGCCCTGATACATCAGATTCACTTTTACAAGACTAGCAGTGAATTCCCAACAGGTGTTTGCAGCGTGCAGATATAATGTCATCAGGAAACTGCAACAAAAATACACACTCATAGAAAAGTATCATGGGAAATGTATTGTAGTTCTACAATATGATAAAAATACATGAACCATTAGAAAAGGTATTGGATGAAAATCCCCTATGACTGTAATGAGGCTATAAACACAATGAAAGTCAAACCAATGTCACTTGTCGAGACAGTAACGGTTGATTCAGCCTAGTTTTAAATGGAGAAATAAAATCTAATTAATGAGAGATTAGGCAAGTAAATCACACTTATGAAAGATATTATGGTTTGGAAATTTTATTTACAATTATTACTGAGTGCGCTGCTTTTGTTCTAGATTTTCCCCCTGCAGAGAAATTGCTCAGATGCATAAAATAGATGCTACCAATGAAACAGTATATAACTCATGAGTGCTGCTTACTAACCATGCCACTTTTAAATAAATTCTTAATGGATTTATCCTTAATCATCTTTTCCCATCAGAACACAAAAAGGCACACAGATGAAGTGTAATAACAGGATATTTTAGTCAGCAAACCCTTATATAGAAAAGACTGCAGGAGAAACCTAAATAAGCAATGACAATAAAATAGCATATTTCTATGAATTACTATAAACACTCTCATGAACATAAAGATATCAGTTAACCAGCCAGAAGTCATCAGAAGATTCAATCAATGATGATGAAAAAGACAGTGTATGAATTATCTCTTCAAATGCATAGTTCATATTCAGGTACATGCGCATCCCTTTTGTACAAACAATTACTAATACTTTCACATAAACATAACCTTAGGAATCTCACCCTCTCATAAGTGAAAAAAGAAGATTAGAAGCTCATTGAATAATCAAGGCTGGCTAAATCACCCAATGTTCATCACATCTCCAGCACCCTCTTAGTGTTTACAGTTCCTTGTCTGTGATTGGCTCCTCCTTGATCTGCTGCAGTACTGCAAGATCACATGGCTGTGGGCTGCCCAGCTAAAAAAGAGAGACAAATCATCATAAAGAAGATCAGAATTCACTCTGAGCTATGTAACTGAGCCCAATGTACTGCAGAGATGTGTGGCCTACTTTTGAGTCGCATATAGCAGGAGTTACAATAGAGCTGTTGGTTTCGTATTCTGACTTCTGCTCCTGCTTCTGAGCCTCCCAAATCAGACCTGCAGTTAAAGCACTGCAAACACAAGATGAAAGAGCACATTGTTAGAAAGACGGAAGCCTCCATGTAATGCCTTATCGCACACTCACCTCCATATAAGAGCGAGAGAGAGAGAGAGAATCCTAGCTGGAGGTCAATGGCAGCAGCATAAGAGGATATGAAATTGAAGTAATAACACCAGCCGAAAGGACCAGAAATAACCCGGCAACGCGATTAGCAGGAGGACAATGCAACGTGAATGAGAGGATGAGTAGAAATACAAATGATTGGCATTAGGAGAATGATGAGGATGTGTGAGGAATGATTAAGCTCTTGATGAGTCACATACAGCTGCTCTGAAGGTAAAGGCATTGGAATAAATTCAGGAGGAAATTCAATAAGAATGAATTACGCCCACTGATAGCATCATTTATTTACAAATACTTGTCTGTGCTGTTTTAGCACTCGATTCAATATATAAATATGCTAAACTCATTATCCATGGTGCACACTCTAAGATTTGAGTGCTAACAGCAAATTATTGAGACTATATCACTGTGATCTAGACACACAGATTGCATGTTAAAATACATAAAGTATGCTTGATTATATTACTTGATGAATCACTTGATGAATTATACTTGCAAAATGTACACAAAAATGTAAATACACATCTATAATAGGGCAATTTTTACTGCACCAGGAAAATAATAAATAAGGTGCATTCTATAATTCTATTTTAATTTACATATACATGATGTGTATACATAAAAGATGGCACAGTACCAAACCAACATATAACTAGTAAAATTAGGCATGTTTCTTTCATGAAATGGGATTTTTGGTACAGGTGCAATCAAAAAAAAGTTACAGAAGCACAAATATTTCAGTTTTGGTATAAACAGATTTATGTAGTCCAGCCTTAAGAAGGCACATGGTTTACTCTTGATGCTTTATGCTCAGTTGAGAGAAATAAATGATAGTGTTTTAGGAAAGAAAGATAAGTGGGGCAGTGCTGTCAGTGCCTTTATCCATGAAGCAGTGAGAATTGGCATTTTGATTCTCTGTGTTGACATTTTGATTGCGTTTTATACGTGCACAGAACAACTGATTAGAATAATCGTAAAAGCAGGCAGAGCACATCAGTCAGGTTAGTCACTGATGAAGCCAGGCTGGACCTGACCTCGGAGTAGCTGAACGCTCACCTTGAAACAACTCAAATGATAACAGAGCCCCAGGGACTCGATGATCATGGCTGCTCCTTTGCCCAGTGGTGTATTACAGAGCGAACATATTTTCCTGCCACTCACTGACCTAGATTACAGAAAACATCATCTGAAGCCCAACAAAACAGACTTGCACACAGCCCATGGCTCATGTGAGGTGAAAACACATTTTGAAGACAACAAGAATATGGACATGTGAGAATGGTTGAGTGGTATGATTTAAATCAGCACTTCTCAACTGGTTTTGTTTCAAAAGCCCAATAGAGTATCAAAATAATTTAGCAATACTTAATGTCAAAAAAATCTATAATGCTGCATTCACATCAGCTAATTTTCACAAGCAATAGGTTCACTTCTCATTGAAATTAGTGTAGCGCAGCTCACACATGCCACTCTGAAACATGCTGCTTTCTGTTGGTCTTATTTTATTATTTTTACCAGTTGAGAACCACTGTTTTAGAGTGCTTAGATTACAATGACTTTTTCCTTTTTTTTAAAGTGATGAATACCTATTCCGTGGTGGAGCTCGAGGTTCTGGCTCTGGTGTAGTTGCGGATGGGGACCAGGACTGCCTGAGGGAGCTCATGGACTGAGATGACTGCAGAGTTGCAGACCCTGGACGTCCACTCTGGTACGATGAGGAGCCTGAGAGGGACGAATGAGGCCGGCTGTAGTCTGGTATGGACGAGGTGCTGTTAGATGTGCTCCAAGATGATCTCCAAGAAGAATTAGGCATATCGAGGTTGTCAAGAGACTCGCCTCTGCAAGCAAAGTTGGCTTGTCAGTAATATGCTTGAAACTAAGATCAATTTCATTTTCTTCACCATATTTTATTTGATAATTTCGTTACAAAGAAAATTACCTCCTGATGGGCAGATCATTCGGTTCTTTGGCGGTGACACCGGCAGCGCTCTGCTGGCGAATCCAGCTGTTGTCAGTGTTCAAGGAAGTCTTCTTTCTCATTTCATGAAGGATCTGCTGCCTCTCCACCTCAGCCTGAGACTGAGGATCTTTCTTATAGTCTCTATTGAACTCACCCACACCACCACTCGTTGCTTGAGTCAACCACAGACAAAAAAATCACCATTAATAACAAAGTGACAAGGTGTTAAAGACTTGGTAGACATCAAGAGCAAAAGCAATATTGATTTTAGATATTGTTCATCTGATTATATATAGTGGGGCCTGAATGTTCGAGACCACAGAGGCTATCTGAAATTCAAAATATAATGTAAACCTGGAAGTAAATGGTCAGATGTTCTTGAACATGACGCTTTAAAAATCACTCTAATAAGTAAATAGATAAACAAAAGAAACATTTTTTTAGCATTATTATAAATGTTGAAAACAACTACCTTGCTTAATATTTTAATGAAATTATTAGAATTTTGTGGATTATTCGATTAACATAAAGTTAAAACAAAAAAAACAGCTTTACAAAATATTTCTGTAACAATGTAAAAATCTTTATAGTCACTCTTGATCAATTTCATTCATCCTTGCTGTATAAATGAATTAATTACTTCTAAAAAATGACAAAAACGTCCAACAAACTTTTTAACGGTAGTGTAATGTGTGTTAAAAATGGTAAAAAACAAAACAAAACAAAAACAAAATAGATGCATCACTTGTGGTCTCAGACTTTTGGCCCCACTGTTGTTATATTACAGTTTTTAAATCAAAAACACACTTATGATCATGTGGGCACAGGCTCGATTACAACAGATTTCGCTGATATTGCATTTGTCAAATTTTCATAAATCAGGCCGAGCTGATTGGTTGGGCTGATTGATTGGGCTTGGGTCGAGCCGTGCACACCTCTCTCTGGATCTCTGTATTTCATGGCATTGAGGATGCTCCTCCTCTCAAGCTCTAGCTCACTCGCTGCCTGCTCTCTCTGGACCTTAGTGTTTTTCTTTCGCCTCAGTTCCTCTTCCAGCAGCCATCCTGCCAAACCCCTGTGTCTTCCATAGACACCTGCAGAGAGCCGCAGACTCTACAGCACTCATCTAACTCCAGCACTCTCAATGCGTGGCTCATTGACAACATGCTTTTGAGGAATCTGACACGATCCTTTACATAGCTGTCTCAGCGGATCCTTTTTGGTCAAAAGAACAATAGATACACCTAAAGGTTTAAAAAATAGATAAAAGCTGCACTGACCTTTAATATCTGGATTTACAACCTCATCAAGTTCTGGAGTTGATTTGGAAATAGATCTGAAAACCAGATTAGAAGGAAAAAAGATTACTCACAAGATTGTCTCACAAACATACAAATGAAAGATCGTATCAATGTATAAATCCTATATGGATACATAGCCTGAAAGCACTGCATTCATCTACAACTTTATTAAATACAAATGGGAGTGCAAACATCAGTGTCCTATTACCTGTGTGAGTAGGATAATTGAGGGTAAACATTGGTATAGCCAAAGGAGTCCACCTTACTGTGGCCAAACCGCAGAATCAGCACAGACAAGCAGATGTTCACATAGTCATGATTGAACAACATTAATAGAAGACAAATTAGTTTGGTTAATAATGCATGAGTAAAAAAAACAGACAAGGGCTGGGAAGTATGACCAGAATCTAAAATTTAGTATTGCAGTATCTGCATATATAAACATTATTTAGTTATTTAAAGTTATGAAACATTTATTTAAACATCTTGAGCACCAAATCAGTATATTGAAATGATTTCTTAAGAATGATGTGACACTGAAGACAGGATTTCAGCTTTGACATTTGATGTTAAATTGTAATAATATTTCACAAAAATGCCTTTTTACTGAATTTTCAACACATAAATGCAGCCTTGGTGAGCTAAAGAGACTTAAAAAACATTAAAAATAATTACTGCTGCACTTTTCGATAATACCATTAAATAACCATGTGGTACAGTAAATTAAATATTCTACAAAAGAAAGGTATATTATCTTATTTGGTTATACCATACAACTCTCATAGCTGCAAATTCATTTTCTTTAGTATAACATCATCCATTGATTTAACAATGCAAAGCAGCCCTGTGCACCGATATATACATATCATTCAACGCATAGAAGGTATTGCAAATTTATAGCGCCATGCCACCCAGCCCTAACACAGACAATGTTAGTTTAGTCAGGTTACTTTGGTATTTTAAGCAGCATTTGTCAAGCATGATATTCAGTGCCATTCCATCATGTTATTGTAATCTGACATACATGCTTGAGAAAATTATACATTCATATCAGTATGACACAGATAATGAGAGATGAGACATAAGTATATATATATATATGTTTATAAGTAAGAGAATCCAGGTAATGGCAAAACTCACTCTTGCTCCTGATATCTCTTCTGCTCTTCCAGTCGCCTCCTTTCCTCCTCTCTTCTATTCCTCTCTTTTTCCTGAAGGAGGCGCTCTTCTTCTTCTCTCTTCCTCCTCAGTTCCTCAAGGCGTTCTTGTTCCTCCCTCTTCCTCCTCTCATCCTCTAAACGCAGCCTCTCCTGTTCTCTTTTTTTCCTCTCCTCTACTTCTCTCTTCTTCTTCTCTTCCTCAAGGCGCTCTTGTTCTTCTCGTTTTCTCCTCTCTTCCTCTAAACGCAGCCACTCTTCTTCTCTTTTTTCCCTCTCTTGTTCTTCTCTCTTTTTCTTCTCTTCCTCAAGGCGCTCTTCTTCCTCTCTTCTTCTCCTCTCTTCCTCTAAACGCCGCATCTCCTGTTTCACAGCAATCAAAGGATTTATTTGGAGTTGGACAGTGACATACCACTTGCATATAAAATAATAGTCTATGGCAAAATCATCATCATTAAAATATGAAGTTTTGAAAAGGGTAAATTAGTTAGTAAATCAGTTATTACTTGTTTTTTTGTATATACATGATGTATATGTGGATATGATCTAATTATTGCTGAGGCTTCCATAAAATATTGACTTGCAATGATAATAAAATATTAGATATACCTCCTCATGTTTTCTGAAGTTCTCCTTCTCAAGCTCTTGCTGGGCCTTTCTCCACTCCTCATCAAGTTTTTCTTGGTCCTTCTTGTACTTCTCCTTCAGCAAGCCAAGCAAGGGGAAAACAGGAGAGAGAGGGGTAGAAAACAACAGGAAAATACCACTGATTATAACTAAACAATGCTTCAAACTACAAAATGCATAACTGCACTGTGTGTTTGGCATTTATTAGCAAACCTTCATCACCAGTCTAATTTCTACATTCTCAAGAAAAAAATAAACTCACAACATGAATATGATAAAACTATTTCATGCAACATAATATTTAATTAATAACAAAACTAGGTTAAACTTTATTTTTGATAGTCCACTTTAGACATTCTACTAACAGCAAGCAACTTTACTTGTACATGTCAACTAGCAGTCATTAGAGTATTAGTAGCTTAATATTTTCTAGCACTTTATATTGATGGGTCCACAACACAACATATTGACTATCAACATGTCAACTTATTCTACTAACCCTAAACCTACCCTATCAGTCTACTCTGAGAGTTAGTAGACATGTAGTTGCAAAGTAATGAGAATTTATTGACATGCAGTTACAGAGTTAATTATAGTTAGTATTATGTCTAAAATGGACTATCAAAATAAAGTGTAACCCATTTTGTTGATAAGTTTCTTAGTTTACAAAGCAAATATAATATCTACCTGCAGCAAACGCTCCTGCTCTTTCTGCCATTTCTCCTGTCGTTTGCGCTCTTCTTCAGGGTCCCAGGACCAGCGTGTATTGGATGTAGTGAGGGAGGGAACGGGCAGCTATAGAGCAGACATAGAAAACTCTTTTATTTATGAGCTGAACACTGGCCAAATAAATCTTTGCATGATCACATTGTCTTGACAAAGACCCAAAAAGAACAAAGCCCCAAAACGAACAGTATTGTTAATTAAACTACATAATTCCCAATTAATCAGATCAAATGCATGCCAACGATTTGAGTAAAAGAAAACACAACTAGGCACAACTTACATTTGATATTGCTGTATCCGATCCACCTGTAAAAACCAGCAACAATTAGATTCTTCTCAAAAAAGACAATGTAGCCTATATTTTTAACGAAACGCTTCTTGATAGCATGAAGGGAACACAGCATTCTATCCCAAATGTCTCACAGAATAATATCTGTTCAAATAAGAAACCCATAACTCAACAGTTCCATAAATGAATGTTAAATTAGAACCACATGCAATGGCTTGAATAACAAACACATGCAAAGTCTTCAATAACCAACCCAAATGAATAATGCATAAACACCTTTGGTCTGTCTTCAAATGCAATGTCACATGCAGAAGCACTGGTTATTAGTAAATCCCACATCCATGTCCAGCACAGCATGCACTATTCACATTCACAACTCAATACCAACACACTCCACACTGATTACTGATTCCTTTCTCTGAGCTGCTCCAAAAATCAGGGATATACAGCAAGGCTCACTTTAGTATGAGAAGGTAGTGCAGCCTAATATTCTTATCTGTCTCACACTGAATTCTTTCATTTATGCCCATGGGGAAATTCTCTGATATTATATTAATGTGGCAGGTATCAGCAAGATATGGACTGATGAACTTTCCTATTTGTTATTTAGAGTGCTTTGTATGTTGGTATGGTACCTGACATGCTGTCTTTAAGAGGTCTTAAAGAGTATGAATACATAAGAGAAAACTATAAAATAATAATGTTTGTTTGCACTGATAGTGAAAAAGTATCCAAAGTTCATCATTTTTTTAATAAGATTTCATGATCTGAGGCGATGTAAGATACAAGAGTCATTGCAATGTAAAATATGAATTTATGTGTTAACCTCTACTTTCTAAAGTACTCAGACTCCTGTAGACAGCATGTCAGAGCTTAGGGTGGAAGGGGACACTGCACACTCAACCCCCCTTTACCACAGAGGTAGACCAGAGAACTGACTGTGAGCCCTGCAGAGGGAAGAGCACAGAGGTTATGAGGGGCATCTGCTAGAGGGAGGAGGAGGAAGAGGATGGCAGGATGAAGACTTAGCGGTTTACCCACAGCCCCCGAAACACAAAGCCTAAACGCACCAGCACTTGACTGATGCTGTTCTGTTACCTTGTTCAAAAAACTCTGATCTCCTTTTTAAGTTTTTCAAAGTAATGGATTCTACATGGGAGATAAAAATGTTAGAAGAAGTTGAATCTGTACAAAGGAAAAAGTTCCAGGTACCCTGGTGAACTAGATTTAGCAATTAGTTAAAAAAATATTACATTTTCTTTTATTTATTTCGTTTTTAAATATAAAAATATATGTGCACATTGCTTGGCTATCTACTTTTTACTTTTTGGCTAGTTGAAGTTAATCAAAAACAAGCATTCTCGTCAATCTATGAAACAATCTCTGAAAAGATTAATTTTTTTGCACAACTTTTCTGCACAACATGCATGTAATAAAACAAGCATAGAAACAAACTACAAAAAACTTTCACAGAAGGTTTCCAAGCAATTAGCTGAAAAAAGTAATTTACCTTTATTATTTGAAGTCTCGGAATCCTCAAGGAAACCACCATTTATCCCATTCAAACCAAAATTCTGTTAAAAATAAGAGGTTTAGTATAAGAAGCATCAAAATTAAGTATCATGTTATTATTAGTTTACATTGTATTATTATTGCTTACATTGCCAGACTGTGAGCTGACATTCACAGTTTTCACAACCATATCCTTGGTTTGCTGGGATGTGAAATCCAGGTTGGTGCTGAGGTATGGCTCAGAGGGACCTAGAGGATCCAGACTGGTCAGATTGATGGTCTTATGGCTTTTAAATGGAAGGGAAGGTAGGTCTCTGCCCCAGTCTGATTGTGGCATGTCAACAAAATCATTTATTTCAAAAACACAGAATGAAAACAGATGTACGACTACAGACATAATACAGTACTATATTCTAAATAGTGGGGATGAAAGACAGACCACCTTCCCCTGCCATGCAGTCAGAATGAGCTCCACAAACAACAGGTTTACAAACAAGCTTACAGGTGCTCTCTGAACACAAACCATAAGCCTGCTAGTAAACACCGAAAATATTAATCTCTGATGTTAAAAAAGAACCACAAACTTTAGAAACCAAGATAATGAGAAATAATGTACACTGTTTAGGAAGAAAGAAAGGCATACCACATATACAGTAGACACCAGGACAGAAAAGCAGACAATAAATGACCCAAAAACTATTACAGTTAAAATGTGTTATTTTAATATCATTCAGTTATTTTTAAAAAGGAAAATTATGTTTTGCCTTTTTTGGAGCTTGACAGTCCACTACATCAGTGTAAAATATAATGTAAGCATTTTTTCTGCGCTTCACAGCAGCATAGAGGTGGAAATATATGTGACATAATATTTAATTATGTATATGATTTATAAAATATATAATATTGACAGTATTTACATTTTTTTTTTGAGTGAACTTTTCCTTTAAAAGTTGATACACTATTACTGCACATTACTACTGTATATTCTATCTTTGACAACAGAGTCAACCCAGAACAGAGGAACTTAGTGTGCTATATGACTAGCAAAGTGTCTGGTAATGTTATTTCTGCTGCTTTTGGTTAACTACGGAAGCTTTTTTTCAGACTTCCTCTGGTCATTTACTCATGTGAAGTTTGAGAGTGCTGTAGACTTACTATTCTTGCCATGTCTGCGGATGCCCATAAGCAGACTACCCTGCTGCAATGCCTCCTCCATAATGTTCTTCCACTCAATATAGCTCATGTCTGCCACCCTGTGGCCGTTCACTGTAAGGATCTCATCTCCAACCTTCACTTGACCAAGCTCAGCTGTGCTGCCTTCTCACACACACAGAATGAAACAGACAATTTTCTTAACTAAAAATAATAACAGTGCCAAATTAACCTCTGTGAATGAATGAATTGAGCATTTTTATAGTGCTTTTTTTGTGTATTGCTATACACACAAAGGGCTTTACAATTATATGAGGGGGTCTCTCTTCAACCACACACCAGCTACAGGTGGAGAGGAGAGAGAGATAGAACCAGTCAAGTGGATGGAGACTATTGGGAGGCCACAATAGACAAGGGCCAGTGGAGGGTATTTGTCAAGGACACCAGGGTTACACCCCTACTCTTTACAAGTGTCATGGGATTTTTAAATGGCCTCGGTTTAATGTCTCATCTGAAAGACGGTGCACTTTGATGCACTGTATAGTGTATGACTGTATAGGCCTCTCTAACTCCTCTACTAACAGCAACCTAGTTTTCCCAAGAGGTGTCCCATCCAGGTACTGACTAGGCTAAGCCCTGTTTAGCTTCCGTGGGCAACCAGACTTTGGCTGCTGGGTGATATGTCTGTGGTAACTGTAATTTAGATAACATTTAGCATTCCAAACAATGCATTATTGTAAATTTGGTTGAATTTGTTGATTGCTGTGTTTGGAAACTAGAGGCTCTGTCCTATGTACTGTAGCAGATGCTGTCTGAAGCAGCAGTACTTCATGCATCACTGTGCAGCACATGAGATCTGATTTGATATTTTTCTTTTACCTGGAATTACAGATTTGACACGGGCCCCTGTGGAGTCCCAGTCGCTCTGGAAGCCAAAGTCCCGGCTACTGTTGGGTTTCTGATTCAGGCTGATCCTCATCTCACTGTAGTCCACCTGGAAGACACAGACAAGTCAGTTATACACAGAAAATTAAGTGATTTAATTTTTTGGAGTGTGCGATTGAGATTTATTACCATAAAATTTGGATGGGACAGCATTTACATCCAAACTGTCACAAAAGGTAGCACAGATTCCAAAATGTAGCTTTAAAATTGTTAAATGATTTGGATAAAGTCAAGATTAAAGGAATATAAAGTGCTTGTGTATCTGTCACTGCAAATGGAATTTACTTGTGCTTTAGAAAACTGAATGTAGTTGCAAGTGTGTGGGTGAGATTTGTGAGTTCAGAGTCTCACTTTACCTCATTAGAAGGGATGAGCGGGGATGTAGATTTGGGCAGGGGGGACACTCTGTTGACAGGAGGGACAGGAGATGGGGTTTTCTCCTCTTCCTCCTCTTCATCACTGCTTTGCACAGGACTTTCCTGGGAAATATCTTCATCCTCTTTCAAATACTGAGCATATCGGTTGGAAACTGTAGTTTTCTTGAGGCTGTCTGTCTCTCCATTTGTGCGCTTAAGAGAGTCATCCACCTAAAAGGTTTTTAATACCATACACTAAGTATTTTCACAAAAAACTGAACTCTGAGGTGTATTCATTCTTTGCTGTTATATTTAATAGATTAGAAAAGATAGTGACTCATCATTTTAAACATGAGTCTAAAAAATGCATCTTAACAGCTTTAGTAGTTTGATAATGTTCAGAAAGTGACCCGATTACATCATTCTCAGTGCTTTATGGGAGTGAGTGGACACTTTATTTGCAGATAAATGGGTAATGTAGCTAATAATATGTCAATCATGGTTAATGTGTTTTTAAATGGTATTTTTAAAAATCTAAGGAATTTTACTTTCAGAATCAGATTGCTGCAATCCATAATGAGATGTTATGATTTCTCAAAAAACATTTACTCTAGTAAAACTAACTTTATAATTCATATGTAATTACATCAATGTTTCACTGTAAATTGATCACAGCTGTGGCGAGTAGCACAAAGTTGTCATAGAAGTTGATTCACTAAAAAAGCCCATTAAATAGGTCTTGATGTCTTGGTGCCCACTCACCGTACACGCTCTGGGAAGGGAGGCAATTCGATTGGCCTGTGTGCCAAACGGCCTGGGCGTGACTACAGAGGTGAGTCTTGCGCTATCTGATCTCTGGTAGCTCCTGGGGAGGGAGGCAGAAACTTGATCCAGCCCAGACTGCTTTGTATCCATTGAACTGGGTTTATACAAAGAGCTAATGGGGCCGCTAGAGTTCTTGACTGGCTTAGTGTTGCTAATCAACTCTGAGCTTTTGAGAATGCTGCTGGTTGTACTGACACTGGTGGGCTTAATCAGACTAGTGTTGCTGCTGGAGAAGGCAGGAACTGGATCGTCCAAAAGGCTTTGGGTCGTTGTCTGACTTTGCTCAATGTTCTTATTCATTTTCAGTGGGATATCTGGGCTGGAGCGATCACGTTTGGTATGAAGATCTGTCTGATCTAATGCCAGAGTGCCAGCGACAGGTTCCTTTTCTCTCAGAGATGGTATGGAGGGCAGTGAAGGTTTGTCCTTTGGGGTGTAAGGGGTGTCAATGGTGTAGCTACGTGCTGGCAGAGTTCTGATTCGGGGTACAGGTTCTTCGAAGACATCATCAGAGATGGAGTTAAAGCTGTCCCTGTAGTTGCTTTGTTGTCGGCTCTCTCTAAAAAGGGGCAGGAGTGAAAGAGGCAGGGCAAGAACCACGATTAGATTACACTTTTACATTGAGCAGATGACGGATCAGTGAAAGTAGAACATACTACACTCTCCGCACTAAGAGCAACACCATGACAAAAACATAGACCGTTTCCTCATAATAAAATAAAATATTAAATGAAGTATTAAATTCAATTTATGAAATATAAATTTTTATATTAAATTAAAAATAAAATGTACAGTTTTGTACTGTTTAAGCTTCACACGACTACTTGATTTAATGTATGTTAAGTATGCTCACCTCTCATCCTGCATTTCCTTGAAGGTCTTTGATTTCCTGATGCCACCTGAAGCGATCTGCTCAATCTGCTCTCTCTCCTCTTTCTTCTTCACAATGTCAGAATTCACACTCCTGCGCTTATTCTTCCACCTTGTAAGATCCTGCAGGGATAAGGAGAAAGACGCTCAGCCTCCATAACTGGAGCGCAGGTGCTTATTCATAAGCAGTAGCGGTAGGAGGGACGGTTCAGGGGAAGGGTGGAGAGACACAAGGACAGATTGAGAAGTGAGGGAGAACTAGATTTTGTCGGTGTCCTATTTTGCCTGTTTGGCTCCACCCGACTCCTTTTCCCATGTGAAATAGGGGCCTGTATATGACCTAAATGCTTTACTGAAGCTCAGTCCAACCACACGATAACGTACCACTAAGCAGTTACAGACTACTTATTATTGATGTGATTGTGTGGCTTGAGGTGAGGAAATGCTACAGTCTTAAATTTCACAGAACCACAGGTCAAACAGCTGCAGATATATACATGGTCAGTAACAAAACCTTGTGATCTGATACTCACATCTTGCCATTTATCCTCATTCTCCTTCAACCGAGCACGCATCTTCTGCATCTCTTCAACTCGCAACTCCATCGACAAGTTACTGAGGTTCATCTCAGTAACTTGTCTTATCTCACCCTCGGTGATGTCACTCACTGATTTGCTCCTGTAAACAGATGTTTTTCCAAAAACATTAGCAGTCAGGTAAAAAAGCCATACCTTACAATGGAAAAACGATTTAGTGGATTGTAGACATTCAGCTTTTTGGTATTAGTAAAAGTGTTGCATGCTCTCATCATGCAATTACACATAATAGAAATGTACAAAATAAAATACAAAAGGGTTAGTAAAACAGCAGGAACATTCCAAATATTCTTCAAGCCACAATTAGTTGTCTTAATGAACAACTAATGAGTTGTCACAAATGTTATGTAGCAACTCAGTGGGTTAGTAGGTAATGAGTGACCTTTTAAATCACTTTCACTCATTTGTCTTACCTGTGAGAGCACAATATTTCTGAATTACAGAAATAGCTGTGCTTTTGGATATTTCCAGAACAATTTGATTCACACAGATGTGGATTAAAGCAGCCAGCAGTGTGCTTGTCTGTAGACTACAGACGTCAGTGCTTAATGTTAGACTACAGACTGAGTGTCAGTGCTTAATGTTGGGGAAAAACAGAGGAAACAAAGGCCTACACCGCATCCATGACCACACACACACACACACAAGTGTGCTGTGCCTGCACAATGCCACAACTCACCCTTCACTACCAGAGCTTCTCTGGAGCAGTCTAGGGAACCAAAGAGAACCACAACAATAACACAGTCATATATTGGTGTGAGAATTGATATTTTTTATTGACTGACCAATAAAGACCAATAAAGTGTTGTATGCTCAACAAGTCTGCATTTATTTGATCAAAATACAATTAAAAAAATTTTAAATGTTATACAATAACTGATTAAATGTTAATATATTTTAAAATATAATTTATTCATCTGAGGACAAAGCTGAATTTTCACAACAATAACATTTTAAAATGTCTTTACTGTCCCTTTTGATCAATTTAATGCAACCTTGCTGAAAAAAAAAGTATTAATTTCTTTAAAAAAAAAAAATCACTGATCACAAACTTTTAAACGGCAGTCAAGAGCTTAGTCACAGCACTCCAGCCACAATCAAGTGCATAGTAAATTTTTTAACAGTAGATACAGTCATGTTTCAACATTCAGTTAATTCTCTAATTACAGACCCAGCTGTCTGGCATTTAAAATGCGCAAACATAATATTAAGCGCCAGTTGTAACTTGGTTTCAGTGCAGTTTAAGATTGAATGACATCATTGGAAACTTGTAGAATTCCCCACCAATCTCAGTGCGGTTGCTCTTTTTAATGCCCCGACATTACATGGACTCTGATCAAATGAAATGTTGTACTTGGGGTTCAAGTGCTAGGTGTGTTTCCATGGTCACATAAGTGTAAGTTCCAGCTTCCACAGGATCACAAGGGTGTGGGGAATTTGGAGCTAAAGTGCATTGTAAGCAACCTCGTAAAGAGTGAATGTGTCTGACTGGATCATTTATAGACATTGCTCAGGTTTTAAAATTCCTCTAAAGCATAGCTGGATACACTAGCACAAGCCTTTTACTTAAACGAAAGTTACAGCAATAGAGTCTGTACATGATGTATCAGTTTCTTTGATGCATTCATCACCAGAATCAGTCTTTTTATTAAACACAAACAAAATGCAATTCACAGACAACTTTTCAGTCTCTGCAAAGACAAAACAGGGTTATCTGTATGGCAAAACTTACTTTATGCATCCTAATTCAATTATGTTAATAAATAAATAAATGCTAAAAATAAAAAATAAATGTTATATTTAAAGTAAACAAAGTTAAAGACCAAATAAATAAACCACTTATCCACCTTTCAGAGCTGCTACAGGTAAATAATTAGAAGAATAATAAACTGCATAAAAACGCAAAATTATTTGTACTACAAACCTGTGTATTTATGATTACACCATATAATTACAAATACCAGTTTGCAACATGCTATACCCGCTCTTATGTTAAAAATAGGGTGGGTGAAACACAGCATGGATCAAATTTCAATGCTGAGAACCATTTTGACATCAAGACTTGCACAATCCAAAAAGAAGTTTAATTCTGAAGCCAGTCCATTATAATTCAAGAGAAATTAAAAATATCTACAGTACCTGTTACAATTATTCATCAAGTGGTAGGTCTCATGCAATCAAAGTCACACTCATATTAAACTCACAAACATCTGCCAATGCCAGAATCAGATCATAGTTAACACGAGAATGGGAAAAGTACACCGCAGCTGAGATCACGATGACAAGCACACAAGCATTTTTGCAGGCTCAGAAACCTAACCTCTCCACCATCAGCCTCTTTCGGTATCGCACACGGCTGGCCTCTCTGATGGCTTGCCATTTCTGCATGTCTTCCTCGCTGCAAGAGAAAGAAACACCAGGAGCTTCTCTTTCCATCTTTCCTTGGGTATTTAAAGCATTTAGCTTCCTAAGTAGCATATCATCTGCCTTGAGGTGCTTTTCTGCTCCGTGTTTAATCTCTGGCTTGTGCTGTCGGGGTTCAACTGGGTCGCACATCAGCTTGGCCTTCAGTTTTGGTGGCAAAGCCCATGCCTCTGGAATAGGAACAGGGTGGTAGTTATCAGGGGCCCCAGACAGAGAGCGATGACCGACTTGCTGTTGAGCCCTTCGGAAAACCACATCATCTTTTTCAACATCAGGATAAACGGGTTCACCCTCACGGCGAGGCTGAATTACCACCATGACGTCAGCCTCCGATCTGCGGCGAGGCATGAGGAAGTTACCATACTTCAACTTGGCCAGGTCATCGCTCGAGTGGAAGGTATTTGTACGACGTGTGAACATATCGTCATTTTCCAAATCGGGCAGGATGTCGGCAGAAACGTTGTATGGGTCATTAGGGTGTTCACGCCCAAGGAGGGGACGCTTTTCACATTTTATGAGTCTGGGGCCAGAGGCGGGATCCGGTCTGGGCCAAAAATCAGGGGGCTTTAAATTCTGTAGCCCAGCAGTCTGCTGAGCAACCGTGAGATGTGGAGTTTGAGAACTGTGGTGAATGAAAGGAGAAAAGTGTAAAGGAAGGATTCAGAACATGCAAGGGGACAGTAGGAGAATGCAAGAGTAAGAATCAATAAGCAAGAGTAGAGCATGCAGGAGAGTGCTAGTAACCATGTGATAAATAAGTAACAGCAGCATTATACAAATTCTGTGTGCTCTGGATTTTTGGAAAAGCAGCACTCTGCCACGAAATACTACAAATTTATATTTACTAAAAGTTCTCAAGAATCTTGAAGCGGACCACACAATTGTTCATAGCAACTACGACTTTTGAGGCTGGTTCACACAAAGCATGATAACTACAACAATAACTATAAAGTTTTAATTATTACTCAAATTTTGTTTAAATAGTGATGTCTACACCACAACTGTAATGATAGCAAAATAAAGAAACTATATTACTGGCATCACATTCAGAACGATATATTTTCCCAGATAATAAATGATAAAAACACTAAGAGCCAATCGAATTCCATCAGACTTTAAAGTGTTTGAGAATGTAATGTGCCACAATGTATGTAACTACAGTTGTAATAAACAGAATCTTATTATGTGTTGGTGTTGATGCTAATATACTTATTTTACATAGTTATTTGTTTTTGTTTTGAAAGGGCCTTGAAGCTCCAAAAATGAACCAAAATAGTTATAAATGTAGTGCATAAAATGGATTTGTTATGTTCCACATCTTCTGAAGCCATATTATAGCTTTGTGTAAGGAAAAGGCAGAAATTTGTTACTATAATATACAAGTTATTATTCACTGATAATCTTCCCTTTCAATCCAGTACTCAAATAAAACTCACTGACTCGTAATATAGTCTTGTTTTTTAAGAAATAACTTATTTGAGAGTCTTACTGAAAAGTTTTGTCCTTTTCTCACACAATTTATGTGGCTTCACTTGTAATGAGTTGCTTGAAGCACTTTCATTGCTATGAACAATGTTGTCGGAAAAGAGCAGTATAAAGATTCATTTCTGGGTGAACTGTCCTTTAAACCATCTCTGAATTACATGAATACTATTCTAACAATACGAACCTTCTCACCATTTCCATTTGGATAAAAATGCACTTATTTGGTGACATCACTAACATTCATGATGATTTCGAATAAAAACACTACATGTTAGTAAGCACCAGTTCATACATTTATTAGAACATGAGGAAAAGCTGATTGGGGGAAGTGAGTAGATGTCCAGTCCCTAATGCATATAAGGCTGTGATAAGGACCTGAGAGTGGAAGTGAGGCTGGACTGAGCGAGGCCTTCAGGTGCATGGGAGTGAGAGGATGGGGGTTCAGACTGAGTGCGAGAGAAAGTAGGTACAGAGAGCCAGGGGTTGACGTCACCGTCTGATTCTTCAGAGGATGAACCTGACTTCTTGTGGCTGGAAAATGTGAGGTAAAAGAGCACAGAAAAAGACAGGGGAGAAAGGTTAGAAACCATCACCACAGAGATGACAGAGAGGTAACAGAGAAGCCTTAGTGATAAAGCAAATTAGCAAAAAAAGGAAACCTGAGGGTGCAACAAAAGTATGTGGAGATTTAAGCCACACTTAAATTCTAAGAAGGTTTGAGCAAAACTGATGTACTTTTTTGATGTACTGTTTAAAATCAAGACAAAAACTAATAGGAAATTTGGACATTTAATCAGTCGATTTTGTAGAACCTATGTAGATGTAGAAATGCAATGACATTTAAGTGTGACCTAAGTGGCCAAATATTGTACTTTGTTGTGTTAGAAATTAAAATCTAAACATTAACGGACTGATTGAGAGGGCTGGGAATTGAGAACTTATTTAGATTTCATAAAAATTACTAGAACTGCAATTTTTTTTTACATTTTAATTTTTAAATGATTTTGATGAACAGTTGCCAATTTTAATAAATATGAAGATGTGATTAATTTAGATGTGTGTTGTTGTTTTTTTCTTTTTTGCCTCAGTACTGGACAGACCTGAAACCTTGGATCTTCCTGTACCAAGGTCGGCGCTGAGAGCCCAGTTTGATCTTCTTAACGTGTGCGTCCTCCTCAGGTGTCCAGAACTTGGGCAGAAATTTATCAAAAGGCACTGTTACAGACGGTTGAGGGGTCAGGGCTACTTTACGGGCATAAAGATCATCTTGAACAGGATCAGCATAGCCAAACTCATCATCCTCTTCCTCAGAGTCATCATAAACGCAGACACCAGCCGATACAGGTCTCCTGTAAGTCCTCTGAAGCGACTCTGAAGACTGACTGCTGCTCAAAAGACAGCCATTTTTGTTACATACTGCCAATGATCAATGCACATCAAACCATCCACGATTAACAAGCACAGCAAACAAAATAAAAAGCAAACACTGAAAACAAAATGTTTCAAAAAAGTCCACACTATAGTTGAAAATCAAGCGAAATAAACACCATGGAGAAATCCCACAGTTAGCACTGATAAAATGGCAAACAGATGCATATCAATGATGCCAGTTCTGACCTGAGATGGGTCAGTGTCTGCCAGGACGAATTACTGACAGCCACCTGTGACCTGGTAGTACACGGGACAGCAGCTGTTTCCAGGTGGCTCATGGGTAAGGCAAAGTTGGTTGGAGCGACAGGGAAAGGGCTGTGAAATCTACGGCTAGCGAGGTCATCTAGAACCACGTCGGGATCTGGTCGATCTGGATCCGAATCACTGCTCTCATACTGATAGGCCAAAGACGGGTGAGCAGCTGTCTGGGATTTCAAACTGGTAATAGATGAAGGGTCTGAACCTGCCCTCTCATGTCTGGGATGGACCGCCAGTGATGGTCACAAAAGCATAATGCCAAGATATAGTGGGATATATAAGCACCAGCAAAGACAAACCAACAAAGGAGGAATGTAATGATAATGAATCTAGAAAAAGTGAATGATCAAAAGTTGCAGATTTCAAAGCACACTGTGAGACACTGTTGGTACTTTTAAAATGCAAGAGGATTTATAATGTATATATTTTTTTCCTTGCAGAAAAATCTGAGAAGCTGGAGACTAAAGATTATTTTGGTATCATTTAATTGCTGTATGAGATGGAAACTTGTTTATTTTGGTCTGGATAACATCATATATCATTGGTCACGTTTCAGCTAAATATATGCCATCCATTGGAAACCCCCTGTGATCTGTATTGTGTAGATTTGCTTTACCTTGTAAAAGTGCCATCTTCTTCTGTGTACATAGGGCTAGCCCAGCTTCTTCTGTTGTCATCATTCCGCTCTGCACGTTTCTTGCGTAATGGTGCTGGAACATAGCCTGACTGCTTGTCCTTTGTTGGCAGGAACTGATTGAACTGAGTGGTGGTCTTGGGTGCTACGACCAGTGAACGGCGGTATTCTTTATTTTCTGACATCATGAAGCTCAGATCTGCTTCAGGGTCACTGCCACAGCCTTGAGAAACAGCACAGACACACAGGAGTGTGAGCAATACACACAAACACCCATGATTGTTTTTCTGTCCTGGTGGGGACTTTCCATTGACTTTCAGTGCTTTTATAATGATGTTTATAACCCATAGCCCTCAACCTAACACTTACAGTATGTAATGAAATAACTTTTTTGAAATTTCAGATTCACAAAAATCATTGTTTTTACAGTATTTTTGATTTTTGAATAAATGTGGCCTAAGCATAAAAGACTTCTTTAGAAAATCTCTAACTTTTAAATGGTAGTGTTCTCAAAAATGTCTTCCTTGTCCAAATACAAGACAAGCAGTGCACTCATGCACATACTTCTATGTAGTAAACATGGAAGTGGGAAGCGACTGACTCATTGACAGGTCAGTGGGATAAAAAAAAAAAAAAGTCCCTCTGTAGTGAACGTGTAGAAAGCCCAGAACACTAATTACATGAGCTGCTAATTACATCAGCACCTTTCTCATGAGCTACAATTGAGCCCCTGAGACCATGACGGAGTAGAAAGCTGCTAATGCCACTGAAATGCAACCATGTAGAAGAATACGACTGGAGGGAAGCTTGCACTTTCCATCAAAACTGTATCTGCTGACTGTCACACTCAGCAAAATATAGCTCATGGCAAAAAACCTTAAATGACATTACTCACACACCACTAGAGGGCACCAAGCATTTGTTTTGACAGACAAGAGTTAATCAATAAACTACAATGCAGCTTAAGTTTAGCTTTTATTTTCCATGGCA
This sequence comes from Enteromius radiatus, assembly GCA_032357445.1. Taxonomy (NCBI): domain Eukaryota; kingdom Metazoa; phylum Chordata; class Actinopteri; order Cypriniformes; family Cyprinidae; genus Enteromius; species Enteromius radiatus. The sequence continues at coordinate 10,648,836 of JAUCMS010000153.1, read as the reverse complement.
CAGCTTATTTCACTTGCTCTGTTTGAGTGCTTTTATTGTGCAAAAAACACAAAACGAGCGGCCAAACTTCACTTGTCATACAACTACTCATCTCTGACTGCCTCAAAGTCAAGTTAGAACACATAAGAGAGACTTAAGAGACTGAAGAGTCTTACCCTCGCTGCTGCCTTTGAGTGTAGCGTCTGAGGATGTGCTATAAGTTCTGGAGCCCAGTGAGTCAAGGCTGTCTAGAGAGTCTTCTCTCCTGTGTCCGGCTCGTATTGGAAAGAGCTCTTCTTTCTCTGAGTACCAGCTATCTCTACAAGAGCTGTTTCGCACACTGCCCCGCCGTGATGTGCAATCCTCTAGTGTCTGTCGAGCACAAGGGTGTGAGTGTGAGAGACCAACACACAGCGTGCACAAGGGAAAAACACAAACAACAAACACAGCATACAGCCTTCATCAGAGCATAAACAGTCTTACTCATGAGAAACTTTTCTATTGCAAATCATCCCATTGAAGCTGATCATGTACATAAAAGTCCATTAAACTCATGTTCTAATATGGGTGTGTAAAATTTGCATGGCTATATGCAATAATATATATATATATATATATATATAATTAGCAGGGTACAATTCTATTCAAATTCAAATAAATGTGTTCAAATAAATACATTTTCTATGGTCTTACATAAATGTCAGTATCAAAGAAATTGATTCCTGTTCAATGACTGTTCTTCAATGTTAAGTTAAACCATGAGACCAGCCTGCTGTATTCTAAGTAAGATATTTTAAATACCAGAATGGATATAAAATGAGATTTACATGGTCAGTTAGTCTAGAGGAATCCATGGTATTTAAAAACAACTATTTAGCACCTAAAAGTAAATACTGCAGTCAAAAACTTCATAATATCAAAAATATCTTACCTTATATAGTGCTGTGCCGAGTAATCCCTCGAAAGCCTTTAGTTTTAGGTAAGGTCCATTATAAAAAGGATCAGCATGTGCCTTTCTGCCTAACCAGTATATGGTGATCAGTACCTAGGAAACAAATCAACAACTGTATTAGAACATATTGCAGCAATGATAGAATTCAGTGATAAAATCCAAGGCTACTTCCCTGGCTGCACGCTGAGACTAATTAGATCGAAGTTAAAGTTAAAGTCATTATATACCATGGGCCAAAAAATATTAGGACACTTTTTACTTTTTTTTTCTTGCTTAAAATATTTCTTAAATTACTCTAATGTTAATTTTAATGCAGGTATAAAGATTGCTGATGTTTGACAAAGTGTTTAAATATTTTTTGGGGTAAATTTTAAAGAATATACACTATTCTAAAGTGTGGGATCATTATGTTTTTATTTATTAAAAAGTGACATTGAAGAATTGTACATGATACAAAACAATCTACATTTTAGAATGATTTCCAAAGAATCCTATGATACTAAAGCTGATGAAAATTCAACTTCATCCAAACAGGAATAAATTACATTTTAAAATATATTCAAATAGAAAACAGCTATTTTATTTAACAAGATTGTATTATTTTCTGTTTCACATAAATGCAGTCTTGGTGAGCAAAAGAGACTTCTTTCAAAAACATAAAAAAAAATCATACTGACCCCAAACTTTTAAAGGGTACTTTACATTATCACATTGGAATATCTTGAAATCTACCACCATACATATATAGTATGGCCTGCATATTTGACCTGACTTTTAGATAAAGCTTCTTGAAATGTTTCTATTATATACTACCACTGAGTTACTTTAAGAGATAAACAGACAACAACAAACCACATTATGGAAGCTGCAAAGTGAGCATTTTATTTGACACTGCATGAATAAATCTAGACTCCTAAAACTCATATTTCAAATAAACAAATTAGGAGATAAACATGAGCAACCCAAATAACTCTGCATTAGCACTTACATTTTTGAGCCTCCTGCTGCTCTCCTGGTGCCTGTAGAGAAGAGGTGTTTGGTTAATCACTCACAGCCTGGAAAAAAGACAATAAAACACAGTGGGCATGTTTTGGGTCTCTGTGTGCCCTGGTGAATGAGCTAGAAGGTGAAAGCAAAATCCCATCAGGCCAGCTCTATACAATAGGATACACACTGAAAACACGTTCACTCAGACAACAGCTAAATAACCCTACTAAAACTAGCTCCATTCTAAAGTGACAGTATATATTTTCTGTTAGAAATGCGACAAGCACATAAACAACAATAAGACACAGTACATGTACTGTGTATGTTCTACTTTTATGTCACCTTCTTGTCCTTGGCAGTTATTTATAAGCGCTGCCACACAAGGAGAAGATCAAATAGGATCACAATAAAAATACCAAATACCTTAATGTGAAACGTCAATGGAATTCTGAAACTAAGATCCCCGACATCCTGTTTCTGTGTGTGCAACTGAGGTATTTCCTTCTCTGATGTTTGGACCAAGGAGATTATATAATACTTAAGCCATTTGCTTTCAGAATTGGAGGTGCCATACTTAATAGCTAAACTTTGACTGGCTCTTCCTTGCATAAGCCTATGCCTTAACATGAAACAACATAAATATGAACAATAAATAACACCCATTTCACTAGAAATATAGATAATATAATACAATGACACTGGGAGGACCTGCACTGCGGGTACATACCATCCTGACACAACAGAGCACATTCAGAGAGTACACTAACAATACACTATCAAGGTTAATGCATTTTAGTTGTGACAGTCATGATGCAAGATTTATGACACAAGCTACAGTGTTCAACAGCTGAGAGGTTGGAGAGCAATTATGCTAGTCAGCGACCTGTGTGTTTTTCAAACTGGTGAACCTGTATGACATGTCCAACTTGCTGAATGAAGGCGTTCACTGCTCCCGATAGCAATTTATTGCTCCAATAAAAGACGTAAGAGGAAAAAAAACTGTATGTGCCTGACATCGGAACAAAGTCCACATTTACAAAGCTGCTGGAAAAAAAAGTCAAGAACATTCTGCCTTAAACGCTTGTTACCTAATGATCATTTATGAGCTTTAAAAAGCCAAGGGACTCTTTGTTGGGGTGAGAAAAGATTGAACCTCAAGGGTGTATTTTGGTTTCATGTGATCAGCTGTTTGCTCACATGAATATGAGATAGATATTTATCAGCAAATCCTATGTGAGAAAAAATAGATCAAATGATATTACCTAACAGAGAAGGCACTGATCTGGAAAGCAAAAGCAAAATCAGCAAATCAGCATTTCTGATCAAATATTATCATAGAGTATGAAAAAAGAAAGAAATTTCTGTCTTAGCCTGTTTACTCTTAAGCTGAAATGAAGATTTTTTAATGTACTGGACCTCTATTCCTTGCACAATTACAATGACTGAGCTTTTCAAATATTAAAAAGAATGCAAACACACCATAAACCAATAAAATGCATCATAAAAGTAGTCAGCAACACTTACATTTTGGTTTCTTCTTCGGAAAAAGCTATAATAAATGGCGTTGGCTTGCAAAATATGCAAATAAAGCACATGGACTACTTTCCCTAAAACTCTTATAGAGCATTTTGTTTTATATGTTTTGGAGCTTGAAAGCATCTGTTCTAATTCATTATATCGAAAAGAGTGGCCAGTATTTTTATAAAAAAATACCTTTCAAATATTGACTTTTTGGGGTGAACTACCCCTTTAAGTTGTTAACACTGGCTAATGTAAAAAAAAATAAAAGTAGTGGCACTGGTGTTTAACAGCCACTGCCACTGTTATTTCTCCATCCTAAGAGAACTGTGGCTGGAACATTCCAATTGCAACAGCTCATTTTTCTACTCAAAACACTGTCAAACATAATCAGAGACAAATGCTTTTCAATGGGGTCTCTATTCACACAACAGACTTTAAATGCTTTGAACTAATGTGTCTAAACAAGTACAAGACTGCGTCAAATTGCTTATAATCACCCGTCTGTTCTGAAGGCAAAAGGAAAAAAATGTTTGCATGTTTGTGAGAAAATAATGTTTGCACTGTTACATTCTCACAAAAGATAACATCAACCTGGTGCATTCTGTAAGATTTGCATGTAATGAGCTCAGAATATAAGCTGCATTCCCAAAAGCTGGGCCTGAACATCGAGTCAGTGTCACAAACAAGTGCTGTACTAGCCCGTGGGAAAGTCACATCGACATTTAGGATGTGTCTCTCTCTAGAAACCAAACCATTTCTCTATGTGTGATTATTGTGTCATGTCAAAGGGGAACACAATAGAAGTTTCTAAATGATACTATGCTGTTTCACTTTAAACAATGTCCAAACCACAGAGGCTCATACAGATGTTGTGCAGTGAAAAAGCATAGTCTACAATAGAGATAGAATATTGCCCACGCATAATCTAAAATACTTACACATGGACAAAGTCCAGCCCTCAGTTACACAATATCCAAGACATATTTCTGGAATTTTCAAGTCATACTGTACATCCGTCTTAAATATCAAAATGATTCATGTTCATAAAAATCTGGTTAAGACCTGCCAGTCCCTTTTGGGCAACGCAATAAAGTGATGCAGTGAAAATGGTCTGCAGGTTCATGAAACATCAACAACCCTTATTTACAAAGCCTATAATTCAGGGTGTGTGTGTGTGTGCGTGTGTGTGCATAGCTGGGATATTAAGACCTCACAGCCCAGTTCAGTAACATTCAAAGGGTAAAGAATGTTACTGGTTTTATGAACAACTGCTAATAATGAGTCACGTCAGATTGCATCAATCTCTCTTTGTGTTTTTACTTTAAAAAAGTCTTCACTCACAGCCCTATGATACGACATAAACATTTCAATGGAGGTGTCGGCTGTGATTGATATAATTCCTCCCAAAAGACTTACATCCTTACCCGAATCACCAGTTATAATCCACAAGTAAACATTGTAAAGACATCATTTTCACTAGCCAGATGAGCGTGTCAAACAAATGCAGCTCTTGTTGGTCTGTGTGGACAATTGAGTAATTCACAATGTTCCAGTGTTCATGTCACAGACACCACTGATGCCATCCAGTGCCACTCTCTATTGAGAAAATAACCTATTCACACTCTTATAATGAAAATCTTATATTACAGTTTACAATACTGTGAATGCTGTGCTGCTTAACACAGGTTTGTTTTGAAGAATTGAAGTAAAAAAAAACAAAACAAAAACAGCATTTTCAGTCTGGCTGAATAAAAATTATTACTTTTTTTACTTATAAAAATATGCTGACCCTACACCTTTGAATGGTAGTATTTAAATCTAATAAAAAGAAATATAGCATTTACCATTTCAATTTTCCAGTATTTCTTTTTTACTTAAACATAAAAATAGCCTCAAACAAAGCATCTGCATGTACTAAGAGAAGAGAAGTGGTTTATCTGGGAATCAGTTCTGCGCTGGAGCATGAGATGAGGATATTGGCTGTTAATAAAAACAATATTGTTAACGCCACACTGCTCTGAAACCTCAGAAAAAGATACAGAATGACATGAAGCCAGAGCATGTGTGATCACATTTCATTTAGGATTAATTTGGTTCTCTTATTTGAAGCTATGTACAGTATAGAGTCTAAATACCTGATGGTTGTCCGTCAGGAAAAACATGTACACTGTCTGAAGTCAAAAAGTGAGGTTTTATCAACACTCTAAATCTCTAAAAGGCACAACTCTACTACTGAAATGCAATAAGAGATACAATTCTTTATCATTAACAATAATCAATGAGACAATAATAAAACACAGAGACAAAGTTCAGCCAGCTACAATGACAAGTAGAAACCTTCTGAACCATCACTAGTCATACTTGTCATTCCATGACCAATTTTCAATCCTGTGAGAATACCTATTTTCAAATAAGCTTCATGCCTATATGTTCAATACAGCACTCATGAAAATCTTTCTCATTTTGGATTAGAAAACCTTTCCAAAATTCTGTTTATTATTTAAGTACATTTTTCAGTTCAAGAAAAGGATGTTTAATTTATGAAATAAAATTATTGTCAACTGGAATTAAATATATATTTAAAAAAATGTCTCATTTTTATTGAAGTTAACTAAAATAACAAACTGAAATACCTGATATACTGAAAACCTATTACAAAAATATGCTGAATTAATTTAAATAATATAAAAATATAAATAATAAAACTTTTTGTTCATATAAGCATTTTTGTTCACAGCATTTAAAAAACATAATTAAAATATATCATATTTCATTAATACATACTTTTACAGTATATGCATAAAACTAAGCCCAAGCTTTTGATTAGTAGTATATATATAGAAGCAAATAGGTTATAGTAGCTCGTATGTAAGTAAATATTAATCATGTTTATCAACAGACATAAACAGGCCCTGAAATGAGCAGCTGTCGATCTGGAAGAGGCTGCCTGAGGGACAGATGACCCAGAGTTGTTTCCCTCTCTGAGACACTTGCTTTTCATGGGCTGATGAGTAATGATGAACATAGGCCCTGCTTATCTCAAGCCTGTTGGCAATAACCTGCAATATCTCCTCATGTTGCCTTCTGTGTGACTGCAAACATTCAGCGTTAAACTCCAAGGGCTATAAACCTCAGATCAGTGTGAGAGATCAGAGAACTTTAATGTAGCGTACAAATTAGGCCCTCACATTGCAGAAGGTTTACTACCATCTGTATTAGCAGTTGGTGAAAGAACATTAAAGCAGGAAAGTGGCACAAACAATGTATCACTTCAGAACACAAAAAATGCATGGCATTTGCTCGAATGATTTGGCATGGGTTGGGTAAAAACAAAAAAAAAAGATCGGGAGAGCGGGCAGAGCGAGTCAAGTCTAATTCTTGACCAACTTACAGTTGGTATATGCAAACTACAAGCCATACAGGAACCCACAACAGAAAATACAAGCCCAAAATGGTAGAGTTAATGAAGTAAACACAAAGATGTTCCTGAAGATGTAAAGTTACACCAAGAGAATGAAGGAGTAAACAAACTATAAAAAGAAACAGTCAGGAATCGTATCACTGCTGCACTTCATCTAGTGTCAAAAAGTGACCTTTCAATTCTAAAATTAGGACCCCTGGAACCTTTCCGATAAATGCCTGTCAGTGGACACAGATAAACCCACACACACCCACAAAAACACACCCTCAGACATATACAAGTGGAGTAAGTGATTATAATTATAGCCTATAGGGATTGGATGAGTCCTGTTTAATCAGAGCCTCTGTACGGTTGGCATGGCAGTGAGGGTGTGGCAGGGTAACCGTCATGCAGCGAGGTTTGCTTTGTTTAATCTGAGCGTCTGACAGCGCTGTCACTTCAGCTTAAGTAAAAATAACACGACAGCCAGAAATGTCCAGCCCTCCCTTGCCATATTCAAAGCAGTCTTATCAATTTGGGCAGGTTGACTTTACATATTTGAATCATTACTAATTTGGATGTGACGTGATACAGCTTTGATAGGTCACAATGGTCAAAACGCACCAATAATTTGTGCTTGACTGGTTCAAGCCAGAGATGAACACACCTTAGTCAAATGAAGCAGTTCACAAAAGGATCAACTATGTGAAAACAGATGAAAATCAATCGCAGGCAATTCACAGAATAGTGTTGTTTTTCTTCCTTAAAACATGTAATTTGAATTCTTAAAGAATATCGTTAGAACTCTTTTTTAAGATAATTAAAGTGAACAAGAACTGAAGCTGCTAAGCTCCAAAATGACAAAAAAAGCACCATAAAGTTATGATTAATACGGTTCAGACTGTGACTTGTGTGGTGTATTTCTTATAATGAGAGATTTATGTGAAGTTTATGTGAAGAACAAACCAAACTTGAATCGTTATTTGTTTAAAACTTGACATTCAACATTTTCTTTGCCAGGTTCATGAGAATTCATAAGAGCTTACAGGAGTAGTAGTATTGGCCAATTCGTGAACAAATCTTTTTGCCCACTTGTTGAAACCGATGAATCAGGTCATAAAAGTAGTCTCAATGATTAATTTACAAACTAAACTGGTCCAGTTTCCACGTTCATCTCTCTGAATCAATGATCTGGTTAACAATCCACTGATGGAGATTATCAGTAAATGACCAATCTGTTAGTCACAGCTATTCGTAAGACTGGGAAAACAGGGCACAAGTCAAGCAAACTCTTTTATTATACTTTTATGTCCTTTACTTCCTTTTTGAAACTTGAAAGCTTCTTTTCACTCATTATAGCTGCACACAATATAAAGCTCTGCTCACACCTGGAACGAAAAGTTTAAAGGTAACTATAAAGATAATGATATTAGCATCCACACCAGCAAACAATATCATTTGTAAGCGCACACTCATCTGCCGCTTTGAATTATTGATTAATTTTATTCCAGCCGATTTATTTTTATCATTCATCAAATAAGGTTCTGAAAGTGATTTCAGTGATATTGTTTCTCTGTGCCTTATAGTTGAGGTATAAACCCTGCTATTCTTTAATACTGAGAATGATTTTTAGAACTATACCTTTACCGATATATTATATAATGTTATCTTGCTTGATGTGAATAGGCCTTTAGACCAACTGACTGTAAATTGCATAATTAATATAAACAATTTCAAATATTCAAATAAATAATAAAATTAAGAAAACTACTTTTATTATACTTTTATAGTCCTTTACTTCCTTTTTAAATCTTGAAAGCTTTTGTTTCCATTTACTGTAATTGCAACTTCTACAAAATTTCACAATTTTACTTTAATAGAAGACAAAGTCATGTTTTAAATGACACGAGGGCATATAAATGATGACAGAATTATTATTTTGTGAACCTATGTTCTGAACCTTAATCACAAATGTTCCAGTTCATTTAAGTGACTTGTAAAATATAATAGCCTAGTTCTAATGGTTTTGTTTGCAAATATCAGAGTGCTATGAACATGTCAGAGCTGGACTGACAGATCTTACAACGTAACCATACAAGACACACCTGTGAGAATATGAACAGGTTGATCAACATGCCATGTTTTTCCACCCTGGTCACAGGTATGGGCTGAGCCAAAACACTGAAACTACAACAATATAGCATGATTACAGCTTGCACATGACATAAACACCTGCGAGTGGCAAATTAACCCACAGCACACGCATAAAGTCCTTAATCTCTCTGCATCTCAAATTTACACACACACAAGCCAACTGTCAGCTTCTGATTCAGCAATAGTGAGAGTTTAGCATCCACTAATGAGGGTGATTTTGCTGTTTTAAGATCAGATTATAGTTTCATTGCGACTCACCTCTGCTCTGCTTCATTTATTGGCTCTTCTTTAACTTTCATTTTTCACTTGACAAAAGGGTATATCTAATCCATGACTTTTTCATTTAATATTCAATTCATTTTCACAAACAAAACAACCCGGGAATGATTGTACGATAAATGCTACAAAGCTATTATGTCAACAGCCACAACCCGTCCCATTAATGTAATAAAAAATAGCCATTCGCATTGAGTCTCATACAATGAATTTAAATAACTGGCTTAGTAATACAAGCCTGTTTTACAAAAGTATGTGTATATGAGACCAGAGGACAATAAGATCGGCCAAAATCACCATCCAGGGAGCCATAAACATTGGTTGGATACATTCTGTTGCAGCTAAACCACTGCTATTTTCACATTGACGAAGGGCCAAGCATATTACCAAACACTGTAAGTTGAGAAAACCAAAACTTACTTGACAGTCACACGTGTGGATAAGTCTTGAAGGTCTCCTGGGTGGAAAAGCTGGGCCTCTTTTAGTCCAAGCTTTGCACAGGCTTTTAGGAAGAGGCTGATGTTGTCCTGTCGACAGAGAATATGTGTCCACCTTGTGAGTTAGAAGTCTTAAATGAACTCTTTGGCACACGCAGTCCAGAAATCATTGCATCCAAAGTTCAGTCCAGTGAGCTGAAGCAGTGGGAGGAGACGAAAGAGGGCAGGTGGCAAATACAAAGTGACAACACAAGAGCAAAGAATGCAGGCAGGGACGTCACAGATTGATCTGTGACAGTACCTGTGAGAGCAGGAGTTTGGCCTCAGGGAGGGTGCAAAAAACATGACAGAGAGTGTCAATGCCACTAGTTCCCTCCCCCAAACACACACACACACACACATATACACTCTCCCTTTTCATTCGCTCTAGACTAACCCAGACACATACCTACATGTACACAAACTTATAAACTGCAGCATACTCTCCCTTTTCACACCCAGAAACCGCCACTCCAATCTCTCAGCAGAATATTTGAGGAATCTTCAGGGCGGTGGATTATTTTGGAGACCAGGTTGCCATGAAACACAGGTGACTGAAACAACAAACTATTTCCCTCAGGCAAGTGTTAAAATCGGTTGGTGGGTGGGTGGGAAGGGAAATGCTTAAATGTAAAGGAAACTTGAGATTGTGTGTGTGCATTCACATACACATCCGGTATGTTGCCGAATGCAGACTATAACAGCAATGAAGTTGTGACATCATTTCAATTAGATTCGATCGACCATCTGGATGAGATGTTCAGAGCATGCAGCCCACCCTTTCCTGCTTTTCCGCTTGCTCAAAAATAATCACAGGGTGCTCTGGTCTATATTTAAACAACAAACATGCTTATTAGCAGATGGCAATGAGGAGCTGCACTACTAAATCACCTCCCTGCTTTAACTGTTAAATCCAGAGTCAAAGGTCTCACCATGACCCTGTTTGAGGGTCAAAGTACTCGATGAAGCCTTTTCACCTGTGACAAATGCTTGTCTAAGTCCTTACACAGTTTAACATGTGTTAAAATTGAACTGGAAATTAGGTGCTGGGCGTCCGGCCAGAGGAGAACTGGACCCAACTAAGCCTGG
>JAUCMS010000153.1:10623915-10637902 GCA_032357445.1 Enteromius radiatus | reverse complement strand
TTACCATCACTCTGTTCTCCTATTTGATAATGTTCAGTGCTTTGCTACAATTTGTATTGTTAAAAGCGCTATATAAACTTGACTTGAAATGTAGTTCACAGAAAATGGATGTCAACGAGATGTCCCTTAGCATTCTGTTCCTCAAAAAAAAAATTAAAAATAAATAAATAAAATCCTTGCACTCCAACAGTTTGATCAGTGTCCTTAAGCTTTAACCTAGACTTATGCTAAATATTTAAGATATGAAAAAAATTCTGCTAATCACCTGTTTACCTGAATACCTGAATGCTAAATGTCTTGGAGCAGGTGGCTAGGAACAAACAGACCATTACATGGAATTTAAAATGACCTACAATTCCTTACCAGGACATATAAATCAAACCATTAATAGGTGTTAATAATTTAGCAAGACAGCTTCAGGATAATGACAAAAAACATATCACTGACTGGAGGTAGGACCTATAACAATATCACCTTGCCACAGCAGAATACTTCAAATGTATAAAATGTAGGTGTAGTTATTAAGTTTCACACAACAAAACAGTTACAGGTTCAATCCCAGCTATACATGACACCCGGACCTATAACTTTTGTGTCCTTGAAAAAGGGGCCTAACCAAGGTTGCTACAATTACCATATTGTACATTGATTTATAAATAAAGGAGTAAGCAATGGAATAGGATTTAAAGATTGCATAGCTTTTAACTGACCTCACAGTAAAGATTCCTTTAATTCACTAAAGCAAGTTTTAACATTCATTAGTTAGCATATCAGAACTCATCTCAAAAACCAAATCATGCAGACATAACGATGCAGTAAGAATCTTTAACTTTACAGTCAGTGCACATAATCCTGTCAGAAATTGTTATTTAGTGCTTACAGTCTACTGACAAAACTATCAAGCTGCCTGTCAAACATTGTTTTGTGACTGACGTTTGGTTAATTAATTATGATTTAGGATTTTGGAGGATTCTTATGGTATCCAGGATTGTGTTTCACAGGCATCACTAGTGATGTTTGTAATATACTGCATGTTAAAGTGCATTTGTGTGATGAAGTGTGTCAGCGTTGATTAAAGTTCTCAAATTAAACATGTTGTTTTCAGTAAACTGTTATGGTGAACAGTGAATAATGTGCCAGTTCATTAAAAAAAATGAAGGGTTTAATAAAAGTAAATAATGCCCACTTTTAAGAGCTAACAAGCCTGGTGGCCTGTGGAAAATTCTATTCAAATAATCAGTTCTGCCAATTCTCCTTTCACAGTGGTGAGACAAATATATCCATCCAGTTCAATTATGGGGGGTTTATGAAGGGCTACGCTCTAAGGAGTCATCTCTCTGCTAAACCTCAGGCCAAAGCCCTGCCAGTATGACTTTTCTAATGTGGCCGACCAGCGTGCCACACAAGTGTAGGCTTCCTCTCTTCAAATTGTTAAAAGGAGGATCGGCTATCCAGGGAAACACAAGGGTAAACCACGGCCCCCGGGTTTGATGGAACTATGGGAAAGTGATCCAGAGATCAGCCAAAGCCAAACCCAGAGTACAGTTTAGCGATCCAAAGTCAGAGTCGCTACACAGTCCACAAAAACCAGAGATTTCCCCTCTTGCACTAATGAGCCTTGATTTAACAAAATATAAATCGTCTGTATTAGAATCAAACTGTGTCGAACAAAAGCAAAGCAGCCAGAAGGAACAATAATGGCGCTGGTAAGATTTCAGAGCCTTGAAAGAGCCTTTCATTCTGTGGAAAAACAGCTTTCATCAGTCATAAACGTAGCTGGATAAGAGCATTGTGTTCTTTTGCATCTTACGGTTTGGTGGGAGGTCAGAAACAGCTCTCTTACGGACAAACTTTACAGGCTCAGCAGTATTTAGCGAAACTAAAATATACTCCAACTATGTGTTTTTCTTTGCATGCCTTTGCTTAGCCCTTGCCATGTAAGCCCTCAATTGTGAGTTTAGGCTGTGCTTGGTAGGTTTCGGGGTTGGAAGCATTTTATGGAAATACCGTTGTGATGCTGTTGGACATGGAGATGCTTATCTAAGCTTACCTGGGTCAAGAGTTTTAAAGGGCAATGGGAAATAAATGAGCATGGTTTGCATAGATTAGGCCAAAACAGCTTCAATACAAACAGCTTAATTCAGGCCCATATCCAACTTGTCTATGTTCTTGAATTAATAACTCCTCAAAATGATTAGTTTGTATTTTTTTACACAAGTTTCATGAAAGTTGGATGATCTACTCTTTTCTACATATGGAGTATTCTTGATGGGAAAAAAAATCACAATGCTTACTGTTTGGAAGAAAATTATTCCTATTAAATATCAAGTATAAGTAAATGATCAACCCTGTGCAACTCACACTTAACACCCATGTACATGTAAACTGTTTGGTAAATCATTCAAATTTATTTGTAAGAGTTAAGGTTCTTAGCCAAGGTGAAATACTACAGCTCAAACAATTTATGCATGTCAAAGTACAAATAATAATGATGATGATTTAAAAAAAAACCTTACCAGGCCAGCAATAGGTGTGGATAATCTGTTTAGCTTCTTGATGACGCCAGGCCTGATCTTGTTGATCAGACTAGAAAGAGAAAAAACAGAGCAAAAGTCAACACAAAAAGTTATATCATGTGTCGGTTGCCAGTTTATGGCTTCCTTTAATTCTGACCATCTGGCTTCAGTTTACAAAGCCATCTAATGCCCTGAAGAAAATGCAAACATCTCTCTGTGAAAACAGACATCAGTCAATAGCCTCTAAGTAGGCTAAGTTTTGTGTGCAAAAACTGGTTTGGAGAAATACACATTGAATATAAAAGGAATGCAGCTCATAGCAAACAAGGAATGATGAGCATGAAATATAATATGTGAGAAACTTGATTTCTGGCTGTCTAGGTTATGTGTAATAAAGGGAGAGACGGCCATTAACATTTTAATGAATTGTCTCATACAGTATATCTTCTCTCTTTTTCCCCCACAGAAGAAAGTACAGTAAGTCATACAGGTTTGGAATAATACGTGGGTTAATAAATGAGGACAGAATTGACATTTTTAGGTGAACTCTTCAAAAAAATAACAGAGCTGCAGTTTTAAACAATATTTAGTGGTGAAAAAATCTTCTCTGTTTGTGATCTTTAAACCAGTGTATCCTATGCAACCAGTGAAAAACCTATTCACACATCCATGATCTCTTTTAGTTCAAGTCAAGACTTTGCTATGTCTAGCCCAGCGGTAGTTTCACAGGAGTCTTTGTTTAGACGTGAGATCCAGAGTGACAGTATCCTCAGGTAATGTGTGCCTTTGTCCACTCATGTGGAAATGGCAAAGCTAATAGCTTAGTACAGACTGAGAGTGCAGGAGCAGGACGGTGAGATTCTGCACTGGACTGTGGTAATTAGTCTGCTGAGTCACTCGACTGACACCAGCATGTCAGACTGGCCCACGCACTGCCCCAGAACCATCCAGTCAGGTTCAGAAATGTGCTGAAATCACTGTGCTTGCAGCATGTCACACCCAGTCCACCGACCTAACGCTCTCTCTACATAAACAGCACAACAGAGCTGCTGTAGAAGAGGCCTGAGTGCCGCCTCTCCCCGTATGCCTGCACTCTGCCCTGCTCAGGTTTCTGAACCCTGCTAGAGTAGCTGGCACTATGGATCACCTCTTCCCAGCTGTCCTTTTAAATGTTCTGCCATCCGTGTTGTTTTCCTCTGCTGGGCTTTCTAATGCTTCCTGGGATGGAACAGAGTGTGACTGTGGCAGTCGGGTTCAAATTATGCGTTTTAAAAATAGCTGCATGACATACAGTAATGCACATTAAATGCCACACAGTTTAGATGCAAATTCCAAATGAAAAATTTCAGCTTGCATCATATTGCACACAGCAGGTAAAATACTGTTAGAGAGCATAATAGAATAAAATTAAAAGTAGTTAGGCTGAATAGGCTGTCAATCTATAGTTTTGCAAATAATTACATTATCAGTTTTCAAGACTTATTTTCATTCAGTTCCTTTTACAACACTATATTATGACCTTAAAAACAGTGCATCAATTTTCAGATACAATTTACATCTCCATATATTTAGCTTTTATGACATAGTAAACTTGCTCAGTAGCTCCTCTGGTACAGCACTGCATTTGTGATGTGGAGTATGAGTTTAATGTGACATGAGTCATGCTAAAAAGCTCAAAGACTTGCAGAAACAAGGTTAAATGGTATGGATCGATGACTTTTAGGATTAGGTTTAGTTTTAGTTTAGTGTAGATTATTTTCAAAAGCAATAAAACATTAACATTTTAGTGCAACTGTGCAGAAATTTCAAATAAAAAAAGAATTTCTTAATGCTGAATAGTTTAAAAGCCCAAATTCATAATAATTAATGTCCAAATCCATATGAATGTTTTCTACAAAGCACAAAAGAAGATATTTTGAGGAATGTTTTAACTGTTTTTGTTTATACAAGTCAATGGGCTTGATTATAACAAGAGACTGTAAAAACTTACCATTACTGATGTGTCACCATATTAGATTTAGGCATGCATATCCATGAGTTGAAGGATGTTTTGATTTGATTTGATATTGAATAACCATTTAATATTTGCTCTTACATCATACAAATGGATAGTTTTCATCAAGGACACTAGAGTTGTATAGATTACTTATATGTTACATTTGTGCACTTTTTGGAACTCAAAACATTTGGACCCCATTGACTTCTAATGTATGGACAGCAACAGCAGTAACATTACTTCAAAATACCTTATTTTTTGTTCCATGGAAGAAAGAAATCATGCATGTTTGGAAGAACAGAATTTGCATTATTGAATTAACTGTCCATTTAAGACTGATTACACTATATTATGTTAGTGTGCATGAAGGAGTTATGCAATAGTTATTATTAAAAGCAATTATTAAAGGTATAGCAGAATTCTTTTAATGCATTAAGCAAGAAAACCATAGTAAAAAATGAGAGAAGTACAAGTTAAAACAGAATTACTTACTCACACAACAGAAGTCCATTCTCCAGAGAACTCCGGAAATTACTGCTCACAAACCTCTTCTTAGTGACTGCCTGCGAGACGAGGACAAACACAGGAAGCACTAAGAACCAGTAAGTGGGAAGGTTATGTCCAGGGAAAGGAGAGGAAAGTTGTTCTTCCAAACTATAAAAGTCTAGCACATTAGTACAACAACACAGCCTCTTTTGGAGAGTTGTGGGTTATTCAGTAATCAAGACTGGAGCCCAGCGGCCAAACCACAGAGAACGAGAGCGTCTGGAGGAATGTCACAGTTCTACACAGTTTCATGCCTTTCCAATGATCTCAAGCTACTCCTGCAGGACATAGAGGGCAGGCAGCCCATTGTTTTTGCTCACACACAGGGAAGCATTTATGTTGTGTTTATACCCTCAGACTACACCGCTACAATGTGAGCCCTGTTGCTCCACACCTCATATAACATAATATATGAGCAAAGCCCTTTTTCAGAATACAAATGTTTTCAATTTCCAAGTTTGAACGCCAGTCAAAACAGTGTCGCTCATTTAGCTAGTGAGTATGTTTTATAATATGCTACTGGTCTAGAAAACATAGCATTTAAGAAAACCTCAGCTAACAACAAGAAAAAAAAGAGCCCATAGAGAAATCTTGAGATGTCAATAAAGCGTAAGCACTTATTGATAACATGAAGTCTGTTGTTTTGAATAGCACACTATTAAGCTGCTTTCACTTGGCTGTCGCTCAGGAGCATGGCATGTATTCAGAGGGTGTGGAGAGCCTTACATGTAAAAGGACACTGGTTATGTTCAGATCAGTATTGACTGTTAGATTTGAACCGCAATTGTTCTCTTTTAGAAGCAAAACTTCAAAGGACACTTTCTATGTCTGCTGAACAAAACAAGGACAAAATAATGTGTAGGCAAATACTACGATCCTCGTACTAGATCGAGTTACACTGCAAATTATGGTAGATTATCTCAACAGGAATTTTGTATCCTCTGTCACACTGATCTAAGTCTTTCAAACTTGAGATCGAGATAGTTCTACTAATACAGCCAAAAAAGGTCCATTATGTGTTAGAATAATTCATATTAAATAATATCAAAGATCCAGTTATTTGGCATGACAAATTACTTCCTGTACTCTTCATGTAGATTTATGTAACCGATTAAAAACTCTCAGATATGGAGTGTGAAGAGACAAGAGGTTAATCATATGGAGCACATTCACACAACATGCTGTAGTAGACGTCAGAGTTCAATGACATATGAAATCCTGACCCCTGCTGTTCTTGTCATTGTAATGTCCATGAGGGCTTTTAGTTATTGAAACAGATCTCTGTAGCAGGTGAAGAACAATTTGAGAGCTGGAACAAAACACTTATAAATCCAATAAACAAATAGCAAATAAACACACACACACAAACAAATAAATAGCATTGCTGCAATACACTATGATTTAAGGGGTAGGAGATATTATTTAGTACCATTAAATATAAAAGAATATAGTCTTGCAAAACTAAAAATAAATGTATTTAAAATAATGCAATAATGAATTAAATATCATGGTTTACACATAAATAACTACTAGACTAAATAAGTAAAACTGCTTCCAACATTGATAATATCATGAAATGTTCAATAATATTTCCAATGTAAATGTAATTCAGCATATTGCAATGATTTACGACAGATCATTCGACACTAAAAAATGGTTACTGAAAATTTAGCTTTACCATCACTGGACTTTACTAAATGTTAAAATATATTAGAAACGTTTAATAATGTTTCACTACATTATTGTTTTACTGTATGTTGATCACATACTGTACTGTAAATGCAGCTTTGATATCCCCATTCTATAAAACGTAATGAAAGGAAGAATTCAATACAAATGATTTGTTGTCTAATCTCACATTGTTATCAAACTGAAATAAATAGCAAGTTTTGATTATGATGACATGATTCTTACTCAGCTGCACTTTTGCACACAGCTATTGTTCATTCATGAAGGAGCAGTGAGGCATTCCAAGCTGTTTGGACACACGGAATGCTGCACATCGTTAATTGTGCCAAAGTGCTTTAATCCCCTTGACCAAGTAGGGTTTGTTGAACATGAAGAAATATTGAAAATGCTCTTGGGTCATTTTAGGTTAAAAAGAACAACCAGGATAACTGATAGATGTTTTATGCAAATCTTTTACTTTTTTTTTTCTTTTTTAAAAAATTTGATTAATAACCATTAATGACCAATATCAATGATCATCAGTAAAGTGAAGTGAGATTAAATATTTCCATTAACAATATTTATTTAACAAGTATGACTTAATCCAAGTTGCCAACTTTTCTTTTTTTTCTTTCTTTTTTACCAAGCAACTTCAGAAGGGTGGCTAATTTTGGGTTTGACTTTAACAAGCCGAGAACTACCCTGGAGGTAAAACAGGAATGTCTCTGCCCACAGACCGGGTGCCTGGTGCAAGAATGAGCACATGTGACAAACTCCAGATTGTTCAGCTGACTATAATACCTCACACACTCAAACACTAAGACTCCAGCACTGCCTGACAACCTGACGCCAAGCGGCACATCACCCTTCTTTGCAGGGGAGCAATCGGTTTGGGGTCAAACTGCCCTGCCAAGGTCAACCGCCTGTGACAATGCACCAGTGTGCATGTGTGAGAGACTGATGTCACACTGAAAGCATTTAGATTCACCCCTCATGAATTAAG
The DNA here is from genome assembly GCA_032357445.1 of Enteromius radiatus. Taxonomy (NCBI): domain Eukaryota; kingdom Metazoa; phylum Chordata; class Actinopteri; order Cypriniformes; family Cyprinidae; genus Enteromius; species Enteromius radiatus. Next base: position 10,630,173 of record JAUCMS010000153.1, on the reverse strand, counting down.
AACAATATTTGTTCAGTTACAGCCCGTGATTTGGCCCTGCCATCTCCCGCAGAGAAGGGAATTCACAAGGATAGAAAAGTCCTAATCATTTGTGCCTTAGACTAATAGCATTCCAGAGGGTTTAGTGGAATAAACTGTCTAAAGCGTGTGAAAATGATTGCAGGACTAACGGAAAAATAAAATAATTCAGTTAATACAAGGGATAGTCCACTCAAAAATTAAATCCTGCCATCATTTACTTTCCATCATTACAAACTTGTATGACTTACTTCTGAAATAAAAAAAGAAGATATTCTGACAAAATGTTTGTAACTTAACAGTTTTGGGTCCAAATGACTTCAACTGTTTGGACAAAATAATGTAACAAAAGTCAATGGCAACCAAAACTGTTTGGCTACCAACATTTGCGTCGGGCAGTAGAAATTTAAAACTTTGCAAGTTATTTAGGTATGAAATTACACGAAGGGAGTATAAAGACATAATTTAGATTTTTAGGTGAACTATCCCATGCTTTGCAATGTTACTGGAAGACAATGATTTTTCTGTCCTCACGACAATCAAAAATGTGTTAATTGATTGTAGACAAGAAATTAATAATACATATTAATCTAGCTAAAATATATATATAAATAATACAGATAATTACTACTAACAAAGTTCATAGAAACAAATAATCAAATGAATCACAATAAAAAAAATAAATAAATAAAATGTTTTGACAATGATATAAAGTGTGACAGGGTACTAGAAATATTACACTAAATGTAACCTTTATATAGGTTAAATAAATATCCACATAATTACACATTTAACGACCTTTTAAGGCAAACAAAAAACTACCAATGCAGCGTTTAGCAATAGTAACAAGAAGCTGAAACACAAAAAGCAAGACTGAACGGATTACAAATATGAAAAAATAATGATCAAAACCTTTAGTAATACGTTACTGTACTTCTGTAGGCTACTAAACACCAAATGCTATGTTGTTGTTGTTTTTTTTTTTTTTTTGCTAGGTTTTACAAACACGAATTCAACAGGTCCGGGTATATTTAGCAAGAATTAATGAGTCAAATCAATACTTTTTTGATTTTGGTTACCTCATAAATTGACAGTATCAAGTGTCATTTCCCTGAACCTAACTGAACATTTCCCTGAATCTTTATCTGAATGAGCAGGTGTGAAGGTTCTTACCTCAATCCATCTCTGTGCTTCTGAGTAAGCAGCCTCATAACCCACTGAAGACGGTGGTCGCCACTCCATCACCGGCCTTTAGTGAGCTTCTTGGTAAGGCTGTGAAGAAACAGGCGTTTACGCTGCTAAAACGCGAACAAGACGCGCATACAGTTAAAACGCGAGCTTTTTGTACTGCCGCGTCACTTGAATGATTTTAAGATTATACCCGTTTTCCTAAAAAAATAAATAAAAAAATAAGTCAGCAGGTGAACGCTTTTTGTATTCGACTACAAGCATTACAAGTGCCACAACGCCAACGAACAAAGCTCTTGTAAAAGCCGTAAACGATGCAGGGCAAAACTTAAATCCCCTCTTGTTCTTTAGCTTACTCCTGAGAAACTTTAGAGTTGTGTTGTGTACTTTATACGCCCCCTAGTGCGTCAAGATACACACCTAAACCACTGCCAGATTACATTACATGTGCCGAGGGCACAATAAAAAGCATTTATGTTTTGTTAAATACGTGTTTATAAGCAGACTACTGATGCAGGTCAAATGTTTTTTAATTATTATTACTATTCAATTTAAATTGCCATTTGTTTTTTTTTGCAAATAAACAATGTAGTAAATCTAAATAAGGGATAGAGTTCTGTCAGCTGGTTAAGAGGAACACTGACACAATCAAACTACCAGCTTTTGTTTTGCAATAATAACTAGCTGACCGTACATTATTAAAGAAATAAGGTTTGATCAGTTACAGTAAGCAACACTTTCCTGATTTGCCTAGACAGTAATTATTCATTCATGCTGCAACTGCATTCAAGAGGAATACTGTAAAAAAATACAGTGTACAAAACAATTTACTCATATATAACTATACTCAATATCTTAAAACTAATTAAAATTAATTTTTTTAATTTTAAATTTTTAAATTAATTTTTAGAGAGCATTGCTTTTAAACAGCAATGAGATCAGCATGAGATGAAAACATTTGTTATATCTTTTTTAGAAAACTGTATTTAGAAGTAGGACACCATATGCAATGACACATTGTAAGGGTATTTTTGTAAGAGCATTTGTGTGTTAAAATATAAGTCCACATATTCATCAAGAGAACTTTATTTTATCTTAAATGTTTTGGTTTTTTTCTGACAGAAAAAAGAAAGAAAGAAAAAAAAAAACACCACTATTAGATTTAATTAATATTAACATCAAGAAAAATGTTTTTATGATTTTGGAGAAATGAACATACATTATTCCAGTCAGAGTTGTAAACATTCAGATACAACATTTATTAAGTGCATGTACACTTTTTATTATTAGCTAATTTGCTGATCATTTGCTTCGTCGGTTATGGTCAAAACATTTAACAAACTTTATTTTTATCCAAAGTCAAAATTGAACCTATAAAAGGTTTAAAGTATTCAGCACTTCTGAATGATTGGCAGTTTCTCTCTTAGGTAAAATAAGAAAATTTATGCTTTGGAAAGAGCCACCACAGTGAAACGGAGCTCCTGGGGATCACGTGCCATGAACTTCTTGCAGACCTCTGCAGAATCCTGTAGATCAGGGAAAAACAGAACCAAATGTATAAACCAGACCCCCAATCCACAGCAATAGTTACGTTTACATGCAATTAAATAATTACTGAAAAGGCTTCATGTAAACACCTCAAATCAATCCAACAGCTTGATCCAAATTAAATTTCAATTGGATGGAAAGGGGCAGTACAGACATGTAAACACTTGATCGGATTGAAAAACAAAACTAGAGAGTACTGCACATGTGCGACGACACAGAAATGGCATGATTGTAGAATGAAGCTACATAAATGACTGTCATGTTATTCTAAAATTCTACTTCCACTCAATTGTTTGTTAAGTGGAGCAGAACAACGTCCCATAAGTCCACACTTCATATTCTTATCCACAGATGGCTTGTTTTGGATATGGGAATCTGTGAGTTTACTGCTTGATAAATATAGCAGCATGAGAAAAAAAAAACTTAATGCACATGCAAATATACATCTTTTGCTACAGATAATCTATACAGTAAATCTATAGCCCATGACTGAGAAAAATTCCACCTCAAGAAATGTGTCCTCTGTGGTTTTCCCATGAACAACTGGAAAAGGCTTGCGTCCATCTGAAAGACACAAACAAAATATGAACAACCAATATCTCCTTTCACAACACTGTACATAATAACTACTGTATGTTTAGGTGTTGGTACTGTACATCAATTTAATGTACAACTTACAAGTAAATAAAACAAAGACAAAATGTATCATGTAAAATTAAATAGACCCACCCAGTTCATATAAATGACCCTCAACATTTACAAAGGCAATAAAATGCAAATCCACTTTTTCATCTAAACTTGGAGCCTGTAAGGAAAAGCAAAGTGAATAGTAAGAATTTTTCTATAACACTGGAACAGCAATAAATAAATAAATAAATGAAAAAAGGCAGAACTGAGATCCAACACAATGAGAAGACTAAAGTTCTCAAGGTTATACAGTGTACAGTTATCTCAAGTTAGGACACTGGAAAAGTCCTAAAGGTTATACAGTGTAGAATAGATGTAACTGCAGCAATACATGCATTTATATATGCATTTATATTTAAAGTCATTCTATTCTTTAATAAAGAGTTGTTGGATTTTTAAAAACTTAAGGATTCCCATGGTTTAATTCTCAAAATTCTGCTACTTCACAAAACACCACATGGAAAGTTCATCAATGAGATAAAACTTCAAAATATGTGCAAATGTTTGGTACAGTTTTGAATGCTGTGTTAGCAACTACCCTGTATTTAACAAATACCAACCTCTGTTTGTCCTTCCTGAGCACTTGACTCATGTGTTACTCGGATACTCTGAAATCATAAAAAAAGTCAATACCATGAATAAAAGTTTAGTTCAGTTAATTCCTTCAGAGGCCACTCAGTTGCAGCAAAACGATTTTATCACCTCATCTTTTTCAAGGAAAGCTGCCTTTTCTTCTGGGTTCATCTTTGTAGACTGCAGTAAAAATGCCTTAAGCGGAGAATTGGGCTCTGTAAAAAAAAAAAAAATAATAATAATAAAAAAATAACGACATGAAAACAAGTACAGGTGCATCTCAATAAATTAGAACGTCGTGGAAAAGTTCATTTCTTTCAATAATTCAGCTCTAATTGTGAAACTCATGTATTAAATTAATTCAGTGCTCACAGATTGTAGTAGTTTAAGTCTCAGGTTCTTTTATTTGTGATGATTTAGGCTCACATTTAACAAAAACCTCAACAAATTAGAATACTTCATAAGGCCAATATAAAACAAAAACATTTTTAGTGAATTGCTGGCCTTCTGGAAAGTATGGTAGGGGCTCCTTTTGCTTTAATTACTGCCTCAATTCGGGATGGCATGGAGTGATCAGTTTGGCACTCCTGAGGTGGTATGGATGCCCAGGTTTCTTTGACAGTGGCCTTCAGCTTATCTGCACTTTGGTCTCATTTCTCATTTTCCTCTTGACAATACCCCACAGATTTTCTATGAGGTTCAGTTCTGGTGAGTTTGATGGCCAGTCAAGTACACCAACACCATGCTCACTTAATCAGCTTTTGGCAGTGTGGGCAGGTGCCAAATCCTGCTGGAAAATGAAATCAGCATCTTTAAAAAGCTGGTGAGCAGAAGCAGGGAGTGCTCCAAATTACATGTTTTCAAAAATGGACACAATGGACTAACATTGCACAGTGCCGATGACATTGCACCCCAAATCATCACAGACTGTGGAAACTTAACACTGGACTTTATGCAACTTGGGCTATGCGTTTCTCCACCCTTCATCCAGACACTTGGTTTCCAAATGAAATACAAAACTTGCTCTCATCTGAAAAAGAGGATGTCAGACCACTGGGCAAAAGTCCAGTTCTTCTCCTTAGCCCAGGTAAGATGCCTCTGACATTGTCTGTGGTTCAGGAGTGGCTTAAACAGAATACGACAACTGCAGCCAAATTCCATGACACATCGGTGTGTGGTGGCTCTTGATGCCTTGACCCCTCAGTCCATCCAAAGTCTTGAATTGATTTTCGACATTCTGTGAACAGCCATCTTTTTGGCAATGAATGTTCATGAAGGGCGTCAACGATTGTCTTCTGGACAACTGTCAGATCAGCAGTCTTCCTCATGATTGTGTAGCCTAGTGAACCAAACTGAGACCATTTTGAAGGCGGAGGAAACTATGCTGGGGTTTTGAGCTGATTAACTGATTAAAACTTTACATCTTAACCAATGTTGAAGTTTCTATGCTTTTTGTTTATATTTGAGATATCTGTGTGTCAGTACTGCCATCTTAAAAGTAGGGGTGTGAATCAGTTTCACAAACTTAAGTCAGGACTAGGCCTTAATTAAATTAAGAGATTTTCTACAAAATTTTAAGATATGTCAGAGCATATTTTCAGTTGAAGCAGTTCAAACATGCCTTTAATCTGTGACTAGCTTAAGCCTTGTCTGTGAAACCAGGAGAGTATCACATTCTCATTCAATATTACTGCACATCTACATTTTAAATCAAATTTATTTTGTGCAAATTTTACATTATATACACAGGCTACTCTTTTAAAACTATTACTTATTTTAAAAAGTGCTCTTTGATAATATATGAAAGTTTACAGAAATAGTTTTGACTTTTAATAGTTGGATTTTTCTTTTTTTTTCCCCTCTGCATTATTGCTGCTTGATTATTACTGATGAGATCATAGACAGCAGCTTTAATAGGCTGCATTCAGACTAATGCACAGATCTCTTTTGTTATATATATATAAGATGTTTTGCTCTGCTCTGAAAACATAACTGACAGTGTGTACATCAGCTTCGTATAAATCTTTTGATGACGTAAGTGCATTTAAACGCTATGAATGGAAGCACACACTGTCAAACAATGTGCATGTGTCTCAGCCAGTGTTGGGAATAATGGCGTTATAAATAAACGGCGTTACTAACTGCATTATTTTTTTCAGTAACGAGAAATCAAACGAATTACTGTTTCCCCCGTTACAACGCCGTTACCATTACTGACAATAAAATGTGGCGTTACTATAATTT
>JAUCMS010000153.1:10603434-10614281 GCA_032357445.1 Enteromius radiatus | reverse complement strand
TATTCGTCGGCTCTCGACGTGACGTCTCCGTTCCCTACTCAGGGAACGAGGGTTACCATACGTAACCGAGACGTTCCTCACATTTGACCACAATCATTTATGTCCAGTACCCTCAGCAATATAATGTATAGCCTACTGAAAAATAAAATGACTGGCATCATGTGCTCAGATTGTGTACTGGAATTTCTGCACCTGTATTTTGTGTTGAATACAGGATAGCGAGGACTCCTTAAAAGATGAAACCGCTCAATATGAGGGCTCACAAGAATCTCTGCAGGACTGAAAACAGCAGCTGTACAATAAGCACATATTCATGGATTATTAAACGCATGTAACATTATTGAAATTGTCCCCCATTTGTCCTTATTGTTATAATATTAGTTCTTTCCTGAGTCTAATAAAGACAGCAGATCAATAAGATGATTTATTTTATAAATCTTTTTATCAACTTTCTTAGTATCAGTCTTCAAGTGTTCATAGTGTTACTTTAGAAATAGAATGTGTGAATAATAATTCAGTTTATAATCATTTTACATGTGAAAGAATAATTAATGTCAAGTTTACGGTAATCAATAAAAACGATTGAACTATTACGTTCTTAAATCTGCAACGTGTGGTGTGTCACAGACATTTTTGGATCCTGATGCATTCCATGTCATAAGCAATAATTCACGTAAGGCATCTCCATTAGTGTCTGGATCAAAACAGGAGGGCAGCTGAAGTCAGTGATTTGCCAGCTAGGAATTCTGATTTGATGAATCAGGGCTTTTAAATGGATAGGATTAAGAGGTTGGCAGAACCATCAGAGTGCCAAATCCCAGTCATTGAAAGGACAAATAAAGTTTGATCCACCATGTTGATGGTGGTTTATAAAGCAGACCTCGTGCCCTAGTTTGTTTGACTGTTTCTCATGTTTAGGACTGTTTCCAGAGGCTCACATCAAAATGAGTAAGGTAAATGAGACTGTCAAAAACGATAACTTCATTATTTTTGCATTTCTTGAGGAAAGATTTCATTAGCATACAAACAGTTGCTAATGCTGAAATACTAATTCGAATGAATGCTACTATGTGTATAAACAGAAAAACAGACAGTTAGAGTTGTCTATTTACTATTTACTTTTGTCACGTCTCTTTATTTCAGATTATCTTTTACGAGGAGAGAAACTTCCAAGGTCGCTCCTATGAGTGCGACACCGACTGCCCAGACATGCACCCTCATTTCAGTCGATGCAACTCTATCAGAGTGCAGAGTGGCTGCTGGGTCCTGTATGAAAGACCCAATTACTCTGGTTTGCAGTATGTGCTAACTAGAGGTGAATATCCTGAATACCAGCACTGGATGGGCTACAATGACACCATTCGCTCATGCCGTACATTTTCCTATGTGAGTAAAATGCATGCCAATCATTCCATATTATTTGTTGTGACTTCTATTCTGCCACAAAAAAACTCTAATTCTCACTATCAATGCTGCTGAATTTTGTGGTGTTGTACACATTTTCATTGCAGACATTCAAACTCTAAGCCATGAAAAAAAAAATCTTTGAATGTTTTGCAGAAAACTGGTGGATCCTACCGCATTCGGATCTACGATCGGCCAGATTTCCAAGGGCAGATGATGGAATTCAGTGACGACTGCGAGTCCATTCAAGAAAGTTTCCAGTGCCGCAGCGTTCACTCATGCAATGTCCTGGAGGGCTACTGGACCTTCTACGAGCAACCCAGTTATCGAGGCCGTCAGTATTTCATGCCTCCCGGCGAGTATCGGAAGTTCAGTGACTGGGGTGCCGTGTGTGCCACCATCGGCTCCTTCCGCAGAATCACTGATTTTTAAAGTTCACATTATGAAAATAACTGTGTCTTTTCTGGCATTGACTTGTCAATAAAATGTCACAAAGCCAAATGCTTGGCAGTGTATGTATTCGTACTGCAGGTGTGTTGATTATTAAACATGTCCATGATTACACACAAATAGATTTCGGGTTGTATGGAAGAAGCTTTAATTCGTAAATAATTTGTATACTCTAGGCGTTATGTATCAATATCAATTTACAGCAAAGTCAACTAAATTATATACAGAATGGATGGTAGAAAGCCACCATTGGTTGGGTTAGATTTTGATCCCTACATGCTCAAGGTTTCTAATGGCAATCATGTAGAACGTTTCATACTGGTAACATATTTAGTCACTGACAAAACTTTGATGTCTTCTGCCTTATTTGTTTCCTCATAAACATCCACTATCGACTATCTAAAGACATTTCACAATTTCAAGAACAAAACCTTTCAGTTAAAATTAAATGTTCTTATTTAAAAATATAAACAGAATTGTGGTATGTTATGTAAAAATAAACGCAGTCAAATAACACTATTGCTACATTGTTTTCCCAGACCTTTCCAGCAGCTTTCAACAGAGCAGCTTTTGCTGGAAAAACTAATGTTACAGAGGCAATCAAAGTGATTGTTTGAGGTAAAACTGTCCGTGTTTGCAATATTCCTGTATGGTTTCTGCTGACATGAGTGCACTGTGATTTAAATGACAACACGAACAGGACTACCATTATTTTCTTGGATATATATTTATAGTTCCAGCAGCATTTGGCACCTACATAGGAAAAAGTTCAAAGCCAACACAAACATGGGAAAGGTTTGTACGAATTAGATGTATTAACCATGTATGATTTATTATTGTGCTCTCATTGTGTAAACTGTTTCCTCTAGATTATCTTTTACGAGGATAGAAACTTCGGCGGCCGTTATCATGAGTGCATGAGCGACTGCGCTGACCTGCATTCCTACTTCAAGCAATGTCACTCCATCAGAGTGGAAAGCGGTTGCTTCATGGTCTACAACCGAACCAATTTCATGGGACGTCAGTACTTCCTGAGAAGGGGCGAGTACCCTGATTACATGCGTACGATGGGAATGAACGATTGCGTCAGATCCTGTCGTATGATCCCAGTGGTAAAGGCTGAAGCTATTTGTTATCTCAAGTCTTAATCTTATTGTTTAAATACTTCAAATTAAGCACTTAGCATTAACTTTCTGTTGTTGTTGTTGTTTTTTTTAGCATCGTGGGTCCTTCAGAATGAGGCTCTATGAGCACCAGGACATGGGTGGCAGGATGATGGACCTTGAGGATGATTGTCCTAACCTCATGGACCGCTTCAGCATGTCTGACTTCCATTCCTGCCACGTGATGGATGGTCACTGGCTTGTTTATGAGCAGCCCAACTACACCGGCAGGCATTTCTACCTGAAGCCTGGCGAGTACAGGAAGTACAGTGACTGGGGCGGCATGAGTTCAAGGATGGGCTCCATCAGACGAATCATGGATCTCTAATGAAAGGAGTTCTTGTGAAATGTCTGCTGTACGCTCTTTTTCACACACTTAATAAAATGGTGTCTGTGCTCAAGTGTCTTGAGTTTTGTTCTTGCACCCTCTACCTGGAGAAGTCACTGCCTGATGACGACTCTTGCTATAGGCTGCCAGACTGCTTGACACTGTTCAGAGAAGTGAATAAAACTATAGAAATGTTTTCCTCCATGAGACAGGTTTCGAGTGTTCAATCTATCTACTTGTGCTCTATAATAATGCTAACTCATGGAAAATAACTAATGATAAACAGAAGAAGTGTAGAAAATCTGCTTAATAATATGGCCTTTTTAAAACAATGTTTATGTAGATAAACATTAAAAAGTAGGACTATTAAACCATGCGACTTAGACAAAGTTGCCCTGTTGTAAGTGAATTAAACATATTTCATATGAAACATATTTATTAGAGTGTAAAGTATATGCAGAATATATTAAATATAAATATATTTTAATATATTATATGGTCAAAGTACAATTCAGAAACGCACACAGAAACACGTATATATGTGTGTGTGTGTGTATGTATGAACTGTATATCTATCAATAATATCGGAATGTATACAGTTTTTACAATTTAAGCACATAATGAGTGTAAAGTAAAAAAATATATAATGTATACAAAAGAAACAGTACCATAAAAATGTGTATAATTATATAATCAATAACACAAATTAGTTAATAATTATATTCATATATTTAAATCATACACTTACATTTAACATTTATAATTTCACATTATAGTTTATTTTTTAGAATTTCCACATGACTGGCTATTGTAAATTTACATATTTAAGTTAATATCACAAATGATCATGACTTATTGGATATTAGCTATTGATATTAATGATAATGATCTGTTCATCATGTGATCACAGCCTCAGCCTCTTTTTTTCTGCATTCATTCACAAAATGGCAGTACTGACAATATTCTTAACAAAAGAATTATAACAAAACTTTTTAAAACCAAATGGCAAAAAAAAGTTTTTTTGTGTGTGTAATTATAATATGAATGACACATACAGTGTCGGCACTTTGTGTGTATATATACCATGGAGCATCACACTCACATGGCACAACTGCTGTCTAAAATGGGGAAGGTAAATCAATGCTGTAAGGAATGTGAGAAAAATCTTACAAAAATGTTGTTTGCCTCATGTTCAAGATATTTACACTGGTTTTCCTATAAGCTGTGCATGCATACGGACCGTCTTCTCTCTCTTTTTTATAACAGATCATTTTCTATGAAAACAAGAATTTTGACGGTCATCAGTATGAATGCAGTGGTGATTGTTCAGATATGCTCTGCTATCTTGGCTGCTGTAACTCTATCATGGTGGAGAGTGGATGCTTCATGATCTATGAACAACCACATTACAAAGGCCAACAATTCCTGGTCCATAAAGGAGAGTACCCAGACTTTAAAAGCTGGTTGGGCAAAAATGACTGTGTCTGCTCCTGCCGTGAAATTCCTATGGTGATTATACTATATGCTTGAGTGAGATACATTGGAAGTAATGATAAAGTTCACTTTTTTAATCATTATTTTAAATATCAGGTTGATTGATTATTACAAAAGCAGTTGATTTACATGTTTTGTTCTTCTCTCTACCAGACACAGGGATCTTCTCATGAGGTGAAACTGTTTGAGAGAATGGAGTATGGAGGTCAAATGATGGCTCTAGTAGAAGACTGTCCGAATGTCATGGACATGTTCCAAACAAACCACATATTCTCCTGCAAAGTGATTGGTGGAAACTGGCTCTTCTTTGAACTGTCCAACTATAAAGGCAGGATGTACCTCATAAGGCCTGGAGAATACACAAGATTCACTGAATGGGGAGGCTTGAGTGCCTGTGTTGGTTCCATCAAACGAATTGTTGATAACTATTAAAATTAATGCAGGCTGCTTAGCAGTTTTTTAAAAGTTGTTTATTTTTTATGTAATATACACTTAAATAACTTAAATTTACTATTGCTTGCGTTATTTAACATATAGGTGTGCCATGTTAAGCAACACAGGTTAACAGCTTACAGTATGCAGCCTTTATGCTTCAAATGGATCTTATATGTTACCTCAGAAATAAATGTTTATACAAGTGAAATCTGTAAATTTGCCTATTTTTGAATGTTTTACGTAATATACAATAGTATGTTATTCATAAAGTCACTGTGTTTCTACTGAACACAGTGACATTATGAATAATAATGTCAGAAACAGTTAAATCCTACTTTTTATAAATGAGCTCAGTGTTTTCTTTTTTATTTCATGTTATTTCATTTGTTGGTATTTTTAGTTAGGTCATTATATAAGTTGAATCATACAGCGTAATAACGTTGCAGCTTTTTCCATCCATTACATGATTAATTCAGTATAAAACATGTTGCTTTTGCATTGATACATTGTGCTGATTGCAGTCAGATTGAAGCTTCTGCAAGCAGGACGAGACTGTATGGAACATTTTGATGAATATGGAAAAACTGCACCAGGGCCAAGCCAGACATAATCAGATTGTTTCACCCCTCCAACCCCCCCGATTCTAGCCCCTATTACTTTCTCCCTGGGCTAGATTTATTTGAATGACAATACTTTATGCTGTGCAATCACAGAGCAGCTTCTAGGTTTTATAAAAGACAGTGATAAACTGGATGCCAGTGTTGAGCAGTAGCCCTGCCAGATGCCAACATGACTATTGGAAAGGTAAGATGGCATCTCTCACACTTATAGACTAATAGAATGGTTTTCAACACAATAACATGAAACCACTTTACAGCTGCAAGTTCATACATTGTTTAGCAGATTTATCATTCCTTTAATGTTTAACAGATCATCTTCTACGAGGACAGGAACTTTCAGGGCCGCTACCATGAGTGCAGCAGTGACTGTACAGACCTGCACCCCTATTTCACCCAGTGCAATTCTATCAGGGTAGAGAATGGGTGCTTCATGGTGTATGAGCACCCAAATTATATGGGACAGCAGTACTTCCTGAGAAAGGGCGAGTATTCTGACTGTCAGCGTATGATTGGCTTCAGTAACTGTATCAGATCTTGCCGGATGATCCCCATGGTAAGTGATTAATGGGAGTTAGCAAATAAACATTGTTAAAAAACATAGTTCATCAGATCAAAAAAGAGAGAATGTAGAAATGCACTTTTGATATTTTTTTTAAATAATAAGTGTGTTTATTAAATATATCCCAAATCCTTGTTTTCTTGCAGTATACTGGTAACTACAGAATGAGGCTATATGACCGGGCCGATATGGGTGGTCAGATGATAGAACTCACAGAAGACTGCCCTAACATCATGGACCGCTTCCATACATCTGACATCCACTCCTGTCACGTGATGGATGGTCACTGGCTTCTGTACGAGCAGCCCAACTACAGGGGACGAATGTACTACCTTGGACCAGGTGAATACAGGAAGTACAGCGACTGGGGAGGAATGGCTCCAAGAATTGGGTCCCTCAGGAGAATAACCTCTTTCAACTAGACAACATAAATTGTGCAAAAACATATAAGCACTAAATAAAATCTCTTGAGTGAAACTTTTGCTTGTCTGGATATTATTTCGGTTCTGGTGTTGTTTTATGCGAAATAAATAACAGAAAGTTAGGTTATTATTTTTGTTCTAGTGTTTAATGTGAAATTGATAACAGAAAACATTAAGTAGTTCATCTATAACTATTCTACATTTAAATGAACTATCAGTGACATTTTTTATATTGCAAATCTGATTACCAGTCTGGAAAACATTCATTGGTAAAGCAAAAACTGAGAGTGAACTGTCTCTCACACGTTTATGCTTTTGGCTGAACAATGCAGGGCTCAATCTGGATTAACTGCCCTCATTGTAGTTAAATCTATCACTACCATGACTGTCAAAAAACAAAAGCAGCCTCGCTATTTAAAGGCACATTGACCTCAGGGAAATTTGAGGATGTTTTTAATCCACATGCTTGTTTTAGTGCTACAAAGTGACAATCCAATACCAAATTACAAGAAACAGTTAAAATACTGTGAGTTATAGCTCCTATTGAGTGATGGACACGCAATTTGAAGACGACTGAATAAGAAGACAAATCGATTTGAAATTGATCATTTGGATTTATAATTGAAGTAAGTAATTATGTTGTGGTATTAACTGGATGGATACAGGCACATTTCTGATCATTTGTTATGGCTGTTGTTCTTTTGCTAATTGAACTAGATGATTCTACTTTAGTAGCACACAGATAGTTTTCTACTTTATCGTATGGCTTTGCAAATAAGTGGATATTTCTCTTCCTAAAATACAAAAAAAAAAACAAAAAACTAAAAAACCTATTCACACACAGTCATATAATGCCTCGTCATATCACAAAAACAGTCAATTAAATATTGCTTGCTTGCTTTTTTGGTGTATACAATTCCTTCTTATAAAAGATGCTTGTATTGAACTTCATCATTTTCCATTTGAATGTTTTACTGTAGTATTTTGTCACTTCAAATATTAATGCTATTTATATCTACACACACAAGACATTTACAAAAAGCATATACATATCACTTATGTCCACAGAAACATGTACAGTGTACAGGGAAACTGTCATACATTATAGTGTAGTGTCATAACATCTTTTTTTCTTTTACATGCCACAAAATACCAAAAACTGCACATGGGCCTTTTACTGGGCCTCTAGCTTGTTGCTAATATTGAGTTAGCCTGACTAAGAGCTGAAACAAACTAGAAGTTTTACAAACAAAATATATGTTTTTTCTAGAGCCTGAAGCACACAAAAGTTTGACATTTGAATTTCAGACACAATATTCTTGTAACATCCCCAAAACACAGCTGACTTAACTCTGAATTGATGAGCAGGAGTTTTCTCTTTAAATTCTCTTTTTCATATGTAAGAATTTATTGGAAAATCCAGCATGTCAATGCAATTGACAATGCTGTTGAGAATGGAATCTCAGTAACTGCTCCCTCTGTTGAACAACTTCTTTAATGCAAAAGGGATGTTCCATATTGTTCTGTGTGCATTGTGCTGTGAATGTGTGGGTGCCGTACCAGTCCTTTCCCTTGACCATGCTAGAGAAAACACCAAACATGTAATTATATACCCTTTTTCAAGTAAAATCCATATTTTCGAACCCAATGTTGTGCTCCAACAAAAAGGTAAACATGTGCCAGTACTCTGACATATTCCTGTATTCATTTGAATAACAATACTTTGTTTGTCAAGAGGCAGTATAAAAAGCTTGGGAAGCATATGGAATCTCTCCAACGGAGACCATGGGCAAGGTAGGATTTTTGGCACCACTTTCATGACATTTACATTGAATTGCACCTCCCCTATGTATGCTAAGCTTTGAGCAGATGGATTATTCTCCTAATCTCTGCAATAAACCAAAGTGTTGATTTTGTGTGCTTTTTCAGATTGTTTTTTACGAGGACAAAAATTTTCAAGGTCGTAATTATGAGTGCAGTAACGACTGCACAGACCTGCACACTTACTTTAGTCGCTGCAACTCGATCAGAGTAGAGAGTGGCTGTTTCATGATCTATGAACGTCCAAATTATATGGGCCACCAGTATTTTATGAAGCGAGGCGAGTATTCTGACTACCAGAGATGGATGGGCTTTAGTAGCTGTATTCGATCCTGTCGCCTGATTCCAATGGTGAGCTTCACTGAATGTGCTTCTTTCAGTAGAGATACTGTACTTATATTACAGTTTCTTTGACACCAGTGTACTGAATCATTCATTTGCATCTTGACGTCAACAGTACAGGGGACCATACAGACTGAGGATCTATGAGAAGGCTGACTACGGAGGTCACATGATGGAATTCACAGACGACTGCCCCTGTGTGTCTGATCGTTTCCACCACCGACATGTGTACTCCTGTAATGTGATGAATGGCTACTGGATCTTCTATGAATATCCCAACTACAGAGGGAGGCAGTACTTCCTGAAATCTGGTGAATACAGGAGATACCGGGACTGGTGTGCTACCTGTGCCATTGTGGGCTCCTTCAGACGAGTCACTGATTATTAGCCATTCTGCTTGCACGTATTTATATGAACTGTTCATTTCCTGTTTATAAGCAGAACTGTTTATAAACATTTTGATTTTTCACTTCTTGTGCCTACCTAACAAACTAACAAACAGATAAAAAATAAAACGATATTTGTAATAATAAAGTACTCCGATTTTACTGAATTCTCAGCACTAAATATGTCTCTTTAACAGATTGGCTTTCTTCACCTTCTCACTTTTTTTATCTTTACATATTTACTTAACAGAAAACAATAATAAGAATATGAAACTGCATTTATATTATTATATCATATAGCAAGACTTAGAAATTGTACAAGAACATATTTACAGGTCTGTGAGATTCTGTTGTCAAATAGATGAAGCATGAAAATGACTATATTTTAAGTAATATATCAAATGCTTGCACTAGGTGAAAAAAAACACAATGTTGATTATTATTATTAAGTGCTAAATACTGTTTTTCAGATGTTCAGTAATAATATGAATTTCTTTAATAAAATGGTTTGTTTATTTATTTATTATTATAGTATTTATTAGTATTATTAGTATAGTATAATATTAATATTAATATTATAATAATATATTCATTTATTAAATGCAATTTTACATGCTTAATTTATTTAATGCTTATATACCAGGTACTCCCTCCAGTAGCAATCCTGCTTGTAATGTGCATGTAGGTATGAAGGAAACAGAAAAATTTCCAACAAATAAAATGTTTAACACACTAAAAAAATAGTAAATGCAAAATTACAAGAAACTGCAAATGCAGTTGCACATTTCCGAAAATTAATTTTGTGATTTGGCAACACGCTTGTTATGTCATTGGTTGGAGTCACATGCACTAAAAGTTATACTGTACTGTATGTTCGAATGAGACATGCTACAGTATACTTTGCATGGTGATGTCACTTGTGATATGGAAAGAACATTCGCTGTGGATTTAACTATAGCCTTGCCAATACTGTAAAAGACAATTCACAAACAGCTGCCAGAGATGTATGGATAAAAACTATTGTTTCAGTTTACTGGACCACTTCAGCAGAAGTCATACTGCTTGATCATCAGCTTTTGGCATTTGAATAACAACAAAATGTGGGCCCCTGGATTTTGTATAAAAACCACCACCAAAGGCCATCAAAGTACAGCTGGTACAGTGAGCTGAAGCACTGAGATAAACAACACACTACCATCATGGGAAAGGTAATTTGTTTGAAATTAGGATGCTTAATACTTCATAGAAAGCTTTAGGTTCATATTGCATCCAGTATTTATTTAAAAACAAAAGAGGAACATGATCCAGTTAAGGCAATCACATTTTTTCAATCCCATCCACAGATTATCTTCTACGAGGACAGAAACTTCCAGGGGCGCAGCTATGACTGCATGAGTGACTGCTCCGATATCTCCTCTTACCT
>JAUCMS010000153.1:10575838-10586923 GCA_032357445.1 Enteromius radiatus | reverse complement strand
ATGTAATCAGCATACTCTCCCCTCCTGAAGAAATACTGGTTTCCCATGTAGTTGGGACGATCATACATCATCCAGCATCCACTCTCAACTCTGCAAGAGTGACAGCGGCTCATGTAGGAGGAGAAATCTCCACAGTCGCTCATACACTCATAAGAGCGACCCTGGAAGTTCCTGTCCTCGTAGAAGATAACCTGAAACAAACATAAAATGTTGTATATTAACTAAATCACTGTTTGTCAACAGTAAGCAACAATCAATAAGTTATCAGAAAAAACAAAAAATCTGTAGTTTACAATTTTGAGAATGTGTTATTCATTAATCTTGGCTTACCTTTCCATGCATGGTTGCAGTTGTGGTTATTCCAAATTCACTACTGTAATGACAGCTTGCTGCCTTATTTATACTATATGGACTCCAAAAGAATTTGTATTCCTATTGTTTGAAAAGGCCTTAGTCAGCTGCATGGTGTAGTGAATTGTACAGTTTGCTACTACAGACCTGAAAGGGTTATTATTTCAAGCCTTGCGGTGGAGAATATTAGATATTTCTGCTTGTAAAGCAATTCCAGTGGCAAGACCACACTCCAAACAGCCAAAGTACATATTAAACTAAATATGCTTTAACCTGGGCCTGTGAAGGAAGTTAACAAACCTGTACTTTTATTATGTTTCTTTTTAATGTCAGCTATAATAGGATTTTTTTTTATTTGCTTGTTTGAATGTTAGGAACAGAGTGACTCTTGCTCTCATATATCAGAGACTGATATTCTGATATTGCTGTTTTTAGCTTTATAAAGTAGAACAATTGTTAATTTGTGGTTCTGGGTATTGATTTTTGATGGTTATCTTGTTTTTTTTGTGTGTTTTTTTTAAGTATGTGGAAGATCATGGAAGAGTTGAGGGAGGGCATAACATGGAAGATCAAAGAATGTCTTTAACAGTTGGATCTTGTAGTATGACTCACTGGATGTGAAAACCCAAGATGGCACATGCACAGGCATTTCCGAAGTTTGCCAATGAACATCTAGACCTAATCATTTCAGAGAAGGCTTGGGAAGAAAGTGCTATGGTCAGATAAGATAAAAATTGAGCTCTTTGGCATCAACTCACCTTGTTTGGAGGGAGAGATATGCGACTAAAATATCTAAGAACATCATCCCTACAGTCAAGTACAGAGGTTGGGTACATTGTGCTTTGGGGCTGTTTCTCTGCTAAGGGTTCAGGATGACTTCACTGCATTCAGGGAAGTGGGTGACCGATGGGTGAGACCATGTACTGTAAAATCTTGGACAAGAACCTCCTTACCTCAGCCTGAACACTGGAGAAGGGTCATGGATGGGTCTTCTACCTTGACAATGACCAAAACATACCGCCAAGTCAGCAATGGGGTGTCTCAAGAATAAGCACATTGAGGTCAAGGAGTAGCCTAGCCAGTCTCCAGTTCCTGGTTGTATAAATCACCTAACATTTCCATTAAGTATGCGGCTTAAGGTGTGTTTTTACCTTACCTTTAGGGAATGACTTAAGGATGTTACATATAATCCCTTAGACACTTCCTTTAGCATTATTGGAAGGGTTTTGAAAGGCCCCTATTATGGGTAATGAAAGATTGATATTTTGGTTTTGGGTGTCCCCAATAACAGGTTGACATGCAAGCATGTTCAAAATGGCAAGGCTTGACAATAAGAACAGCAAAAGCTAAAGTCAGGGCATTCTGTTTTTGCTTCAAATTTTGAAATTCTACAGTTTTAAATAAATAAAACCTTGTGAACTTTTTTGAGAGGCAGAGACTGCAGATGCCAACTAAATCTCTATCATGTAAAAAAGAAGCCATATGTGAACATGGTCCAGAGGCACTGTTGTGTCCTGTGGGCCAAGGCTCATTTAAAAATGGACTGTTTCAAAGTGGGAAAGTGTTCTATTGTCAGAAGGAAAATAAAAGGTGTTCTATGATATTCTTTTTGGAAATCATGGATGCTGTCCTCCCGGCTAAAGAGGAGGGAGACCTTTTAACATGTTATCAGTCTTCAGTTAAAAAGCCAACATCTCTGATGGTATGGGGGTGCAAAAGTGCATATGGTTTGGGCAGCTTGCTTGTTTTGGAAGGCACCGAATGCTGAAAGGTATATGAAAGATTTAGAGCAGCATATATTCCCCTCCAGATGATTTCTATTTCAGGGAAGGCCTTTTATACTTCAGCAAGACAATGCAAAACCACATACAGCTATTACAACAACATGGCTTTATAGTAGAAGAGTCCGGGCTCTGAACTGGCCTTCCTGCAGTCCAGGTCTTTCACATATAGAGAACATTTGGTGCATCATTAAATGTAAAATACATCAAAGACGACCACAAAGTCTTCAGCAGCTGGAAACCTATATGAGGCAAGAATGGGACCAAATTCTAAACACCAAAACTCCAGAAACTCATAACCTCAATGCCCAGATGTCTTTAAACTGTTATTAAAAGAAGAGGGGTTGTTTTTCCAACTATTTTGAGACATGTAGCAGGCATAAAATTTGAAATGGTCTCATTTTATGCATAAAATTGCTATATGATAACATACATTTATGTTATCTATATGTTCTGTTGTGATTAAAATATTGGCTCTCATGATTTGAATTTTATACAAATTTAAAAAAACGTCATAACATTTCCTGAATTCAGGTTACATTTGATTGATAAATGAAGCCCTGTGGTTTTAAGGGATACTTGAGACAAATTGTTGAGACAAAGGGTTTATGACATTTCACCTAAAGAAACCCTTAAGTAACATTTAAGAGATAGCCAATGCCTTATAATTTGTTCTGGTCACAGCTGTAGCCTAAGAGCCTTATACTCCTGACACTGTTTCTCTAGCTACAATTACTGCTGATCTTGTATGGGCCTATAAGCCCATAGTCTGGATCTAATGGTTGCAGGCCATGAGTCTGCTTTGTAAATTTTGTGCCATTTACCATGCCCAACTTTGACCGTGTAGCCTTGCCTACTGCTATCGCTTTTTTTTTCTTTTTTTTTTTCTTTGTGGAAATCAACAGAATTCAGCAGATGCTGTTGGATAGAGCTTGGTTAGGAGAAAAAAAACTTGAAATATACATTTAACACATTCTGTAAAAAAAAACAAAAAAAAAAAAAATATATATATATATATATAAAAAATACAAATTGATTGCTTGCGATGATGTCTGAGGTGGTCCAGTTTCAATGAAATTACCTCTCATTGCTGCCTGCTAAGTAGTGGGTGACTGTGCTTGAGTTGCTACCATTATGTATAAAAATACTATTTTATTTAAAAAGCACACATACATTATACAATATAAAAAGTTGTCCTAAGAATGAACACATTTTGGTTTTAGGTTGTAGGACAATTTTGAAGACATTTTGATCCACTTCAAATATTGACTAGTGAAAAGAAATACAAAAATACAAAAATATATATGTGTGTGTATGTTTATGAGGACACAAATTTGCATAATGATATGTGTTTGACATAGATATTACAATATGAAGCTGATTAATGATGACATTTTCAGTGTCCCCGGAATTCAAAAGTAATATAAAACATACTAAATGGTGCTTTTTTGAAAATCTAAAAATGCATATAGTTTCCTGTAAGGGGTAGGTTTAGGTGTATGGTCAGTGTAGGCCAATACCACATACAGTTTGTACAGTTTAAAATCCATTACACCTATCACAAAACCCAAAATGTATGTGTGTATGTATATGTACGGTAAAGTGGTCTGACCCAAATTGAGTCAAAATTACATTAAAAGATTGGAACTGGACCAGACATTGACTGAAGTTGTAATATTGCTAAAGATTATATCAGTCTTAGAACTTATGGTTCTTATGATGTTTTGCTACATTTCACTTCAGCATACTAGAGAAGAATTTGTTCAGAAGAATAAGTTGTTCAGAAGTATTTTATTGCCAGATAACAATTTTTTTCACATTAATACCATTTGTTTTTAATAGAAGGAATCATTGATTCGCCTAGTGCTCATGAATTTCATGCCACCCATATCTCTGAAGCTCCTGTACTCTCCAGGCCTGAAGTACCACATCCTGCCTCTGTAGTGGGGCTGCTCATACATGAGCCAGTGACCGTCCATCACATGACAGGACTGGCAGTGAGACATGCGGTAACGGTCCATGATGCTGTCACAGTCATCCATCATCTCGTGCATCTGACCCATGAAGTTCTCTCTCTCATAGATCCTCATTCTGAAGGATCCCCTGTGCTGCAAATATACAAACAGAAAATGTAAAAGTTGTGCTAAATTATTGTGAGAGAGCAAAATAATGAATGAGGCATTTACAGTATATAGCGTTTGTGTGCACAAATTGTATTGTGTATTGCTGTACACCTAAAGCACTTTACAGTCAACCACCACCAGTGTGCAGAATCCATCTAGATGATGTGACAGCAGCCACAGTTCAAGGGTGCCAGTACATCTCTACTCTTTATGTGAAAAGCATTTAGCAGCCAGATCTGTGGCATATTAAGTATGCATTATTTTCTTACCATAGGGATCATACGACAAGATCTGATGCATTCATTCATTCCAAACATAGACATGTAATCAGCATACTCTCCCCTCCTGAAGAAATACTGGTTTCCCATGTAGTTGGGACGGTCATACATCATGAAGCAGCCACTTTCCACTCTGCAAGAGTGACAGCGACTCAAGTAGGGAGACATGTCAGCACAGTCACCCATACACTCATAAGAGCGACCCTGGAAGTTTCTGTCTTCGTAGAAGACGGCCTGACAAGATTAAACATGAGGTTACAAGGAATTTAGGTATGCATATTCTATCGTTATTTCATTGCCAGTACTTACCCTGCACGTGTTCATGCTTGCTGTAGTCATTTTTAAATTATTTGATATATTATTTGACTCTTCCGTTTACACTGCACTGCCGTCCTGTCAGGTCTCACTCTTACTTTTATACCCAGTCGAATTGAATAAAACTGTGTGCTTGCTATTGAGATTGAAGACAACCTCCTGACTCAGCAGATCAGTATGGAAGCATTCAGAGTGCATTCATTGTGGTCCAATTTGACATAACCTACAGGCCGTATACGCTTTCCACGATAATGCTTTCAGATATTTTGAATTAAACCTTTTTTCAAAGTCTTTCTTTTTTAAAAACAATGTTGATAAAAATGTATCTGTTAAAACAGGGCCTGCATTACTATTTATTTTTAAATCTGTTGTGTGGTTAGACTTGACCCCTAAATAATGTGTTAAATGTTAAACATAATAAAGTATTATAAGGAGATGGTAAGGAGATCATACATACATTCTTCTTTAAAAAATTTATTTATTTTAGTGATTTTATCCCTTAGGTTTTTTATAGTTTGTATCTTCCATATATATATATATATATATATAGAGAGAGAGAGAGAGAGAGAGAGAGAGTATTATTAGGCATACCAACAAACTTTGTTTCCCTGACTCGTATGTCAGGGAAAGGAAACGAGAGCCCCTTTTTATCTGTGGTTGCAACCCGGTATCAAGCGAAGTTGGTCCACTTTGAAAAACGTGTAGCTGTCACAGTTTTACGTACCTCCTCAGACGTGAAACTTACACGGAAAAGATTACAATGTAAGTCAGTGACAGGCATTGATCTACGCATGAATATCTGGATTCAAATATTGGGTAATGATTTATATTTGCTTATTTTTTTATTGATTATTTCATATGTATTGGGGTGTGATGTTTCACTGTAAACGGTCACAACACTTTTAATTATATTAACGTTACTTTATTTATACATTTATGAGCAGGTAACCCAACACCTGCCCCTAAACCTACCATCCATTAGTAAAACACAAGATAAACTGGCAGATATAACTACCAACATTATTTTTTAAAATATATTCCAATTCTACCGAGATAAAAGGATTGATTTGCTATCACCATCTCTCCATCCGCCGTGACTCATCTGTGCTGCGGCTGCTGCTTTGTGCAAATTTTAAAAATGCCGCCAGGAGAATCCTTACATCAGCCTTGGTTGTAAATTTCTATTGGCTCTTGTGTGTCTTGTGACCGATTGCGTCATATTAATGTGACATGCTATTGGCTCTTGTGTGTCTGGTGATCGATTGCGTCATTGTACAGGATGAGAGTGTCTTTTGAATGAGATGTGAACGTGTTAACCGAGCGGGATAATTTCAGCAATTAAGCTTATATTTTACTCTCTTCTTTGCATAAAGACTTCAGGCTTCAATAAATACAGTCTGTGTGTGTTTTATATTGTTCAGAAGTGGGTAGGTTTAGGGAAAAGGTGGGGCTAGGTGCTACAATGAAAGTATAAATTTATATAAAATGAATCCAGATATCCATGTGTGGAGCACGGCTTATGCCTGTCACTGACTTACATTGTAATCTTTTCCGTGTACATTTCACGTCTGAGGAGGTAAAACCGTGACAGCTACACGTTTTTCAAAGTGGACCAACGTGATAATGTCATGTCTTGGAGAGTTGATCTAGCAGCCCTGTGAGATGAAAACAGTTATTTTGCAGTTAATAAGCGTTATATCCATGCAGTAAATATTAGATATATGGATTGGAAAAAGAGGAACTCCTCACCTAATGTTGGACTGACAATTAATCACTTGGTTGTTCATTTTTTAACACAAAAGAAACACCAAGACGCAAACCACTCTGTTGGCTACTTAAGACTAAATAACCTAGAAATTAGAGGCTCAAATATATTGACATATTACAAAAGCTAATCAGCTTTCAATGGGTCTCTATACCATGCTGCTTTGTCAGGAGTTCACAATAGGAGGCACATATTCTTTAGGTTTGGACAGGTATAAATGTAAGGGTTAACATAAACAGATATCATACCAGTACAAAGTGTTCCAAAAAAAACTCACTACCATCATGGGCATAAGTACCACTGCCAATTAAAAAATAAAAACAATATTATATCTTTAAGATGCTGATTCACTCCTTTTGAATGTCTCATTACTTCTACTGTGTTCCAAAACAGATCTTCTACGAGGACGGGAACTTCCAGGGTCATTCTTATGAATGTATGAGCAACTGTGGAGGCTTCTCCTCCTACATGAGTCGCTGTCACTCTTGCAGAATAGAGAATATCACTCTTACAGAATTATGGATGAAGAAAATATTACAACTTTGTTCCCTATAGAGCTGTTCACTATATGTTCTTATAACAATTTAGCATGAGGTGTAAATTTCTATTCATACTTTCACAGCACAGGGGATCCTACAGAATGAAGATCTACGGGAGGGATAACTTCATGGGTCAGATGTACGAGATGATGGATGACTGTGACAGCATCATGGACCGTTACCGCATGTCTCACTGCCAGTCCTGTCATGTGATGGACGGCCACTGGCTCTTCTATGAGCAGCCCCACTACAGAGGCAGGATGTGGTACTTCAGGGCTGGAGACTACAGGAACTTGTTCATGAAATGAGGTTCATGAGCAAAAAATAACTGAAAAAAAAACCCAAAAAACAGTCCTTAGCAGTCCTTATTGGATCCTAAAAACATACTGCAGTGATCTGCAGCTTCCACACTTCTGAGCATATTACAAACTGCAGGAGTATGGCAAAGCAATAATGGCCATCACACCATAAAATTCCTCTTTTCAAAACGCCATTACCACACAGGAAGCAATCTGAGAGTTCACTGAAAATGCAAACAAGTTGAAAAGTTGAAATTGTAGCAAATAATATTAACGATTTTGTGTGTAGTGTGAAATAAATAGAAAAAATATGGGAAGCAAGAAGTAAACCTACCAGTATGAAGTGGAAGTAGTTAATAAAATTAATGCATCCGTGCAAAGTCCAAGGGATGAAGAAGAGCATTTGCAGTATTTAGTTTTGTGAAAATGCATCAGAGTAACCCCATAAGACTTCAGCACTCTAAGAGTTTATCCAAGATTATATAACTGTTATGTTTTAGTTTTTTTTATATTGTTTATTTATTTATTTATTTTTTTAGTTGATGTTGATTTCTGAAACCCACAAATGTATAGAGACTTGGACCTGTAACCCGAAGGTCTGGCAGGGATTGTGGGTGGAGGGAGTGAATGACCAGCACACTCTCCACCTTCAATACCACGACTGAGGTGAGACCCTTGAGCAAGGCACTGCTCCCCCAACTGCTGCCCAGGCGCCTCAGCACTGGCTGCCCACTGCTCCGGGTGTGTGTTCACAGTGTGTGTGGTTGTTCACTTCTCACTGCTATGTGTGTGCACTTGGATGGGTTAAATGCAGAGCACATTTCCTTTCTTTCCTTTCCTTTCCTTTCCTTTCCTTTCCTTTCCTTTCCTTTCCTTTCCTATAAAGAAGCTAACTAAACTAAAAATAATTTTATTATTTGATGAACAAGGTCATTGTATTTTTTTGTAATTTGTTGGAATGTTGGTAGGTGTGACTTTTTGTTGCAAATACCTAACCAATTTGTGTCGGTCACACTTAGTTAAGAATGGATGGACTAACAGATGAAGTTTGACATTTCTATTTTCTGCCGTGTTTGTCCTGTAGATGTCAGTATAAGCTCAAACACGAGGCAAAGAGCCAATCAAACATTATTGCAACTTTAATCAGTTCATGTGATGCAATGGTCAAATAATGATGTTTCTGTCATTAGTCCACCATGGAAATCCAAGAAGGATTGTTTTCTGTTTTTAATTGTGTAAAAGAGGTAATATTGTTTTAATGGCCTTTTTCTCAATAGATAGTCACCTGGCATCTCTGACCTCTCCAGTATCAAGTACTCAAGATCAGTGTCACAGCCTTAATGGCTTAATTGTATTTGTTCTTGATTTATCAGATTTATTCAGATCCTTTTACAAAAAGGTATTTATGACTTGACGTATGCTTATGTCTCATGACACTCGTTCTCATATCCCTGAAACTGCTACAGTTTCCAGATCTGAAGCAAATCATATCTTGCCTCTGAGGTATTTAGTGTTTAATTTCAAAAATGCATCTCATGAGGCATTTTTGTGAGGATGCAGATATTAATGACACTGAAATTTGTTTCATGACACTTTTTTTAATTGAGAAATTAATTCTTTAGAGTCATAAAATATTAGTACCAAGAGTCCATGATACGCCTCATGCTCATGAATCTCATGCCTCCAAAATTGCTGAAGTTCCTGTACTCTCCAGGCCTGAAGTACCACATCCTGCCTCTGTAGTGGGGCTGCTCATAGAAGAGCCAGTGGCCGTCCATCACATGACAGGACTGGCAGTGAGACATGCGGTAACGGTCCATGATGCTGTCACAGTCATCAGTCATCTCGTACATCTGACCCATGAAGTTTTCCCTCTCGTAGATCCTCATTCTGTAGGATCCCCTGTGCTGTAGGGAGAGAAGTCAGTACCATGTCAATATCAAATGTGCACATCTAAAACAGTGTAATCTCTTGTAAATAAGAATTTTAAGATGACAATTGTTTTTTATTACTTAATGTTTTTTTTATATTTGTTCATATGATTTAAAAAACAACAACTATGTATTGATTTTTTTTTTTTCCCCGAGCAAAAAAGTTTCTCAAAATAATTTTTTTCTATGGGCACATAATAAAAAGCTCAGAACTCACCATAGGGATCATACGGCAGGACCTGATGCATTCATTCATTCCAAACATAGACATGTAATCAGCATACTCTCCCCTCCTGAAGAAATACTGGTTTCCCATGTAGTTGGGACGATCATACATCATCCAACATCCACTATCCACTCTGCAAGAGTGACAGCGGCTCATGTAGGAGGAGAAGTCTCCACAGTCGCTCATGCACTCATAAGAGCGACCCTGGAAGTTCCTGTCCTCGTAGAAGATGACCTGCAAAATATTAAAAACATCTGTTAACTTATGGATCATGTATCCTGATATATTTGATGGAATATTTAATTAAATATCTGGAACATTATAATTTATGCTTTTAATTTGAATGTTGCTATATAACAGTTTATAAGTAAAATTTTATAAACGCACTCTGCCCATGATGTCAGTCTGTCAACGGTCAACAAACTGTTTTAATGTACAGTTCTTTGCTCTCTTTATATACCCATCCCAGTTAAAAGACTGTGTATTCCCTATTATATATGAAAGCCTGACCCAGCAATACAGTGCTGTGATTTTTTACATTGTCAACTGTGTTCTCCATTCTACACGTGACTAGGTCATGCTGTCCAGCTCTTCCATTGGTTCCTTTTTTTTTCTTCTTTTTTTTTCAACAAGAATGGTTTCAGTGTGTTTTTCCAATTAGTTTAAAATGTTTTTGGCACTGAAAAGGCTTTGAATGAAGACATTTAGTGAACACATCAGAAATACCTAGAACTAGCTGCTCGAAAAACAAACAACCAAACAACCAAACAAAAACATAAACATAAACAAAAGACATAAACGAATTAGATGCAATAATACAAATGAAGAAAAAATAAACATTGCTGTTCAAAAGGTTTCAGGTACTGTAGGTCTAACAGTAGTATTCAGGTATGGAAATAATGATCAAAAAATAATAAAGTAATGAAATGTAAATTAAATGGTTTAATTAAATATAGATTAATATTTAAGTTATTTAAAATATTCAGCCAGGAGCAAAGAGTAACTTTTCTCATTGTCTTCTGACGCAGCAGCAGATATATTATGCTGCTGTCGCTTTAAAACCTAATGCATAGATCCAATACTGTGTAATGATGCATATGTATGTCTTTTTCAACAGATTTCATTCACTAAAGACATAACTGACTGTGTTATGAGTATACTTACTGAAGTGGGCATTTTGACATTACTTACAAGTGCAACAGGAAATCAAACTTAAAGTGCCCCTATTATGGATTATGAAAGGTTCATATTTTGCTTTGGGAGTCCCCACAGCAGGTTGGCATGGAAGGTCAAAAAGCACTTTCATTGTCTTATAATTTGCATTTATTTGACCTTACTTGAACAATTCCCTCAGTGATTATTTTAACCAAACTCCTCCTGGGGGCGGTCGTGGCCTAATGAATAGGGAGTTGGGCTTGTAACCCAAAGGTCGCCGGTTCGAGTCCCAGGTCCGGCAGGGATTGTGGGTGGGGTTAGT
>JAUCMS010000153.1:10531282-10554939 GCA_032357445.1 Enteromius radiatus | reverse complement strand
GTATTCACGTCACTACTAGAGCAAGCTCCTGATTGGTTAACGTGGCGCGAATTTTCGCCAAAGTTCAGATTTTTCAATTTGAGCATTTCTTGCGAATCGCGCCATTTGCGCCACTTAATTTGCACCATTCACTCCGCTTAATTCGCATGAATCACGCCGCAGGATGTCTAATCGTGTCTTTGCATTGACTTAACATGTAAATCATTCGCGCTTGACGCTTCATTCGTGTCCAGTGTGAACGCAGGTTAAGTACTCTAACTTTGCAAATAAATGTCAACTAGCAGTCATTAGAGTTTTAGTAGAATGTCTGCTTAATAAAATTTATTTTGATTGATCCACAACATACAGCGTGCAAGTATATGTCAATTTATTCTAGTAACCCTAAACCTACCCTAACTACATGTCTACTCATGTAGCTAGTACTAGTAGACATGTAGTTGTGAATTAATGAGAATCAGTTGACAAGTAGTTGACTTGTAGTTACAAAGTTACTTATAGTTGGTTGAATGTCTTAAGTGGACTATCAAAATAAAGTGTAACCATTTGTAATGGCATTGTGTCTCTGATTAAAGAAAATATTTTATGTCAGTAGGTCTAAGTATAGTAAATGTGATTTGAAATGTTCAGAAAAATACATTATTGATTAAATTCAAAATGGCGACACATTTCATTACGTCCAACATTGGAAACATGGGATTTATTGCATTACCAATAAATAACGTAATCTAAAACATCATGATGCTAATTCATTAATAAATAGCTGTAAGCATATACCATATACAATACCAGTCAAAAGTTTTTAAATAGATTTTTTAACTTTTTTTTTAATTGTCTTTTTCTGAACAAGCCTGCATTCGTTTGCATCAGCAAAATCAGTAACATTGTGAAATATTTTGACCATTTAAAATAACTGCTTTCTGCTGGAATATATTTTAAAATATAATGTGATCAAAGCTACATTTTCAGCATCATTACTCCAGTGTTCTGTGTTACATTCTAATATTCGCTGTTTAAACAGATTTGCCGAATATGTATTATAACATTTTACAAATTGAAACGTTTATTTAGCAGGATGCTTAAACTTGATCAAGAGTGATATTAGTGATTAATAATTTATATTTATAATAATTTCAGGTAATTGCTGTTCGTCTGACTTTTCTATTAATCAAAGTAACCTGAAAATTGCATTTAGCTGTTTTCAACAAAATAATAATCAATGTTTTTAAGCAGCAATTCAGAATATTACAATGATTTCTGAAAGATTGTGTGACTGGAGTATTGATGCTAAAAATTCAGTTTTGAAAAAACAGGAATAAATATATATATTTTTTAAATATATTTAAATAGAAAGCAATTTTTTAAAATAGTTACTATTTTAAAAAAAATACTTTTTTGAACAGCTAAAGTGTTTAGTTTTTTAAATGAACTGAAAGTGTTCTGTGTCAGTGGCCCATAAGAGACAGAGTTAGATGTCTCAACACCAGTGTTGGAGCTGTCTAAGTAGACAACTAAGTAGACAACACTAGTTTAATTAACACATAATGGCAAGTTGAACAAGCTTGAGCTAGGGGTTCATTGGCTGAGGTTGGGATGCTTGGTACTCACAATTTTATTGTTGAACGAATCTGTGATTCAGTGCTTTAGAACAATACATTGAGCTTAGATATTTTTTTTGAATTGCTGATTAAATATTTTACAACCTGTGCCTTTGTGCAGGACTTGTATAAAGAGACTACAGCATGGTTTGCTATTCAAAATTTCACAATGACAACTGAAAGCGTAAGTGCCACTTTCTCCCCGATTGTCTGTATGTCATTATGTTTTAACACAATGTAAATCATCAGTGTTGTGTTTTTCTTTGACAGATTGTGTTGTATGAAGACAGGAACTTCCAAGGAAGATCCTATGAATGTAAGGGAGACACAAGTGACCTTCATTCTTTTTTTAGCCGATGCAATTCTGCTAAGGTGAAGGGGGGCTTTTGGGTCCTGTATGAGCGGCCAAACTACATGGGCTATCAGTATATCCTGGTCCCAGGGGAGTATCCAGATTATCACCACTGGATTGGCTTCAATGATTGCATCCGATCTTGTCGTCTCCTCAGGCATGTAAGTCCATTGGCACCACATGTGATCATTTTGCACTCAGTGAGTCTGTGTTCATAGCTTGACAATGTGGTAAAGTGTATACATAGAAACATCAGTTGCATTTCCTCCAGGTTACTGGACGTATCAAGCTGAAGCTCTTTGAGAGGCCCAATTTTGATGGCCAAACTTGGGAAGTTACAGAAAACACCCCATCCATTCAGGAACGTTTTCTCTGCAGAGAGATCCATTCCTGCAAGGTCCAGGAAGGTCCCTGCGTGTTCTATGAGCATGCAAACTACCGTGGCCATCAGTACCTCCTTGAGAAGGGAGAGTACAGGCGGCACACTGAATGGGGGGCCATGCATGCCAATGTGGGCTCTATTCGTCAGATCACGACAGACTGTTGAAATGAATACCTGTCATCACTGCTACTGAAAAATAATGAAAAATAAAATGATTTGAAAAGGCATTTATGTATATGAGTCATGTCTATTTTTGACTAGCTGCTAGAAAACAGTATAAAGCTGCTTGTAACATATACATTTAAAAAGATTCTTACAATTATTATTTTTCTTATTTTTTTATAGTGCTTTATAAAAAATGACTGTTTCATAGCATACTGAACAGCAAAGCAACAGAATCAGTGATACAAACTTACAAAATAAAGCAAATCTAAATTCTGCTGAATATTAAGTCTTTTAGACCCCAACTAAATGTGCCAGAAGCAACTGTGACAAGGAAAGAAAACTCAATCGGGTGACAGAAATTAAGAAATAAATGAAACCTTAGGGGGACCAGTTCTCCTCTGTATGTTTCATACAGTGTTTTTGTATCACTGGGAAAATCTAATATTTTTTATTAATATTTTAAAAATAGATGTATTTTTTAAATGTAATTTATTAATTATTTTAGTATTTTTTATGTATAGAGTTTAGCACTTATAGCACTTTTAGTTCTAAGTAATCCTACTGTCTAGCAGTAGAGCATCAGTTTTGGGTACTGTACGTATAAACACAAAGTGCATCAGTTCATTCAGGACGTGTTACACCTCATTCAATATGAGCATGTGGCTAGACGCCAGTGCTGCTCCAACTATTCCAGTACCAGCATCTGGAAAACAATTTAATTAGCCCAATAAATATTTTCTGGACTCAGCCATTGCAGAATCAAAACGTCAGGGTTCCATTAATCTGCAGGAACAATCTAGAAACAATCGCAGTATCAGCTGTTGATGATGCAGTTGCTGCGGCCATTCATATAACAATGATTTGCCTGGCAGAGCAACTCAATGTGAAACATATAAATCTCACTCATTGCCCTTTCAATACACAGCATACATCAAAAGGAGGAATGAAATTAGCCTCAAACATGGACAGAAAGGGAAAAGTAAGACATGTTTTGCTTGCCTAAACTGGTTCTGTGGTCTTTTCTTTTGCTTAACCACGTTTCTACATCTTCTCCCATACAGATTTTCTTCTATGAGGACAAAAACTTTCAAGGACGTTGTTTTGAGTGCAACATGGATTGCCCAGAGCTGTCGTCCCACTTTAGACGTTGTAACTCCATCCGAGTTGAAAATGGAGCCTGGGTTTTGTATGAACGTCCAAACTTCATGGGCAGCCAGTACATCCTAACCAGGGGAGAGTATCCTGACTACCAGCATTGGATGGGCTTCAGTGACTCTGTAAGGTCCTGCCGCATGTTGCAAAATGTAAGTCATCCCTGTTTGGAGAACCATAGCTGGGCTATATATTGCCCAATGCTAGTCTATGTTCCTTTTCAGCAATACATTCACCTACACAGGACATATGTGCCACGCAACCATTCAAAAACAGCATTATATTTTGGTAGATGCTGAATAACACCTTATTTTTCCCTGCTGAAAGTTTATTTTCAGTATGCACAACCTTAACATGTTTTTTTTTTTTTTTATTCAGTGCCCCATTTGTATAATTTTATGTGAATCTGATTCTGCTCTATCTACAGTATATGGCCTATAAGAAATCACTGCATTATAATGGTATTTGGCTATCCACTCTCTCTTTTGTAGCATACTGGCAATTTCCATATGCGTCTGTATGAGCGGCCTGACTTCCAGGGTCAGATGATGGAGTGCGGTGAGGACTGGCCCTCTCTCTATGAACGTTTCAGTCACCGTGAGGTACAGTCCTGTAACGTTCTGGATGGGGCCTGGGTCTTCTATGAGCATCCAAACTTCAGGGGACGTCAGTATTTGTTGGAGAGAGGCGAGTACCGCCACTTCACTGACTGGAGTGCCATGAATTCTATTGTTGGCTCCATCCGCCGTGTTCAGTTTTAGGTCTTTCAATGTGTAGTTGATTGTTCCTTAACTATTTAATAAAAATGACCTCACCTAAGCTCACCTAAAGCTCCTGTCTACTGGTTTATTTTGTTCTATTCAAAAATCAGCTGGTCTTCGAACAAGCTTTAAAAAAATAAATAGACGTGTTTGTGTTTAAATACACACACTGTGTGTGAGTGTGTGCGTGCGTGTATATATAAATAATAAAAATAAAATAGCATAAATAAACAGCAATATTATGAAATAGTATTAAAGTTGCTTTTTTATTTTATTACATTAAAAAATTGTATCTATTTCTTTGACAAAGCTGAATTTTCTGCAGCAATTTCTCTAGTCTTCAGTGTCACATGATCATTCAGCATTCATGCTGTATAAATATACTGATTTCGTTTAATGCTGATGCATTTTGTTTAGATCAAAAGAACGGTATTTATTTGAAATGTAATTATTTTGTGACATCATAACTGTCTTTACTGTCTCTTTTGATCAATTTAATGTGTCCTTACTAAATAAAAGTATTAATGATAATATGTAATGCACAAAAATAAATCAATAAATTAAAATCAACTACTCACTCTCAAGTTGCTCCCACAAGAACTTTTGGGCGAATTTTGCCTTTAAATAAATGAAATAAAAATGTAACCATTTTTTAACTATTAACAAGGATCTTATAGATGCATGAATGTGTTTATTAATTGTCATCTCATAGCTTTCAACATCTTCTGTTGCTTTAACTCAATACTCCCCTCTGTTGGTTAATTGCTTCTGAATGGTCTCTTACAAACTTTTTTAAAATAGAAAAAGAAAAAAAAGAAACTTCTTTTACATTTCACAGAAAACAAGAAAACTGAATTTACATGTTTTTGAGTATTGTCATGGCAAACTGCACATTTTACAATATAGGCCTATAAATAATCTCTTGATTAAAATATATTTCATAAATACGGTCGATAAACACTCATGAATTTATTTAAAGTTTACTTATAATCTGTATGACATTAAATGCCTTCAAAAATAAACTGCCTCTTCGGGATTTTTGCTATATACTGACACCGAGGTCAGGAATTTTGTTTTTGTTACCAGTACCTGTTCACATGAATATACATACCACACATGTTTTAACCAAGTATGTTAAAAAGACTGAGTGCTTATGTGTTTGCATAGACAGAGAGCACGAGCTGCCAGTTGTGTGAGCCGATGCTGGTCAATAGCCCCTGCTAAATCTCCCCATACAATAGTTCAAGCTGTGTTGATGACTCAGGAACTTTGCCGGAGTCCAGCATGTACCCAAAGCCCACAATGCTGATGCAGGCCAGAGAGGCACAAGAGCATGCTGAAACAAAAGGGGTTTTTCTGCACAAAGGCCACCAGCAAGCACTTTTTCACCAGTGGGCCCACAGGGCAGCACGTATCAGTTGGTCTAGATTCCTCCATAGGCATCCAGCACAGAATGGAAGGATAGTTCACAAAGTTCACTTACTAGTAGGTGAGCTAGTGCTTTTTCTGCTAGCCTGACAGCGCCCTCTTGCGGTAGCAACCTTGTATTACATTTTACCATCTGGTGCTCGGATTAATCACAAAAAAGTTTTTACAACTCAGAATTGTATTACTGTAATCAGATTTGTATAGGAATATATATATATATATATATATATATATATATATATATATAAAACAAATGGCATGCTACAGCCATAGGAAGAATAATAATATTATGGTTTATTTTAATGTTTTTCACCACGTTATTTTAGTTGTCTTTCGAGCAGAATACATCTTCTGGCAGGTTTATCAGCTGCTGCCGTGTGGTGCAGCTATGAGTTAACAAGCTGGCAAAGTATGTGCAGGTGTTAATTGCCTGGCAGTTGCGATTGGGAACTGCAAGGTCATTGTGGAGACACCCCTGCTGCAATGTTACAGCACTGTTAAAAGATGGAGACATCTTTAAATATGCTAGGAGTTAATTATAAGATGAAGGCATCTAAAGCAGCTAACATAATGCAATTTAAACCCATTTACAAAGTGTCATGATGTGTTTTATACAGTAGTAACAATGGCACATGTTGTGCCACTGGCCTAATTTAAATAAAAACTAAAGTTAGTTTGTTTTGTCTTTTCTGCAGTTATTCGTTTTACCATGTGAATGGAAATTCACATTTTCTTCAGAATCACATTCTTCCGAGACTATTTTTAAACTTCTGAGTCACTGATACAGGTCCACAGCTGAGAGGAATTACTTTAATCCTATGAAAAGAATGTAAAAATAAACTTTCCAGAAAAGACAATTGCCTTGTAAGGAAATGGCAACAGCGTTAGAAGGGACAGAGGGGCCGGGGATGGGAACTCACTATATTCTTCTATACAAAAGCCATTTAGTTTATACTAATAATGTTGACAGAGCACTGTACAATTTAACAGTGCTGTCAGAAAGATGAAAATTATAATTTAAGTAAACTTTGTGTACTAAATGTGATTGAAAATGGCATTTATGTGGAAACTAAACACAATATAATTAAAATGTTAATGCAACAATGTCAATATTCATAAGGATTTATTGGTACATCTGTTGTTCATGCATATAATTTATGCTTTAGATGCTGTCAGTATTGTGCATCAGTGTCTACCAATACATAATGATACATAATGGTGTAGTA
Organism: Enteromius radiatus; assembly: GCA_032357445.1. NCBI lineage: Eukaryota > Metazoa > Chordata > Actinopteri > Cypriniformes > Cyprinidae > Enteromius > Enteromius radiatus. Next base: position 10,547,878 of record JAUCMS010000153.1, on the reverse strand, counting down.
GAACCACACTTTTTTCGTACAGGCACATCTCATTACAAAGTGCTATCCAATTTCCTGTATATTAACACCTCTTTCTCTTATTAATGCATGATTTATTAAACAAAGCCTCTTTCTTAGCTGGATGCCTATGAGATGCTTAAGATTTAAAGGTAACACATTCAAACTCTATATCCACACATGTTTTGTATAACCACTGTTTAAAGAATTCCCAACTAAAACTAGTTGGTCTAAACTAAAAGATTATTTACCCTCAATAATTCTGTACCTTGAGGCTTATTAAGATTCAGGTGAAAATTAGAATTCATTGTCACATAAGCAGGCTAGATGGGCAAGGTAAGGCGATCTTCACTCCTTTCTGGTGATGACAGACAGACAGACTGAAGGTACACCTGGCCCAGAATGGCATGCTGTGTCCTTAATTATGGGCCTCGGCCTGAGGTACATTAGATGACCCACCTAGTGCTGCCATAAATCTGTTACAAATACAGGCGGCCTCCGAATCCCGAATGACACCCCTTTATTGTCCACACTTTATTGTCATTGTCTCCAGCTATCATTAGGAAGCTGAGATAGAACAGGAACTTTCAACATATGGAAACATCACTGGATGGTAAATAAAAATATATGAGATATCCATGAAATGTAGTTGTTTTTAATTCACTTGTGCCTTTTGTTTTCACCATAGGAGGGCAGCATAGGATTCAGGACAACTCAAATTTGTTTTACAAACCCTGCTTCTCATTTGTATCTTAAGGAAGCCTTGTAAACAACAACCTTGGAGTAAAGGATTTACCAGAATGACATAGTGATGATGTCAACTTGAGAAAATATTTCCATGGAAACCAATATTCTTGTGAGAATATTTTGAGATATTGAGAGAGTGAGATTAAAATTTAGTTGTCAAAAGCATAGAATTGTTTCATTTTGTGAAAGCCTATTACAAAATCATAACTCATTTGCCCGAATACAACGTTCTACCTGCCTATCAGCCAATGTGCATACCACCACAAAGCCAATAGCTATCTGTAGCAGGCTGATTGGCTGAGCCAGAGTGTGTTTAGTAGGTCTGGAAAATGAAATTCAGAAGTGGAAGGCAAATTTAGAAGGATTCCCAAAATGCACAGACAATGGGGTAAAACAACAGTAAACATTGGCAGTGGTTTTGGAAGATGGAGGAATCTAATTAAATGCTTTGGATTCAATGGATACAACAAACTTGTGAAGTTTCTTCTCCACAGGTTTAAAAAAAAAAAAAAAGTATTTTAAAAATTAAAATTTAAAATTAAATAGCCACACACAAGTCTTGGCCACTTGAGAGCGCATGCACGCAACAGGAAGTAGGTGTGCAATACTGTCCCAGGCCTTTAATATGCCAAAGTGCAGTGCCCTTAATGCACATTAAATCTCAAATACAACTCCAGAGCGGTTAATCGTATCCCATCATGCAACATGTTCTGGTTATAAATTGTGACGTTTTTTTGCCCAGACATCCAGAGATGTATTTTATAAAACATTTGAAACTCCTGTTTATCACATAATTCAAGACACATGTATTAATTATTAATTAACTGTCATTGTAATTTGCTGTTTTGTCCATCTAAGAATCATTAAATATATAAATAAAATATGAACATACATTTAAATACAAATATTCTAACGGTGTTGTTTATTGCTCTCAGACAGACAAAAAAATTAACCCTAATTTCAGAACTCAAAGTTAGGTGACAGTGTCATCGCCGATGTGTTCTAAGGTGGACGCGCTAAGTGTGTCCCATGAGTTAAGAAATTCTACATGCACACTTGGGGTGACACCCACTTGAACACTTGGGCCAAACAAAGGAAATGCAGTGCATCATTTTAAATAGTCAACTCGTCAAGTCCAAAAGCAAGTTTGGGTGTTTGGACAAAGCCTCAGGATCTTCACACCCAATTGAACACTTTAGCCAAATCCAGGAAATACATCATTTAAGTAGTCAAGTGGTCAAGTGCAAAGACCGCAAGTGTGGTTATTTGGACATAGCCAGGAAATACATGCACACTCGAGATCTTCACGCCTACTTGAACACTTGGGCCAAATATAGGAAATACGTAATTTAATGTAATTAAAGTTAAGAGCAAACACCATAACCTATAAGCTAAAGTAAAGTGAAGTGGAACGTCCTAGTTAGGGTTGCCAGGTTTTCGCAACAAAACACGCTTCTCAGAACTAGCCCAATCGCGTTTCGAGAGGTTTCTCTGGTAAAAATCGCGTTCCGGGTGTAAAATACACTTTTTTTTGGCGGGGTTCAACTAGTATAATTCGCATTCCAGTGATTAAATATCAGGTTATTGGGGGTCGCTTCAACCAGCGGACATGAAAAACAACCGAGGCAGCAGTGTTAAAGTAGCCCAATTCCTCTGGAAAACCGCGGACTTGGCAACACTGATTATTTATATATAATATATTTAGTTAGCCTATAATACCCGCGTCCTGTAAATAAGTTCTTATAGGCTATTAAAATAAGAATTTAAACAAGCTGTTGAAATCACAGCTATGTTGAGCAACCAATAAGCCTTTAAATAATGTTTTTCATTGTTTCCGTCCAATATGTTATCCACAAGCGGTTGGAGGACGTGTTTTAGTGCCCATTTAGGGAGTTTTGAGACGCTCGCAGCGTTGTGTGCTTCACAGCGTTTCGACTCCTCTCAGCTCCTGCACACACGTGATGCTGCACGCGCACATGATGCCTAACAATGCTGTCTAGGTAGGCAGGTCGCTAGGTTTTGAGAAACAGCCGGAGTCACGACTCCAGACTGGCGGGGAGATGAGGACACAATGAATTCATCTTTGGGTAGGTTATTCTAACCTTTATTATAGTTACTTGGATTTATAATAGATAAAATATTGTTGCTGTTACATTTAGACTGCAAATAGCGATTTATTTGGTTACACTGAATGATCAGGATATTACATTGCCACATTATTCATATGATTTCACATTGTTGCTAGTTAATTAGTTTTTTGTGTATCATTGTGGCATTGATTACTGATCACGTTTTAATATGTGGCCTTAATATAAATTTATAGATCAGAATGTAATATATTATGCATGTTTTTGCATGCATTTATGAGATTCATATAAGAATGTAAAATAGCAATAAGCCTTATGTAACAATACAACAGCAGCTTTGTTCTTTGTGCTGTTCACTCATGTAGACATATGTGTTACCATTTTCATAAATTGTATTGTAAGTTATTTGTAATTGCCTGCATTGCGTATGAAAAGCATACTTAAAATCATTTTTTAAAGGTTTGCAGATGTGGTGCTTTTCCCAGGACTGTCTCAGGAATGAGGTGTTTACAGTGCTGGGCAAAGGGGGATCCTGGGAGGTGGCTATTTTTAGCTCTTATTTCATCATTCCACTGCACAGTGCAGTAAACTGCTCTCTGCATCTCAATGATTGAGGATGGGCACATCAGCCTCCTTCTCTTTAAAATGTCCACAGCTTTTAAATCTGAAAGGACAAATGGATGTAGGGTCATAGTCTTTTTCCATCTGCTCTGTTATTGTTGCTTTGCTTTGCAGAGGCTGTTACGTAGTGCAGTATTGTGTTATATACACATGCAGCATTAGGACATTAATGGGCATTCAGTAGTGTTTGACAGAATGATGTCTCTTGATACTAAACACAATATATACAGGCGCAGATCCATTCACAGTGTTTCTTCCAAGGTTGTCATAACAGCATGAGCCAGATTGGCATCTAACACCATACGCCTGACCTTAAACATGACCTATGTCTTTAAAGTTTCCATCCCATGTATAATTTGCGAAACATTTTTCACCACAATGAAGAGCTTTCCCCTGTGCTTAATAAACACAATCTTGACTGTAGTGTATGCGGTGAAGATTTAAGCATTTTAATTCAGAATGAGTTTTATATTTTACACTTTCTGTCATTGAAAGCGTATTATTCTTCTTCTGTTAATTAATAACTAAGGACATTGTCATGGAAATATAAGTTCCCTCACTTACATTCAAGCCATGCCATGTTCAATTTTAATTTGATTGTAAAAAAAAAAAAATACTATAAAATGTACTAATTTACTATTAAAAAAGTATATATATATATATATATATATATATATATATATATATATATGGTATTTTAAAAATGTATATACTTTTTACATAGAAATGTGATCCATCCATCCATGCCAATCCATTCCCTTTTTTTTAAGTCAAATTTCATAAGTATAAAATGTTGCAGTGTATTTTGCTGCAGTGCATCAGTGATGTGCTACTTCCATGAAGTAATGGTTTGTCTGCCTTTTGATGAGCACTGTATGAAACCTGGCAAAAGAAGCAGTCAGATCTTTTCTTATGGAACACAGTGAGCTACGCTAACTACATAGTTGATGATTTGATGTGAGGCAGAAAGGAGCCTAATTGTGTGGGCTGTCAACAGGCTCCACAGTATTCTGATAGGTGACAGGAAGTAAATGTTTCAAGGCATATGTTGTACAGTATATGTACAACACTGTTGTAGAAGTGTCTTTGTTCAGTGAAAAACAACACAGAAAGAGTGACCTTTTTCTGACTGGAGATAATGAGAGAGGAAACCTGCCATTGTAAAATATAGAACCCTGTCAGCACTGGGCCATAGTTAAGTGTGACAACTGAGAAAAAGCAATTGGGAGAAATAGAGAAATGTCAAGGGGAGGTGCCAATTGTGTTAAATGCAGTTTAGTAGTGCAAAATGACCTCAAGAAAATGATTCACTGAAGGAGAAATGAATTTCCATTATTTTGAAAACATAATTTAATAGCAAACCAAGAAATTGACATTCAAACAACAGCAATAGACATTTCACTTATGTAACCAATTTGAAATATCAAATCAATTATAGTTTTATATGCATTCAGAAAATTGTCAGGACATGCAAATTAAAGATTTAAACAGAATTCTATTTTTAGTTTTTACAGTAGGTTACATTTCTCAATACAGAGTCCTATTTTATATACATTGTCTCTTTGGGTTTTAAAAGGTCTTAACTTGATTTTCCACAAATTTGGATCTTGAAAAGGTCTTAAATCAGAGCAGAACGACTTAAATGAATAGTTCACCCAATGATGTAAATTCTGTCATTAATTACTCACCCTCATGTCATTCCAAACCTGTAAGAATAAAACAAATAACAATATTTTAAATGTATTCTGAGAGCTCTGTGAGCCTATCATACACAGCAAAAAAATGTGTACTTAACACATTTAATATCCAGAAACGTAGCAAGGACATTGGTAAAATTATCCATGTGACATTAGGGGTTCAACCGTAATTTCACAAAGAACGCAGTGAGTAATTAATGACAGAATTGTAAACTATCCCTTTAAATTAAGCATTCTTGCCATTAAATGTTGCATTCACTGAGAAAAAAAACAACAACAGGATTTTTATATACAGTATCAGATGCTAACAAATTATGTCTTTTTAAAAGAAATGTAAAAACAGTTTCTCTTGAATTAAGTACTGTAGATTTGTTGAGGCCATTGATGTGTATGTTGCCTTCTTATGCCAACTTAAATGTTGATGTATCCTGATTTAAGACCTTAATACAACCTGTAGAAATCTAAAGATCATTCCTAAATTAATTGTAAAATTAGACTAAAAATGAACTATTTTCTTGATGAAACGCTTCATCAATTAAATAGCAGCTGCAAAGATGCAGTCACATCACAGCAAGTCGACTGTAATACTTTTATATCATTCTTCTTTCCCCTAGATCTTAAATAAAAGGCTTCAAAATGCAAAGGTCTGGCCATCTGCCTGGAGATGAGGGTAGCAATTTATTCTCCTATAGTTTCTCAGCCAACCAGGATAGGTGGCACAAATGGAGCATTTTAATTAAAAACTGCTGAGACATTGGGGGAGGATGCCAGCATGCCAAGGTTTTCCCACATGAACACGCTGCTTATGTTTCATCACTGCAAAACAAATAAGGTAAACAGAATTACTCCGACAATGGAGAGAATAGTGTCTTTTACAAAAATCATTTACAAATATAAGCTGTATAGAAATTCATATTGTATTTCCTGAGTGCTACAGAAATTAAAATATTCATTTTGTTTATTTTTTAAACCAAATTGCGAGCAGTAGAGTTCATTCGAACATTAAACGTACTCCCTCAGAACAGGAGGCTAAACAATAACCCTGCTTGGGCATTATTATTTATGAAGTTTTATTGATTCACTGTAACTGGAAATAAACAGTTGTAAGTCAGCATTTTGTTTAATAAGTATTTGCATCAGATGGTCAGAAAAACAAGTGGGTATAACAAACACCACAGAATTTGAACAATAACATTAATTCTGAGATCAAAATACATTTCTCACAGAAGGAACTAGGTTATGCATTTATCCATAGAGATGTTTACTAGCATTCCAGGTCTCTGTATTCCCTGGGAGGTTTTCATCACTATGGTGACAGCTGCTGATGTCATCCAGTCCATGTCACAGGGGTTGGTGGGCTTCGTTCTGCCCCCCCCGCCCCCCTCTTTTTCGTTCACATCAAAACTTAAGCACTAGATCAGAATGAACATGATTAGAATATGATCACTTCATAAGCCACCTCTGTTATTTTTAATGAATTTGCTGCATGGTACACTGTGTAAATATGATACAGTGCAAACAAGTTAGATTTTTTGAATAGATGTCGCCTTTTTTTCGTCCTCTGACTGCTAATTAAGTTCTCTGTAATGAGCCCTAGAGACATGCTAATCACATTAGCACTGTATTTGCAGGGAGGTTTGGTGTCCAAGGTGTATATTTACACATGGGCAGCTGGAATATGTCTATATCAGGGAGAGCAAAGTGAAGGAAATGTTTTTAGGAAATGTTCTGCTGATATATGCATGTCATGCTCATTAGCTTACAATGAACTTTCTGTTCCTTATTATTAAACACATTTCTTTGCACATTTCCAGCCTATTCTTGGCATCATATTAAGCCAGATGGTGTAGTAATTATATCATTCAGCAGAAGAGAAAATGTTTCTTGAGCTACGTTAACCAGTATGGTTGAGGTCAGGGCTGGGCAATAAAACAATAACAATAATTATCTCTATATCATTTCCTTTGATAAAACGATGATGAAGTGAAAGTTTGATAAATGTTCGCTATAATGTTCATGTGCCAAAAGTGGAATGAAACGGCACCACTCTTTTTAACTGCACCACATGGATAAGTCTGGTCAGTCTTGGGCATGTGGTCACTAAACAGTGCTGTGTGCTTTAATTCTGCAAATTTGACTGCAAATGAGACTTAAACTAGTTTACAGCCAGATGAACACTCAATGATACAGTTAGATGGCTTTTCAATCTACAATCTGCTGTAATGGCCATCTTAATGTATGCAAGTTTCTACATTATATTAAAATTACCAACCATTTTTTAAACAAGCTTTAGATGCCCTGTTAGCAGTGTGTTTCTCTGTGGCTTCCAGTGAGAGGACATCATCAAAGTCTTCGGATAACAGTTTTTCTCACAACACACACCTGTCTGGGGTACTGTTTAGTAGCTGTTGTGTGTGCACTACACAATTCAAGATTTTTTCCTGTTAAAAATTGTAGCCTGCAAAAAGTTTGCAATACTAGTTGTCTATATGCTGATTTGCAGTGAAAAGAAAGAAGAACACAATGAGATAATGGTTGTTTGTGGAAGACATTTTTATTTTAGGAAAGCTACAGGAAAATGTTCATTTAAATGTAGATTTAGTTCTGGATGCATATCTCTGAAAATGTTCCTCCTGTAATAAATATTGCCTTATTGGCTATTGGCTAGCTGAACTCAATAATTCATTAATCTCATTTAAAGAAGAACTGCCATATTTCCATGGAAGCAGAAAGAGAAGCTTATTAAACAATGAATCATTTCATTAAAAATGCATGATATAACAGGGAAATAAAATGCAGGTACACTCAGCACAGCTTGTCTTTTTGTGAGAGAACAATTCAAACGTTAGTCGATGGCAAGACATCAAAAAGCAGTATGGTTTTCCTCTTGCTTGTCCAACATTGGAAAGTGGTAGAGTAATGTAACTGTGAAAGCACTACCTCCGCTGCCCCACCACAGGCACAAGGTAATCTGCACTTTGAAAAGCTATTCCCAAATTGCGTTCCTTGACTTGCCAGCTCCACTTAATTATTTCCACCCTCAGTGATAACATTTCTGTCAGTGGTGGGTGTAATGATTAGGTGTCAGTGTTTTTTGTCCTGAAAACCCTGTTCTTTACACCCACCCTTACATACAGGCTGAGTCAGAACATTGCTGTCTTGAACTACTACTTCTCCACACGGCCTCTTTCCATCCATTGCTCATTTACCCCACACTATTCTCATGGTTGATGCTTAACATGGCTGATTTTCCCACTGCCCCGGTAGGATCTGTCTCAATAAACACTTGTTCCATCAGAACTCTCTTAGGGGTAAAAAAAAAACATCCACATGGCACTCTTTTCAAAATAAAACCAATTACCTGAGGGGTCCACAAGATTATGGGCAAACAGAGAGGCTGTGGCTTGAGGCGAGCAGTAAAATGATGCAACTGTGGAAAAGTAATAATGTGCTGGAGCTCATTGAGCCCAGTTTGTTTTATTGCAAAAGCAAACAGTGCTTATCTGTGAAGGATGAACTCTCCAGTCGTGTATTTATAGCAACCTAATAGATCCCAAGTGTTTAATCTGTAATTTTTTTTAGGACAAAATGTTGATTTTTTTTTTAGAATCGTAATCAGGGCCTTCCTTGGTGTTGAGTTCATAAAGTGGGATTGAAACAATAAGCAGTTTTTTAAAGCATAGTTTTCAATGAATTAAAGTTAGATTGTGTTAGGGTACTATTTTTTCCCAGATGTGTCCTGGCCAGGATTTCTATTTTGCCTAAAACATCTAGGTTTTGGCCTTTTTTGTGTGTGCAAGGTGATCAGTGTATTACATCAGTTCCTTAAATGCTCTCAAGGTACTTTATATCAAAGCAATATAGAAATCCTGGCCCGGATGCATCTGGGAAAAATGGCATGTACAGTCACCGTATATTGTGTGTGTGTGTGTGTGTGTCAAAAGTCGCATTCAGCAACATTAATCATACATTCAGAGCCCCAGCTGCATTAATTTATAAAGTCTTTAAATTTTCAAATGCAATATCTACTTTTTAATATCCAAATTGAACTATTTAAACCTAATGCTGAATTATTAAAAGCTGGCACGTAAGCATGACCGCTCACCATGGTTCAATTATGGTCAAAACTTACGTTTAAATGTACTGTAGAAGTTTTTTTTTTCCTTTTCTTTTCCCTCATGTTTTTGCCTTTCGTCAGCATCGTCACCTTCAGCTTATCTCCATTTCTCTAGTCCTTTAACACGATACCAACATTTGCCTCTATAAATATTTGTTTGAATAAGGTCAACACTATTCAGTTTCAAGGTTAAAAGGAAAGCCCTACAGGCACATGCATATGGGTGAGAGTTATATCCTTGCCTCTCAAAAGGTAGGATACTCTGTGTGCATTTGCATGCTAATAGAGGTGGTTGTGTGTGCAGAGTAACGCTAATGTTAGCCATTCATCAAGAGGCTGCCAAAGACACTGATATTTAAGTCAGGACATGGGTGTACAGATAGATTCCCTGTCAGTGCTACTCTGCTGTTATTCCTGGTGCCTGTTTCTAATGAACTACATGGAATCCATATAATGCCACAACTAAAAACTGAATGGGAGAACTTGTACACACACGTAAATCTAGCACCGTTGCTTACTTCAAAGGAAATGCTAAAGTGAGAGCAGGAGGTCCCTGCAGAGGAAACCAGAGCTCTATCTTTTTGCAGAGGATTTCAACCTGTCTTTCTGGCTGTGGTAATTGTAAATTCTGATTGGTTAAGCTGCATATTATGTTACTGACAGGGGTTTGATTAGCAATTAGTTAGGGGAATTAACTTATATAACAATAACAATATATAATATATTTTTCTTTAAATCTATATTTAGTTATTGCTAGCAGAGAATGCACTCAACTTTGAAGTTATGCAAGTTTACTGCAGAATATAGTGTTTTTTGGCTTAAAATGTGCTGATAATCACCATGATAATGCAGGTGGTGTCTGTTTGTGTAGTGTTGTCCTGTATGTAAGAAAATATATGACATAGTCAGTTTTTCACCTTGTGTGCACCTTGTTTGTGAACTTTATGCGTGTGTGAATAGGTGGGTGTTAGTGACAGGGTGTGCATGTGTCTTCCCAGAAATGAGTACATCTCTCTAAATGCGTGTGGAGTCATCTTATCAGAGATTCTGTTAGAGCTGTGATTATACGTGTCTCAGACTGTTTCATAAAGACTTTCTGCTTTCTTCTTCTTCTGCACAAGCTATTATTGTTTTATTGCCGCATGTTAGTGCCTGTTGCTAATTCAAATCATGATATATTCTGTTCTTTGCTTTTTTGACTTCTTTCTTTGAATTCTTTTGAAAACATCTTTTTTGAAAGAATTACAAATGTAATGTTTTTTTATTGTCAGCTTTGTTATATTTGTTTTGTAAAATGCTTTTTCATCACATCTTCTCCTCCCCCTTCTTTTTGTCCTTGTGTCTCTGGGGATGAGCCTGCCAGCCCAGTGATGTAGCTTTGGATCTCATTATGGGGTAGAGATGTAATGGAGCCACATGGTTGTCGGTCACACGCTAAGATGTGCATTAATGCAGAACTGTTTGTCCACTGCAGCTGCTGGTGGTCATATAACTGGTGCTCTTCCCCCCCTCCCTTTATTTCCAACTCGAAGAGGGACAAAAATAATAAGGCATATGTTTAACATAGCCTTCAGGACATTCCTAATCTGTCTTTTTGCTATTTTTATTTCCACATCTGTAGCTACTTAATAGTGTGGAAATTTGGAATTAATATGCTGGATTGTTTACACTTTAATTAGATCATAGTTTGACACTGTATTGGCAAAGCTCATTTCCTGCTGTTGCAGAAACGCAGTACTCCATGAAGTGAACCTTAAATCTTATACAATTTTTGAATTATACTTAGTGTGTACTCCATAAACTCTGCACTACCGTTTAATAGTTTTGGGTCTGTATGCTTATTGTAGTAGTTGTTGTTATCATTACCTTTTTTTCTGACCAAGGCTACATTTAGTGGTTCAAAAATAGTTTTGTTTTATTCTTTACTGAATAAAAGTAATAATTTCTTTACAATATTATAATGACTCAAAACGTTTGAATGGTGGTGTAGGTGTTACTACTGTATAGGCTTCAGTGGCCATCTTTCCTCAGTAAGATTTGTTAGAAGTCAATATTATAAAAGTGTCTTCTGATTATATTTTAGGCGTCATACCGATTTTACGATACTTTTATTGCGAATTTGTATAAAAAAAGAGCAATTAATAAAATTTTCATAAAACTTTTATGTTTTATGAAAAAGAAAGCCATACAGGTTAGGGTTAGTACAAATGTTAATTTTTGTCTAAAATGATAATTTTTTTAAGCTCTTAGAAAGACCTGTTATTATGTTTATTCAAATTTTGTTATATTAAGTATGTTCTATTTCTCTAGTCTGTGGAGAACCCAGTGATACCTGGTGACGTGTTTCATCTAATCACAGTGAAGTCACAACAATAAAAATCAGCCAGAAACACCACTATTCCTGACGACGTATATGTACATATAAAATTGCATGAATTGCAATCTGTTTTATACTTCATTTCCAATATTTTTGTCATTACAGTTGCATGCATGTCTTACAATTCCCACTCCTCCTACACACTCATTCACACCGCACACACATGTTCATGTTACTGCCACAGACCTACAGTATATATTTCTCCGAAAGGTGCCCAACAATGTAATTCTTGCTAACTGGCATATGCAGTGGCAGGAGAACATGAACAGGCTTGCTTTTACAGCAAACTACTATTGCAGACTGTCTGGTTCATGCGTCGTTGCACATTTAAAAGAGGGAAAAAAAAGTGAGGCGAGACGATTTTTTCCCAGGGTGCTCTCACTCATGATGAGAATGAGGTGACCGGTCCCAGTGGACTCTGAGGTTAGGCACAAAGGACAGCACTTCCACTCACTGGGGAGATGGGACAGCCGGAGAGATAAAAATAGCAAGTGAATCCCACCCCCAGGGCCTCTTTTGTCCTTCTGGACGCTGTGTGAGGGTCTCTCTCCTGGTACCCTTCTGCCTTCCCTATAGACTCTGCTAGATCCTGCTGTAGTTTCCACCCAGTGCTGGATTCAGAAGCAAACGCCTGTTTCCTGTCACTGCATAGATAGATAGATAGATAGATAGATAGATAGATAATTGCAATGCATTTTTTTTATGTAGTACTGATCTAAGTAGGATATTTTACATAACAAAAGGTGTTATAGTGTACATATAATCCATAGCCTACCACAGAAAATAATAATTACATTTAAAACATGTATTTTCCGTTTGAAGCATCAGTGACCATTTGAACCTTTTGTAATAGTTTTCTATTATTATTTTTTTGTCGTGTGGACTATATATGGAAATGTGTTTTATGTAGAAAATGTATACAGGTCAGTATGAAATAAAAGAATAACATGCATTTTGTATGATCCCTCATATTTTGGCAAATAACTGACATTTTGCATATATTGCAAAGTGTATATAACATTTTGACCATAACTAGATAGATTGCAGTAAGCAGTCAGTGGTAAATATTAACATTTTGCAATATTTTGTCCAAAATGAATGCTTAAACTTCTTTTATTAAAAAATTTCATTTAAAATTGAAAATGCACATTTTATATTTGATATATGCATATGAAATTGTATATTTTAAAATATGCTTAAAAATAGCTGTGAACTGTGTTATTAAATTCAAGACTGTCACAATATCACACAGTTAGTAGCCCAAAAATAAATATTTTATTATTATTACATTTTTTCAAACAAATAGGACAATAAGAAAGGGACAGGAAGTGAAAGCATATGCTCTACTGGCACAAGACAACGCCTCCGTCTCTTAACAGCGAAAGGGAAAGTCCCCTCAGAAAGAGACAGCTCTAGAGAAAGCCAGAGAGAAAGAACAGACACCTTATGCAGCCCTGTAGACCTATATAAATTTTCCTCTCCCTGCTGCATTTCTCTTGTCTTTTCAAACATATTTTGTGTGTATTTCACAATGTGAAGTCTCAACGCTTTGTGGGTTTTTTATGATGCTGCACGAAACAGCACAGTTGCAAGAAGCTCATAGTTGCTGCGGATCTTCTCTGTTCGCTTTAGCACACTGTTCTAGGAAATGCAGACGCCACCTCACGTTAACACTCCTACACATTTCCTAAACACTAATTACAGTATACACAGCTTACCTTTCTGAAATACTCACGGTAAGGGCCGTCTTATCGTTTAGTCTCTTTATTTTCCTTTTTTGTCTATGATAAGAGTGTGTGATCTAGTCTCTCAGTGTCCTTCAACTTCAGAATCTCAACAAGCTGGAGGCTTCAGGGTCAGCTCACGTCCTCTGATTGAAACCACTTACCTAAAAAGGTCTTTTAGAGCAAATTCATGATTGCTCTCTTTTTTAAAAAAATAGAAAAATGAAAAGGGGATGGCATACCTGAAAGTCAGGCCAGACAAAAACAGTCTGCTTTTGATCATAGGAGCAGGGGAGGAGCGCTCCTGGTCTATTTCTGTCCCTTTGTCTGCTTCTCAAATTAAGTGATGGAGCGATGGTGCTACAGCTTAATTCCCTATTCGGCTGATAAGCACTGGTCTCATCCCATCATCCTTTGATGGACCATTATATCATCCCAATGTGACATCACTAAAGATCTACTGAGTTTTTCACTGTTCACTTGTGTCAAAAAAAGGTTCTGAAAAGGTTTCTATAGAGCAGGTTTCCCAAAGAACCTTTCAGTATACAGTTATTTTTATTTATATATGTATAATATATATAAATTCCACGGATGTTAAAGGTTCACTGCCAATAAAGACCTTTATTTTTCAGAGTGTGATCTATGTATGTATCATGAATATTTTTTAATATACATGTTCTCTATGCTTAGATTTATGCAGGATAGCCCCCGTGAAATCATTAAACAGACACTGTTATCTTTTTTTGTCTTGACATGTATTTCCTTTTAAACAGGAAGTTTGTCAAAGGGCTCACTGCTTTTTTCTTGTAGTTAGTGGCCCTTAACTATGTTAGCCCCATAAAACAATGCCTTGCTCTGTGCTATCTAAGTGCGAGTGATATTAACTCAAGAGACATACATTTTTTAAAGAGTCGTTTTTATTTCTTTTCCTAAAGAGAACAATTGTAAATTTTTAATGCTATGTTTGTCAGCGTTTTGTACAGTAGTAACCATATGACCATGGACTCAAAACTCTCATTAGGATTTTTGCTTTCATTAAGCATTATGGTTTGTTCAGTGCTGTTGCACTGCATTGTGATCTCATTCTGTTTGCGAACAATGAGTCTGAATGTAGTGGAACTATATTGTGCGCATCAGTCACATGATGCTTCCCCACTTAAAAGTTACAGTGGTAAAGTATGTAATTATAGTTGTGCAGTTGATCTTCTCAAATTACTAAAAACTTGTAGCAGCATGTAATATTTTGTAGTTGTATTTGGCTCTGCAGAATGAGCAGAGTTATGTAGCATGTTATTTTCTTATAAAAATAGAAAAGAGCAAAACAGCAGTCGTGATTTGAAATAGAACTGTTTGGAAAATGCTTTCATTACCAAATGTGTATCGGAATCGGTCCCTAGCTTATATAGCATTAATGATTTGAGAATTTTGTTCTACAATGCAGCACGTTTTATAAAAGCCTGGAGAGGGGCACTAACTGTGGTGGTTAGGGTTGTTCACAAGGGGGAGGGCTGGCCCTATGAGAAGCACTTTGATATTGCTCTGTTGATGAGAAAGAGAGAGCGCAGAGTGAGAGAGAAACAGAGCGACAGCAGAGCGCTCTGTAAACAGGCTGTCAGAAAAGAAAGTGCAGGGACGTTTAAATCCGCTACAGCCAAAGGAAAGCATTGCGTACAACACTGAAGGATAATCACGAGAGGTAGAGAGAGAGCGAGAGCGAGAGAAGATTTAATTAATTCATGCAGTAGGGGAGGGATGTTTCTGCCGCTGACTGAGCTGGTTCCAGCACTGCCTGTAGCATTTTGCTTGTGAGCCCATCCATGCTGTGACCGTGACAGCACTCAGATCAACCAGGATTTGACGGACACCATCACCTGAACAAGCAGAGGTAGAGTATGATTTGTCCTTCTTTCTAGCACACACATCTGTTTTCTGCTCGCTTACGTACCTGATAAATGACCCTTGTTTTCCTCTGACGGTGTGTTCTCTTATGTCAACACTGCATATCAGGCACTAAAACGTGCACGTTTCTCTAGCTTTTGAACTTGTGAAGTCGCATTAATTGGCGTGCTTTTTCTTTATTTTGGTTTTCTGTCTTCATCGAGGTGTTTCCTGTGCTTTGTAGAGTTCACGTGCAGGATGTTGCCTGCTTAGTGCTTTGTTATGGTCTACATTGCCATAGTTTGTCTGTCATGTCAGTGCTGAGTGCAGATAGTGTTTATATTTCACACTCTGAGAGCTGGGAGATCAATTCCCTGGGATGATGGATTCTCTGGGGATATACAGCTCGACCATTTGACCAGGTTTGTTTGTCGTCTTCTCTGATGCCCTAAAGCGGTCACAATCTCTATTGTGAGGGAATGTAATCAATTTTGATGTGCGGGATGATTCATTCTCTTCACAAACCTGTGCTGTCATGTGCTTGGGAGATGCTGGTAAATCTCCATTCGGCTCGATTAATTACGACTCATCATGTAATCACCAAAGGCTCAGGGTCTTCATGTCTCAACAGGATCTGTGGAGCACGAACACACGGGAGTTGTGTGTGTGAGAGAGCTTTTTCACTGTTGCTGCCTGAGGACGCAATACACGTTGTCAGTCTTCATAGTAGGCTAAATATATTAGAAGCCATAAGTAATTAGCTCTCAATCATTAGTAAAAGATACAAAGATCATGAAAAAGAAAAAAGAGTGCTTGTGACACATTACCTAAAGTCAAAACGTCAATCAGCCACCGAGTATCTTAATGGAGTCCACAATAAAGGAGAGCCTGAATAAACACTCACTGATCATACTGTTGTCTTTGGCTTGTCTCTCATCTTTACTATTCCACTCTTGGGTGGATGAATATGTTTCTGTCTGTTGGAGAAGCACAGTGATTTATCCTGGTGTCCTTACTAGAAGCACGCGTTATGAGAGGCACTCGGAAAGTCTGTGTTAGTGTGAAAGTTTTCAAAACAAATAGAAAGGGAGCATGTTGTTTTATTTTCTATTTCCATTTGTTCATTTCTATTCTGAATTATATTTTATTTGTTTGCATTAAAAAACTACTAGATTTCTCAATTTTTTTCACACAGACAGTTTCGTAACAGTCTAGAGGCATAATAGTTACGCTCACCACATTTGCATATACCCGTGTTACTGAAATGAGCCACGCTGAGAAACAGCCAATAAGAGCAGACCTCCTCATTACTATTCATGAACCTTCCAAATAAGGCAAAAACAGACTGTTT
>JAUCMS010000153.1:10516120-10531243 GCA_032357445.1 Enteromius radiatus | reverse complement strand
ACTCATAAATAACTACAAATAACTAATGTTAGGGAAATCTGTTAATGTTTTGTTGTGCGTTTCTGAAATAAAAAAAAGAAAGGAAGTAAAAAATATTTGTATCGGTATCAGTAATCCTTTAATAGATGATAGATGGGTAACACTTTGGTATAGGGACCAATTCTCACTGTTAACTCATTGTTTATTGGCATGCCTGTTAACATATTGGCTGTTTATTAGTGCTTATAAAGCACATGTTCCGCATGACCATATTCTACATCCCTAATCCAAGCTAATCTAAATTTAACAACTTCCTTACAAACTTTTTATTGAGGCAAACATCATTGTTAATAATTTGCTAATATCGAGAATTGGACCTTAAAGTAAACTCTTAATGTAACACATTTAGTGTGAATGTAATTATATATTTTTTCTATAATTTTTAATATTTTTCATATAAGATACAATACAATAAGTTGTTGTTGTAATAATAATAATAATATGGAAAATTGCTAAATATTGATTATACACAATATTAGCTACATAAAATAAATTACATTTATTTTATAGAAATAATTTGTATGCATTATTAATACATTATGTATGAATTTTTAAAAACATCTGCATTTATAAATATATAGTATTGTTTGCAATGTATTTAGTTTAGAACTCTATTTAATGTAAAATTATCTGTGGAGGCTAATTTCCACCTTTGCTCTGCCACTTTTGTTGGCACTCTGTTGTTGTTGATCAGTTACATTAACAGACATTCAGACCGGATTGAAGGGCAGTAGGTTTCCCTTTAGCTGGGAATCAGAGCAGGTCTTGCCTGGCTTTTCCATGTCATTGCATTGCAATTTCGAACCAAACCCTCCTGTTGCCATGACATCCAACCCCTCTGTAAATACTCCCAGGATTTTTTTGAGCATGTAGGCCCCAGGAGAAGAGCTCGAGAGAGAGAGAAAGAGAGAGGGAGGAAAAGATTGCTCATGGTTTTTTTTTCAGCTCAGCTAGTCACTTAAGGAATGGTAAAAGGCTAAATTTTTTCTCTATAAAAAAAGGTAAGTAATTGGATGTTGCATGATACCATTTTTAAATAGTGTTTTTTTGTGTTATGCCTGCATTATGTGTAGGCCTTGATTTTATAGACTTTATAGCAGCTTTATAGCAGCTGCAAAGAAGCCTACATGCCTAAATAATGGGGTATTTGTGTTTTAAGCATGCCCATTTAGCATTGTTTAATTTCAGCAGTGCTCTTTCCTTGTAGAGTTTCACCATCATTTACATTGTTTTGGACCATTAAGGATATTATGCTAAATCTCAGTTCAGTCAAACACTTTACTAATGCGTAAGTGGTAAATGCCGCTGTAAGTAATTACAGTAAGAACATCATAAAGATTGGTTTGTGGCTGCTCGCACTTAGAGAGTCATTGAGTTGTGTTTGACGTGAGAAAAGAAAACTCTAAAAGGCATGTCATGTAAATGCGTCAGATAGGCCTAACAGCCATGGAGTGAGCACAACGTTGTCTTTAGAGATGCTGATTAAATGCTCACGTCTCCTCTTTAGGCCTGGACATGCTACGCTGATTCTGCTTCTGTGAAATCAATAGGAAAAAATTAATCTTTACCCAGACAGCAATAGCCACACAGACCCCGAAGAAGATCCATACATAAATGCATCCATCAGTCAGATGATGTTTCTGCTCAAGTTGTATGTTTTAGTGTTTGTGAGATGTTTGGATATTTCTTCTCTTTTTGATTTGTTCCACTGTTCCTTCTGAGGCCATAAGCTTAAAACATAGCTGGGTTTGTGGGGCCCTGTGAGATTATGAAAATGGACCCTATTGATGTACATAGAAATTCAAATGAGTGTTTTCTTTTTAAGGGTAAATGTATAGGATGAAAACTTTTTTTGTAAATATTTAAATTAAATATAAATATTACATAAATATACAAAAAAATGGACCTGCCAGCTCACTGAAGTTTGAAGTAAAGTACTAAAATGACTAAAACTGAAACTGAAATAAAAATAAATTAAAGTGTAATATAAATGGTATTGGATGGTATTATTGCAGTAAATAAACAGACCTCCAGTTTTCCACCACCGGCTTTTGCACTTTGGTTAAGTTTCTTGTGACACATTAATTTAAAGAAAAATACTGTATTTTCTTTATTAGTCATTACTTATAGAAACGGATGTTGTAAGATTTAGATAAGATGTTTTTAAAATAGTTATGACTACACTTAAAATACATTATGAAATATGAATTTAAAATAATGTATTTGTAACTGTTAGAGAGATTTGAATTATGATTCCCTAAGTTAAAATGGATAGGGCGTCACAGGCCGGATTATAAAATGACTGTTAAGTGTGTGAGATTGACTGTTACAAGCAAAATGCATGTTTATGTTGTTAATTAAAACGTCTTGCAAATTATCTGCAAATTAAACATTTTCTATTTTGTACTGCTTGCAGCAGCTATACACAACAAAAAGACTCAGTGTCGTAACTCTTACACCTCTCTCACACACACACACACACACATACACACACAGTGTGAATATTGTAAACTGAGGAGTGAAATAAATATGTACTGCTTGGAACCGAAAAAAAAAAAAAAAAGTTTTTGTAAGCACAGATATTATCAAGTTGACCATCCACAACCACCAATAAATGGTATCCATTGTGTGGGTGTGTGTTCACGGTGTGTGTGTGTGTGTTTGATAATTTCTCACTACTGTGTGTGTGCACTTGGATGGGTTAAATGCAGAGCACAAATTCTGAGTATGGGCCACCATACTTGGCCTCATGTCACATCCTTTCCTTTCCTTTCCTTTCCTAAATAGACTAGTGTTGCAATTTGTCTTTTTTCTCTTTCTTATTTTTGACTGGGGGTGTCATGAGAGAGAGGCAAGTTTTCACTGTCAGTGAAATGGGCCTATCAGGTCTCCTCCAGCCTCTTCCCTAAGGTTTGATAATATGACATCTTTAGCTGCCACTCTCATCCACTTTGTCAGCGCTCTTTCTGCTGGCTATATGCCAGACCGCAGAGACTATCTGTGGAGAAGTTGAGACAAAAATATTACACCATACCTTATCATACTTCAAACTGTGACAAGCAGCTGCCTGTGGCTTAGAAAAACTGCCTTTGTCTCTGACTGGCCAAAGTGCAACCCCGGCGGCCCAGCCTTGCCGTTTAATTCATAATATTTATGAAGGTTCGGATTTTGGTATATCTGTGACTCTCACTAACCTTCCACTCCCAGCTGTTCGGCCTGCCACTTTCTGCAGGTTCTTCATTCATCACGGCCTGTGTCTTATTCTCCTGCGTATCAGCTCTCTGTGTGAGCCTGTCCACTGTACCACTGATACTGCCATGGCTGGACAGCAGTGCATCTCTCCCTCTCTCTTTATCCCTTTCAGAATTACTGTCCTAATTTGGTTGTGTTCTTCCACACTGTGGTTCAGGAGAGTAGTGCAGTGGTCATACTCAGATGATATATACAGAATCTTCTAATTGAATTGTAGGCAATGAATTATTTAAATAAAATGTGCATTGATTTATTCTGTGTTTTGTGTGCTTGTGTATTTGTAATAGCTGAAGAACATGCAGTACCTAGATTTAAGATATTGTGTCAAATAATTAAGCCTATTCTAGTGGTAATGAAGTGCACTGTGCCATATTTTAGGAAATGCACACTCATTTAAAAGATTCAAGTCAGTTTTTTTTTTCCTTTTTTGCATCAGATTCATGTAAGGTGTTTGTTACATTACATTTTAGGTTATTATTTTTTTTTACTTTCTTACTTTCTGTTCATCAAAGAATGTTTAAATATATAATGGTTTCCACAAATTAAAAAAAAACCCACACAGAAATACATATATTCTACAAAAACAACCGTTTTAAATAAAATATGGACCGAATCCGCATATTAGAATCATTTCTGAAAGAGCATATATTTTAAATATTCATATATAAAACAGTTCTTTTAAAATTAAATTATATTTAACTATATTATTATTATTGTTTAAACTGTTTTTTGTGTATGTCTGTCTGTGTGTATAGAAATAAAAGGGATAAAATGATTTTTTTTTCATATAATTTGGTTGATAAAAATATCTGTATCTATTAATATTACATTT
Organism: Enteromius radiatus; assembly: GCA_032357445.1. Taxonomy (NCBI): domain Eukaryota; kingdom Metazoa; phylum Chordata; class Actinopteri; order Cypriniformes; family Cyprinidae; genus Enteromius; species Enteromius radiatus. The sequence goes on along the minus strand of JAUCMS010000153.1, from coordinate 10,527,120 downwards.
GAACACAAAAATGCCATCTGCTTTGTAGAAGTAGCCATAAAGGGACTAAATATTTTCAGATGACAAATATAAGGTTAGGGTTTGTTTGGGTTTGTCCATAGTAGCAGTTTAGATTAAGCACAATAGAAGTCAGCAAGGTCTTCACTATGATGTGAAACAAATGTGGTTGTGTGTGTGTGTGTGTGTGTGAAACAGACACAGCTGCAGACAATTACTCGCTGGAGCATTGATCATGAGTGACTCTTCACTACACAGCAAAACACAGTTGGCTGACTAGCCGGCTAGCTGTGTAGGACTAGCTAGCTAACACCAGATTTCATTGGATTCCACTGTGTGTATGAAAAAAGGAATAAATAATTTTTAGATGTCCATGTTCTCAGGCACAGAACCACAGATAAGAATATCTCTTACTGTAATGTTGTTTAGAAATGTCCTCGTGGAAAAGCATGTCTCCATTAAAGTGTCAAGTATGGACTGAAAGGCTAGCAGATCTGGATAATTTCACATAATATTGCAGCTGTGCTTCACTTTGAGTTCTTTACTATTGCGTACATTTCTACACAAGCATGTAAATTTGTCAAAGGAATACAACTGCTTTTGGACATTGTGTCAGTGTATTTTGTGCATGGTTTACTTATGACACTGTTATTTTAGACACTGATTAATTAAAACACAAAGGCGCTTAAATAACTAATTATAAATTATCCAGTGATGTTTACACCACAGTTGTCTGATTTAGATGATTAGGGCTGCTGATGAGCAAGACTTTCCTGAAATATATTTTTGGAAGTGAATATATAATTAGCTCACAGTTTAGTTGTTAAAACATTTTGTGCTCAGTGGGAGGAAGGTCACGACAGTACTTGAAGATGGGTGCAAGTGGATTTTTATTGCTAATTACCATTAATAATTTCCTATGGTACTTTACTGAATAGTGCAAATATGATAAATACTGTTATTGGAAACTATGTGTTTGGGGTCGAGTGGGAAGGGACAGTTTGAGGAGGACAGAAATTGAAAGAACGTTGCTCATACTGTATCCCTGTCAACATCTCAACTGAAAATCGCGGAGGCCAGTGAGATTTCTGGTTTAAACCACTTTTAGATCCGTGAAGTTCCTTTCCGTCGTGGGCAGTACAGGAGTCCATCACATCTCTGTCACACTGAAACTGTTATTTTGCACCCACATTATTATAAAATCATTCACACATTCCCCTTGTCTGATGCAAACTCTTTTACTTATTACATAGATAGAACTGTGTTACATAAAAGACTTAAATAATGGATCTGAGAAGGGGTAAAATAAGGAGGTACATGTAACAGGATGGTCACATAAATTCTACATGAAAAGGAGATGCATCATGGACCGAGCTGATATAGTTTGGAGGAAAGTGGGGGAGGAAGAGAGAGAAATGAAGGGAAAGATCTAATATAGATAGCTACAGAGAAAGGGATGTGGGGGAATGGTATAAATACTCCAGGGCTAGAGGATAATGGAGTGTCAGTTGGAGACAGAGAGGCAAATGGAATAAGGTACATGCATTTCTTCACTGCTAGACAGGAGAGAGCAGAGGGAGAATAATGAGGCTCATGCTGTTTAATGGCACTGGGAGGGATTATAACTCGTAAGAGCAGCGTGTACTGAATAAGCATCTTGCTGGACAACATGGCCCATGTTCCAGTGTAATACACGTTCCTGCTGCAGTCTGATCTAAAGAGGTGGTTTCGTGAGCTCCCATTGCCTTGTATGTCAGGTGGAAAGAGCACCTTCAGGGTTCAGCACTGAGGGTTCAATGTGAGATTGTAAACAGTCGATGGAACTGTCACTGTTGTGTTTTACTACGTCTCATGTCTGTTGGTCATGTTTATGCCTTTCTGTGATGTATTTGCACCTTGTAGTGGTGAATTCTGTTTATATATACTACTGTTTAAAAATTCAAGGCTTGTAAGTGATTTAAAGTTGTAAATGAAATCACTGAATGTATACTGATTTATGTGCAATCTCTATAAAAAAAAAGTTTATTATTGTTTATTTAATTCTAACAATTAAGTTTTTGCTCAAAACTAACCAAAAATAAAAAAATAATTTGTTTATAATCTCTGCACAGGAGTCACTTGGTGTTGTTTCCAGTCAAAAGGAAATATATCGGTATCGGCATCATATAAAAGGCCAAAATAAGTTGAAAAATATTGTTGTATCAGATTTCGGCAAAAATTAAATATTGTGCATCCCTGATGGATATATATTTTTCCAGAAGAATCAAATATGTTGCTAAAATTAAAATATATTTTTGTGTTATGGCTAGTTAAAAATGATGACATGGCATATAAAAATCTGAAACACAAGTCTGACTGGGCAAGCAGAAAAATCATTACTGTTGAGTTGATGTTTACATCATTTTCATGACTTTAACTGAAAAAGTTTTGAATATGCTGTAATGCACACGGAAATCATAATCATAAACCACCATGTTTAAAGAGCAGGTAATATGGCTTTTCAAACAATATCTTATTTACACTTTGTAATGTAGCTGTCCTTCAGTGTAAACAGTCTGCAAAGTTGTTAATGAAAAAAGAGCATGACAAAGAAAGTTATTGTCTCTCAAGAGAAAGTGTTGACTTAAAGAGTTGTTCGTTTGTTTTAGTCTTTTGCTTGTTACCAGTATACGTCACCGGTATAAAAAACATAATCACAATTGTCCTTCATTATAGGCTACTAAATCAAGTGTACTGGATGTGTATTACCCATAATTTACAATACGCATCAGTTCAGAGATCAGGTTTTTTTTTTTTTTTGGCGGGGGGGTCGTTAAAGTTTTGTGAAGATATGGATCTATAATATTCCTTAGATATTATTAGAGTTGCATTAGGCCCAAATTCTAGGTTGGACTGCCACTAAATCCATTAAGGCAGTTTGTGGGCATAAATGCACAAATTTTAAATCAGTTTGACTGTAGAAATATGACTTTCTGTACCGTTTCTATGTCTATGCTAAGGGTAGATTGATATTGTGGCCTGGTACATACACAGATCAACATAACGCGCCAGTGCACACAAACTCCTCCAGATACACACACACACAAACCCATAACCGATTTCACTTCATCTCCTTGCTGCAAACTTATGACGTCAGGTTGCCAGGCAACTGTCTGAGCAAACAGAATCCCTCTCCACACAGAGGGGAGGCCCCATCCTGTTGATCAGCACATGGCTCCCGCAGCCCATTAACACACGCTTTTGTACAATACAACCATTAACTTCATCTCTCTGTCCTTCCTTTATTGTATACATTTCCTTAACTGGCTTATTAGAGATTACTGCCTTTGACAGTAATAATGTACAAATGTACAGTATAGCTTGTACTGATACTAGGAGGAGGACACAAGAGAGATACTATGAGTAAATATGAGTGAGGGAAACCCACACAGGAAGAAACCTTTTTTTAACCGTAAGAGAAAACAGAATGGCAGTTTGAATGGTGGGAGGATCAGAAATATTTTCCATCGTCTGTTGATACTAGAATTAAATACTTTACCACAAACCTTTTATCTCATTAGAAAACGGTTATGTGTTTATAGTCTTTGTATTAACATTATTTTTTGTGGGGGGTTTTTCAACTGTTCACCTTCGCTTTACCTCCCATTTTCCATTTTAGCACTCAGTACAGCACGAATCGTTTCATTAGGACTGAGCAGACAGATCTGATTCTTACAGTGTTCTAGCAACAGGAAATTACAACACCTTGCTAAAGCTACTTTTTCAGCCTGTCTGTTTGAAGCACAGTAACACAATCTCATTGTTTTATCAAGACCCCATGGTGCTTTATTCTTTTTAGATAAAAAAAAAGAAATAAATTGTCAGGTTTTGGAACTATAAAACCAAAATCTGAAGTGGGATTTTGGTGGTTTCAAAACTGACCCATATTTCCTGTAAGGGAATTCCGGAAGGCTGATTCTGTATTACAATAAAAAAAAAAAGATATGTAATATGTAACTGCAAAGAGCTTAAGCTGCTAAAGCCATAGGACAGTGTGTCATAACTTATGACAAGTAATATCTGGTAATTTTCTAGTCATTCATTCTGCTTAAATCACAATATTTTCCCGCAGTCACTTCCAAGCATGCCTCCATCAGCTGTTTTTAAATGATCAGATCATTGACAAGCTACACAAGCTACGTTCACTGCATTTCCATTAGCCTTCAAATTGCGCATATTGAAATTTCCAAGCCAAACATTTTTTGTATGAGGTAGTTTTTCTGGCATTTAAAAGAATATTTAGCAATTCTGCATGACTTTTTCGCATTTACAGGTCACCTGTCGTATGTAAAAGTCACATGATCATTCATGTACTATAACCTCAAAAAACTCATATGTGGTCGCTTATACAAGCTATTCAACGCTTGTATAAGGGGCTTTCCTTGCAAATAAAGGTTATTTAGGGCCTGTTTACACTATTGCCTTTTCAATCCTAAAAAGTTAGGATGATTCTAAGGACCCGATGACGAGATGACGAGAGGGGCCCCCTGAGGGGGAAAACGCAATTGTGATCACACATTTACCGGTCATCAGCATTGTAAATCCTCAAAAGTTTGTTGTATTTTTATTTTTTTTTTTACATTTCTAACACTATTCTTTGTATTATGTTATCTTTGCATCAAATTGTGTGTGCTAATGCGAGGGTGTTTCTAAATTGGACATCATTTGCCCTGTCGTTATCAGTCTCTCTCAATTTTTTCCCTTTTATTTAAGGGAATTAAAACGCTATCGTAGAGTTTGTCATTTGCTATTTGAGTGAATAGGGATGCAAAAAGTATATTTGTGATACTCTCCCATTCACTGCTCTTTAAGTTAACCCAGCTATGACGACTTTGGCTGCTGAGAAACCCGGAAATGTGGAAAAAGGTCCATTGTTTTCAAAAGTCTGTTTTGGCCCATTTACGCTGTAATGCAACCCCATAGTTTTCAAGTTTATGGTGGTGAAAATTAAAAATGCCTAGAATCATGATTGGTAACAGAATAATTGTTTTCCCTCCACCCTACTTTATGTTGCAGGAATCTGAGCCTCTTCCTTTGAGCAGGATGTTTTAAATTCACTATGAATTTCTAGGCTTTGTGAAATATAAGAAATATAAGCTTGGCTATTTTGATTCTGACTTAAGGATTGTGAATAACTTTTGCTAAATTGTGAACTGAAGTGTGAAGCAAATCCACAAGTCTTCTCACTGGACCACTAGGGCTTAAATCCAAGTTGTTATGCAAATGGTTTGGCACACATTTCTAAAGTGGTTATTGCAGTTATGGCAAGTTTTTTGTATTATTTATCTTCTAGATCATTTGTATTGATATCATGTTTAACAAGCTGTAAGGAGAGTTTAATTTTGGGAATCAAAAATACTGTGTGTAATTCAGAGTAATTACGTTGGGCCGTGTCCTACAGGAATAGTTCAGGTCTATTTTTGGGTCTCTGTGTGAAATGTTCTACGAGAAAAGCAAATTCCCTCTGATGTCATAGGTGGTAACAGAAATTAAGTCCTTGTAATGTGGACCAATAAATCACTGCGAAATAAAATTAGTTATAGGGGAAATCAATGATGAGTCTGTTATTATTAGAAATGTAATCTGTTTATGCTTATAGTTTAAACTAATGTCAGTGTTTTCAAAAGTTATCACTGACTCATTTGTTTTTCTGTATTTCTTTTTCCATATACTACCAGACAAGCTTGCGTGATTCCTTATTATTGGATTGATCATTTAATTATACAGCGATAATCATCAGTAATCAAACTTAATTTAAAGCAGCACTTCAATTAAGATCCGGTTTCGTTAGTCCTGCTGATGTTTTTATCCAAGGGTGGCAATAATTCATGAGTTTAAATACATAAAACCAATCATATATAAAACAGAAAACAAATTTCTAAAATGAGGTAATACGCTTGTATTCCTGATAAGATTGGCTTTTAAAAATATTGAAAAATATTAAATATATACCAGCATGTTGTGTCTAGATTAGTAATAACCACACTGCTCTCTTGTCCATAATACAAGTCAGTTCATAGAGTTGGGTTGGGTGACTCATTTTGAGACTTGATAATAATTTATCTGTAAATAAATTCTGTTTTTACTACTGCAACTTGCTTTCAGGATCTGCCTTTTTGCAAAATGCAAATACTCATGTGACTTTCTAACATTTACAGAGAAGGATAAACCCTAAGATGTAAATTATGCACAGAGGAAAGACATCTTAAATGCGTCAGGAACAGTAGCATACATCTGACAGGATGGCAAGTGGCTTCAAACTGTATGCTAAAATGGTTTAAAATATTTAATATACACAGCAGGTAACACACTGTTATCTGTTTTTAATGTTCAGATGTGTTCATAGCATCAAAGTGTTTTGATATAAACTACAGTATATTATCTTGTATCTTTAAAATATGTGTGGATAGATAGATAGATAGATGGATGGCTAGAATATGTGTGTGTAGCTAGATAGAATATGTGTAGATAGATAGATGGATAGATGTGTATGTGTAGATAGATAGATAGATAGATAGATAGATAGATAGACAGACCAGTACCAAAAGTGTATGCACAGTTAAGAAGGCAAAAAACAACAATGAAAAAATATGAACAAACTCTTCCAGTATATTTTGCTGTCGATGCCAAAATCCAAATAAATTCTAAGCTATTGTGATGCATGATGTCTTGAGGCTGAAATTTAATGTTCAGCCAAGAACATTTTCATTTTCCTTTGTATTTTTTAATGCAATATGTGTAGGCCCATTTATATTCCTTGTCTTCACCCTCCCTTGTGTTCAGACTCTTCTCTGTGCAACAAACATCACACATCACTCTATTCTTTTTAAACTAGTGGGCATGGACTTACTCCCTGGCATGCTGTAACTCATGGCAGCCCTATCAACTTCATTGATTTTTGTCCTTTTACTCTGTCTTTTCCACTTCTCATCGTGGCAGTTTCTCATGCCTCTGGTTTTTGCAGAGGTTTTATGTCAGTTTCCCTCCCTGTGGATATGCTGGCAAACTGCTGTTGATTTTTCTCTCTGCTTAAACTCATTGGGAGTGTCTGAACAGAGAGAGAGACAGAACGAGAGTAGTCAGCAGACAGAGAGAGAGTGAGACATTGATTGGTACGGCATGCTGAGCACAGAAGCAGGCCAGGCCCATGTGAGTCATTTGCTGAGTGGCCCTTTGAACTTACAGCTATATGGAGGAGCACTGCGATGCTGTTTTAACTGGGTGTACTGGAGCAAATGAAATGTCCAAATGAAGGCAAAGACAGTGTACAGCATGACTTCAACAACAAAAAAAGACTGTTACTTGTAACTGTCTCCCTGGAGTAAAATTGTATTGCTCAGATGTTGCTTTTTATTAGCTCAGGAGACGTAAAAGTTGTTCCTATTGGTTTTGAAAGTATAAACTTAGTCTTAGGTGTTTGTTCTAAAATCGCTTGAATGGAAAAAATTCAATTCTACTGCATGTGTTATTTTTGACATTTCCTTTGAAACTGAAAGCAGGGATCATCAGAATTTAGTGTTGTATATGGGCTTTAACAAAATTAAAAATGAAAACTGATACAAAATATGAATACAAATAATACCAAAAATACTAAAATAGCACTAATGTGCATTTCCATTAATTATATTGGAAGAGATCATAATATTACAATACTAAAGCATTATAACAATATGATGGATTAAACAGGACATATTAGTGTGAGAATGCATTTCCACAGAAGTGAGTGAATGTCCTGTGGTTGATGTATTGATGTATTGACAGTGTCCTCTCCCTTTCATCTGTATTCTTTCACTGTGTGTCTTCTACAAAAACAGCGATTAAAGCTGCATTAATATTGTGCGTACATGCAAGTATTTGTCTGAAATGCAGTGGTTTTCAACACTGTCCTGGAGCACTCATTTAACTCGTCAGCTCATTGGTAGAGACTTTAAAACCTGAAGTGGTTCAGAAAAGAAAAGAGTTGTGAGAAAATATGATGTGGGTCAGATCCACATCATGTTCAGAAGAAGCAGCCAAAATAAGTTAATAACCAGCTGTTGTTATGTCTGTAAATCAAAGAATGAAAGACATTAACTTTTTAATTAACTTCATTAACTTTTTAAGCTTTAAGGGTTCATCAATATTTTTAATTTAGAATTTAGCGTTTAATATCTTTTATGCAATTATTGTGTATTTCCTACTTGCTAAAGGTAAATGTATTATCATTATTATTATTATTTATTGTAATGTTATTAATGTATAATGATAGTTTTCAGTTATAACGTAATGTTGAATGGCTATAGTCAGTGATTAAATGCTTCATAGAGACATAAGTAGTATTATTATCAGTGATACTCATTTTCAATTATGAAGAAGATGCCATTAGTTTGAAGACTCAATGTGACACATGAGAGATTTCTGGAGATGCAGAACTTCATGTTCTCTCCGTTTAAACTCTAGGAGAAACGATTGAGATATCACAGACACACAGACTCTGTTGTTATTGGCATGTTTGCTAGAATCAGAGACCTTGTAATAAATATGCTTGACATGATAACTTTAAATCTGCTTTGAGACGTTACTAACTGTTTCTTTTCTCTCTCTCTCTCTCTCATCCTACAGTCTGAAAATTTTAACTTCGGTGGAAAGGTCATCAGTTGCTCCTCTGTGTGCACCTGTCACCTCCCCACCACAGAGCTACTCCAGCCCCAGCCCCTACCGGTGGCACGGCACGCCTCACCTTCACACTGCCCTCGCCCTTGTGTCGCTCCTTTGTTTCGCAACTCCACGTCAGGGACGCCAATTCACCATCTGTTACTAAGAAAAGGCAACATGATCATACCAGATCGTGCCATCTCCTTCTCATACCTCACCTGAGGACGATCAGCGTGGTTCCTTTGCGAGCGCTCTGACCGGCGAGATGGGAGACTGGGTGTGTCTGAGCCCAGCCGAATTCTCCCAGCTGCAGCAGTACAGTGAGTGTGAGTATCTGAGCACAAGAAGCCTCTCTCCTCTGACCTCTGGCAGGTTGATTGGAATTGATTTTGGGGCTGTTAGGTGGAAAAGAATGGATGAGAGGTTTTATCGGTCCATTTAGTTGGTCCTTGGCCATCCTTTTTGCTAACTGTACCGCTCAGCTCCCCTGTTTAAACTGATGCTTTGCTCAATATATTATGTAGGAGGATGCGTATGCATTCTGCATCCGACCCACTGGACTTTTAGGAAGCACTGCTGGGAATGTAGGCTATATCGACATAATGCGTCAATGGGCTGCCAGTGCTCTCTCCACGTCAGTATTGATTAACAACGTTTAATGCAGTTATTGATGCAGACCACTTTATAAGCTAAACAGGCATATGAAATTTTTAATAACATTAAAAAGTGATGCTTATCAGTTTCCTTATTTTGCAAGAGAACTGTGGTACGAGAGATTTGAGGAAATGTAGAATGGTTGCATTGATTTGATGGGGGGAAGTGAAATCGGACACTAAAGCAGGATGTAAATTCAGAGTGTATCTATTATTGTAAGGGCCCTCAGTGCATCAGCATCATATTTTGTTATAGGATGTGCTGTGCTACTGTAGCTCATATGCGTGTAATCAAGATTTTTCATCTGGTCAACAAAGATCTGCCCGTTTGGCATTGTCAGTAACTACTCCGCTCTGTCTGAGAGGAAGCTTTAGCATTTATTTGCATCAGCATTTATGATTTTTTTCAATGTTTTCTTTACAAAACAAATTATCTGCAGTTTAAGTAGTAAAGCACTCTATGTAAACATTGCAATTTGCATGCACCTTTATGTGTGTGTGTGTGCACAGTATATACTGTATATATAAGCTAGTCAGACGCAGATACATATGTCATACTTATAAAGATTTTGATGGCCTTTATTTTTTTTCCATAATCATGAACACTAATTCAATATTCTATATTGTAAAAATAAAAAACAGACACAGGCTTACCGTATATTATAAAAATGTTTTATTTGCCAACACTCAGCATGGAATATTGAACATAATCCTTTTAGGTGTCGTTTTAACTTCAGTCAGGCATTCCTATTATTTATCTTTCAATTTCACGAGTTCGCACTTCCTCATAAGAAATAATATGAATACCAGGTTTGGCGTTCTGTCCAGGGTGCGAGCCGGGGCCCGACGGACTCCGAGCCCTACTGGCTGTACCCCTAGCTCAGGGCCAGGCTCTGACCCCTCTTGCCCCCTGTGGAAGGTGCGAAGAAGGCAGAGAAGGGGAGGCGGAGGGATGCAAAGCTAGATGAGGACGGGAAGTAATCGAGGATATTTAAGGCAGAGGCAGACGAACGGATTGGATGATGCTTAATATGCTGATTGGAAGTAATCAGTAATAAGCTGAGGCTAGCATTCGTGCGTGTTTGCAAACATCCATTAGTGTGTTAATTAGGTGCAATTAACTATGGGAAAAATAACACATTAAAATTATTAATGTTTATTCATGTTTATTAACCCCACCCTGGCTCAGACCTGTATGTCATTGTACATTACATGCAGTCGCTTATGAAAACGATCTGACTGCATTGTGTAGCCTATTAGAATGTAGTTAGATGCCCCTAAAATTCAAAATATAAAAAAAAAAATGCTGCTCTGTGGTTTTTGTCTAATATTTATATTATACGCGATATTGTATAAGTAAGAATAATCAAATTGTTGTAATGATTGTGGCGGAAGCGTGCAGATCCAGTTGCAGACTTTTTTTTATAAACATGGTCAAAGACAGGCAGAATCACATAACAGCAGACACAAGCAGAGTTCGGGGCAGGCAGCAAACAATCAAACAATCCAGAGAAAACAGTCCAAAGTCAAAACACGAGGAAAAACAAACACAGGAATAAACGCTTGGAAATGATCACCAGAGCGAATCAGTCTAATGGTGCGTTCACACCGGACGCGAATTGCGCGAATAAATCGCGCTATTCGCGCGTAGTTAGACGCGTGAACATTTTGAGTTTA
>JAUCMS010000153.1:10480091-10512958 GCA_032357445.1 Enteromius radiatus | reverse complement strand
TATGGTGGAGGAGGACCTGCCGTCGTGGCCCAACCCACCAGAGCCTATGGTGGAGGAGGATTTGCTGTCGTGGCCCGTAACGGAGGAGCCTCCTGAGTCTGCTGCGCATCTAGTGCGCCTTCCTGAGTCTGCCGCGCCTCCAGGGCGCCTTCCTGAGTCTGCCGCGCCTCTAGTGCGTCCTCCTGAGACTGTTGCGCCTCTAGTGCGCCCTCCTGAGTCTGCTGCACCCCCTATATGCTGCCCGGGGGGCTTCCCCAAGAAAATTTTGGGGGGGGGGCAGTAATGCCAGGGCCATGGGGAGGGCGAGTGGGCCTAATGATCCACCACGACCACAGCCAGCGCCTGATCCGCCTCCCAGGGCTCCTGTTCCACCAGAGACTGTCCAGCCGTGGTGGCCGCCTAAGGCTCCCGATCCTGTTCCACCAGACTGTCCAGCCGTGGTGGCCGCATAAGGCTCCCGATCCTGTTCCACCAGAGACTGTCCAGCTGTGGTGGCCGCCTAAGGCTCCCGATCTTGTTTCACCAGAGACTGTCCAGCCATGTTGGTCTGCCAGGGATCCTGATCCGCTCTGGAGGCAGTCTGTGTTCCTGTGTTTCGGTTCTGCCTCTAGAGCGCCCAGCCCTCCCTCCCCTGTGATGTTTTCGCCGTGTCTGGTAGCCACGCCTTGGGGGGGCTATGTCACGCCGTCGGCGTGTACCATGTGTCTCTTGTCTGTCTGTGTCTCCCCCGCTATCCTTGTACTTGGTTTTGCCCTCATTTAGTTTCAATCGTTTCACCTGTTTTACACCTGCCCTCACTTTAGCTTATTAGTTTCATGTCTTTATATACCGCTGTCTTTGTGTTCAGATTCATGTCGTGTTAACGTAACGTCGCTGAGCCCCTCCGCTGCCTCGTCAGCCTTTTGTTTTGCCTTGTTTCTTTTTATTAAACCCTTTGCATCTTGAATCCTTGTCTCTCCTGGTTCCTGCCCGCTGAGAGGCGCGGCACGCTGCTACACACACACAACGGGCACTCGCGTGTGACATAAACATTATATTGAACATTTATTGAAATCTTCATTGTGTTATCGGGGGAAAATGAAATCACAATATTTATTGTTAGTGATTTATTGGCAAGTCCTAGCAACTCTGTTAACTGTTTATGTGATAGAATGTAGGTTTTCCTCAAGAGGAGACTGTGTGTTCTTGCCACTGAGTAATGTGTAAGCTCAGCTAGGTGCTAAGGGCTTTGTTGTTTTGATCCACTGGTGTTAAAAATCAGTGGAAAATGATGAGTGAAAATTTGTCATGATGAGCTAATTGAAACTCCAGTCACAGCAATAGATTCATGACTATTAAAAAACCAAGAACACAGGTATGTTCAGTGATATATATCAGTGATGAGTCTTGTACATTTAATACTGTCAGTCACAATGTCCCAGTCCAAAGAACAGAGATGTATTTACCCTGCATTTTTTGACCTCTGCATTTTATGAATTAGGATCTGATTCTGAAACTACAACAGTGAGTAAGCCTCTGATTGATAATAAAAGTGTGATGTCAATCTTTCCGACCACAGAAATCACCAGATTGCTTTGTTCTAGGTTTTACCTGTTGAGGAAAAGACTTATTTTGCTCAGATGAAACAGTGGGTGCAGTTTGGTTTTCAGTTATGAGTGTCTGTCACTTTGCCTGCGCCCCCTCCTGTTTTTCCCTTAACCACTGAGTCTCTACATACTGACTCACCTAACACTGCTGCTTAGTATCTGAAGATCTGACTTCATATAGCTGAGGCCGATGAGATACGTGCTAAGAACAGTATAGAGAGATGAAATCAATCTACTATAAATATTGGTGACAAATTGGTCACCTTCTCAGCAATAAAGTTTTGTTGTTAACTTTTGTGCCGATCTACAGATGCAAATGTGTAAATCTTACCATACCTAGTCATTATAGACTCACCCTCATGCATAGAATCGCTGTTTTACGGCGGATCACTGATTCAGTCTGCGATTCACTGAACGAGCTGCACAACATCAACTCTGCGCTGGTATTAAAATCCTGATTATAGTGTAAACACTATTAATAAGCACAGTAGCGAGATCGGCAATTTAAGACATTAATTTGTAAGCATAAAACACAAGATACTTCTCTTTTCAAGTATAAATAGGGCTTTATTGGATAAACCTAAGACACATAAACTAAACTAACACAAACACGCATTCACACATTTGTACGAGTTGCAGGAAGAGAGACAGTGAGGAAAGAGTGAGTTTAAGAGAATGAAAACGTGAAATCCCAATTTTACAGCAATAGGTGCTATTGCATCGACTTGAACAACCATCAATCAATAGATTGATTCTCAAACTCTCGCATTGAGTTTGTCAGTGAAGTTAACATTAATATCAATTTCACCAGTTCAGCCTGGAGGTTTGTACTTGCGTTGCCTTGTGCTACAGGATTCTTTCTGTGGTCCTTGCTGCAGAAAGGGTTGCCCGGTGTTGCTGATTGGCTGGAAGTCAGTTGTCATTGAAGTCTTGGGAGGTCGATGATTGGGCGGTGGCTGAAGCAGAAGAGGTCCGTTTGATGTTAGTTTGATGCGGTGTAGTCAGAGACACGGCAGGCAAAACTTACATGAACTCTCACGGACAGAAAAGTAAAGAAATAAAGAAACGAGACTAGACTGGTTTTCTTCTCATCGTGGCTAAGCAGCAGCAGGCGTGCACGCTGGACCACGTGGAACGGCTCTTAAAAGAATGCAAAACGTGATGAAAATCATGATGACTAAAAGCATAGCTAAAAGCTGAGGCTAAGAACCTGGTTTGAATAGTGTCTTGAGCTTTTAAACTCATCTTTGGATACAGTCAGAGGACACGTGTGTGACAACCATTTCAACACTTACAGAAAATAAAAATGAAGCCTGGGGCAGCAGATTGGTTTGTCATGTTGTAATGCTAATAAGCTTTGGTGACATTTTCTGCTCAGCTATTATCTCTGCTTAATTAGCCTATTTTGTCAGATTGCACTATACATCTAATGTTTTTTAGTAATAGATACAAAATTCAATGGCTTTTTTCAAAATGTTATGGATAATGATGCATGTAGTTAAAGTTTGAAGTATATTTCTCTTGTGTTTGGAGGCAACATTATGTTAAGAGTTTCAATAATAATGCAATATGAGTTGATAATAAGATTTTTGGTCACACTTTAGTTTAGAGACCAATTCTCCCTATCAACTAACAATTAACTGTCACTTTGGCCTTAACACTTAATTTTCTGCTGAAGATTTAGTAAAGTAGTTTAGTTTAGGTATGGAGTATTAAGTGATTTAAATATGGTCATGCAGAATAAGGCATTAAAATTAGTTAATAGTAAGAAGTTAATCCTTAAAATTAAGTTTTACTTAGCTAGGCAGCAACATCCATATGCTGTGTCTTGAAAAGATTCAGAGTGTTTTATTAACTTGTTTAACTGAAGATGCTAATGGGATGCGCTAGTTCTAACCCTGATGGCACACATCTCGGAGATGTCTATTTGATGTCTTCATTTACATTTGCAAACCCTATTTTTTAGGGTTTTGCTCATCTGCAATATTATAGGCTGTTTCCTTTTAGATGTCAAATAGAGAGATCTTTAACAAACATCTTGCAGACGTATGTGTGCTATATGGGAATTTACATTGTTTTTATAGAAAATATAGTTAATCCAATTAATGTTAGCATATAGCAGCACATTATTAAAGCTTATTTCTGTATAAGGTTACTTTGATTAATATAAAGTTGAAACAACTTAACAGCGTTTATTTAAAAAATAGTATTTGTTTGTAAAATGTTACATATTTTTGCTGTTGTTCAGTGCCGTTTAATGCTTGCTAAATTTCATTTCCTTAAAAGAAAGAAGAAATCCTAAATATTTCCCTTGCAATATACTGCAGTGAGTGTCTATAAGTATGTCTGACTAAATCTTTTCATTTTATTTGTTTTTGCACAGATTCCTCCAAGAAGCTTAAAGATGTCCTAGAAGAGTTTCATGGAAATGGTGTCCTCTCCAAGTACAACCCTGAACAGGTATGCAATGGCAAGAGCGGCCGTGATCTGGCCTGATTAAATGATCTGTTTAGAGGCAGTGGGGCTTCTGGCTGTGACTTGACAGAACACCAATACAACCTGACTCAGGCCGCAAGTCATTACAGGAAATGCTTAGTCATCCGCTCCCCAAAACGAAGTGGTCAGATATCTCCTCCTATTAGAGAAGGTCCTCATTGACATCATAAAGCCCATGCATCACGTTGCCGTGACAACAAAGCCAGCAGGCAGCCGCATCTATAATTTGCTTTATGGAGTGTCGCCATTATATTTCTCTCCTCTCCTCCTCACTGACATAAATAAGAGGCTGCCCAGGGTTTGGCGCCACAGGTTTTGACCCAGAGCCTTGGCTGAATCAATAGTGAATAAGCACCGGTGAAAGTTAATGGGTTTGAAGCTGACGCCAGGTTGGCTGTGGTGTGACATCGAATGCTTTGCAATTGTTCATCAGTTCGGTTTAAATCATAAAGTCTGGGACTATCTCAAAATGGAGGTGACATGCCATGAGTGCCACTGTGCTACCTGCTTACGATGACAGAGAGCTGTATTTCACTCATGTATACTGCCTCGATTGACTGACTGACTGCGGTTGGCCCGTAAATGTCCCTCAACAAGTCAAGGCTGTTTTGAGTATAGTGATGTTTAATCATGGTGACTCTGTAACCTTTGTTAAAGGAAGAGTGTCTGTAAAAATGGGCGCCAATGAAAGGTTAAATAAACGGCTCATTGTTTCCTGCATTATTTGATAGCAGGGCCAGCCTCTGTGTTTTGCACGTTTGAACATCAGACAGGAAGTTTCTCTTACAGACGCGGCTGGTTACGCTGCTTTTCACACCACCAAAACATACAAACACGTTTGCTAAAGCTTAGACAAAGAAAGTCATTTGGGTTCGGTTACTTTCACCTTCCTGTTTTTGGTGTGCATCTGCCCAACTTTTGCAGCCCTTCAAGCATATACCTAGCCTACGATTGCATGCAAGTTCCTCTCTGTCCACCTCCACTTCCTCCACTCCTACATGTCTTTCCTCGTTGGCTTTTTGCCTTTTTTTCAGAGTTTCATTTCAGCAACAAGAGGGATCTAATGGATTTAGATTTGTTGTTTTCCTGTAAAGGGGCATTGATCCACAATGCCTTGAAAATTGTCTTAGAATATGTGGATGCTTTTGTGCCACATTTTCTTTAGTGAATCATGTGCTTAAACCAGCAGACTAGGTGTATACTCTTTAAGGGCTTTAAGTTCACTGTTGTTTTCAGAGATTCGCAGTTTGAGTTTAACATGTTTATTCAAATTATAGTTTATTGGTGGTTTCGCTTTCTGGTGGCATTTTTGTTATTTTTGTTATTACAAGTTTGCAAGAAATTAGAGGTTTTCTAATACAGCATGTATATAAAAAAATAATTTTTTACATTCATTTAAATTAGTTTTGTAAATCTAAACATGGGTAATAATAAAGGTTTAGGCAAAATATTTAAGGATAATAAAAGCTATAAATACACACGTTTGCAATATTGAGCAGCAAAATGAGCTATACAGCTAAAAATAATTTGAAGTTGAAATAAGACCAGAAGACATAAAATTTACAAATGGTTGCACATGTCTTACAAAAAAAGCAGATAATATTTTGTTCCTCTTACTGAGAGAAAATTTAACACCTTAAAGAAGTGGATTCTCCTGCCACTAAACCTGCAAAACAGCATTAAGTATGATGCAGGTGGACTAATGCAATACAGCATTAAAGAAGGAATAATGTCAATTCATTCAGTGTCAGAGGAGCAGAGGATATGAAAGGTAACACTGTTCACTGATTCCTTCCCTCTGCACGAACAACCACTGCAGTGTATATAACCCCTCTCTCCCTCTACCCTCTTCATATATCTCTGACTGCCACACAGAAGCAAGATGTTCTCAACCAAGTAAGCTGTTACCTTCTGGGTTTGCATGTTCTGTGGTTTAATGTGTCTACAGACTGCATGCCCTGGCCCATCCCTGTCTAACAAAAAAGTCTTGCTACAATATCTCCTGAAGATCAGAGGTCGCGCCCAGTGCTTTTTAATGTGAGCCATGTGTCTGTGCTACTTTAAATTCTATTAACGGCCTTCATTATGGTGTTTTTGTAACCTCTGATGATTTTGTTTCTATGAGCAGCCAAAAATGTGCAATTTTGTGTGTTTTTACTACATTTTGATGTGTGTCAGTGGGCTCCCTCTGTATTTTTGTTGCCATGTTTCATAATGAAATGCTTGAGTGTGTCATTCATGCCCAAAGACAGGAACATCCTCTCTGCTGAAAACATAAAGGAGCAGGAAGCTGCATATTCATGGCTTTATTTCGTCTCTCTAGCTTCATGTCTTCTCATTTCTCATCATCTCTCCACTTGTCTCCTGCAGCCCATTGACTATGAGGGCTTCCAGCTATTCATGGCGACCTATCTGGAGAATGACATCCCTGAGGAACTTTGCAAACACCTCTTCACTTCCTTCAAGAGCAAGAATGGAGGAGGCAGCTCCCCTGACACCTCTCGATCTGGAGCAGGCATGCTGGGTAAAAAGTCTTTTATACTGTTTATACTAGGTCATGAAAGTCTGTAATTCATATTTATTTGATCAGTTTTAATAGGAAAAAAGGCGTCTGTTTTTTCTGAGGTAAATTGTTTTGGAAGCTGCGAATGAACAACTGCACTAAAAGTGCAGACATGTGCACTGATACAGTTGGGTCCTGATTCAAATTGATTTATACCTGTGAATAAGCTTTAAGCTATTCGAATTTGGGAAAATATTGAACCTCATAACATAAAATAAAAATATTTACAATTCTTTTAAAGTCTCATACGCTCACATTGATTTGATGAAAATACAGTCATTTATGAAATCTTTAAATGTAAATTCATATTTAAATATACTGTGGGTACGGAAAGTATTCAGACCCCCTTACATTTTTCACTCTTTGTTATATTGCCATTTAACAAAGTTCATTTTTTTCCTCAATGTACACACAGCACGCCATATTGACAGAGAAACATAGAATTGTTGACATTTTTGCAGATTTATTAAAAAGAGAAAAACTGAAATATCACATGGTCCTAAGTATTCAGACCCTTTGCTCAGTGTTTAGTAGAAGAACTCTTTTGATCACAGAGTTGTTGTGAAGCCACTCCTTCGGTTTTTAGCTGTGTGCTTTAGGGTCATTGTCTTGTTGGAAGATGAACCTTCAGCCCAGGCTGAGGTCCTGAGCACTCTGGAGAAGGTTTGGGTCCAGGACATCCCTGTACTTGGCCACATTCATCTTTTCCTCGATTGCAACCAGTCGTCCTGTCCCTATAGCTAAAAAACACCCCCACAGCATGATGCTGCCACCACCATGCTTCACTGTTGGGACTGTATGAGGTGATGAGCAGTGCCTGGTCTTCTCCACACATACCGCTTAGAATTGAGGCCAAAAAGGTCTTGGTCTCATCAAACCAGAGAATCTTATTTCTCACCATCTTGGAGTCCTTCACGTGTCTTTTAGCAAACTCCATGCAGGCTTTCATGTGTCTTACACTGAGGAGAGGCTTCCGTCGAGCCACTCTGTTATAAAGCCCAGACTCGTGGAGGGCTGCAGTGAAGGTTGACTTTCTACAACTTTTTCCAATCTCCCGACTGCATCTCTGGAGCTCAGCCACAGTAATCTTTGGGTTCTTCTTTACCCCTCTCACCAAGGCTCTTCTCCCCTGATAGCTCAGTTTGGCCAGACAGCCAGCTCTAGGAAGGATTC
Source organism: Enteromius radiatus (assembly GCA_032357445.1). Taxonomy (NCBI): domain Eukaryota; kingdom Metazoa; phylum Chordata; class Actinopteri; order Cypriniformes; family Cyprinidae; genus Enteromius; species Enteromius radiatus. Next base: position 10,505,140 of record JAUCMS010000153.1, on the reverse strand, counting down.
AGGTCATCCCAAACATCTTCCATTTAAGGATTATGAATACTGAATATTTAGGACCATGTGATATTTCAGTTTTTATTTTTTAATAAATCTGCAAAATGTCAACAATTCTATGTTTCTCTGTCAATATGGGGTGCTGTGTCTACATTAATGAGGGAAAAAATTAACATAAATGATTTTAGCAAATGGCCGCAATATAACAAAGAGTGAACAATTTAAGGGAGTCTGAATACCTTCCGTACCCACTGTATGTTTATCATCAGCCTTAGACACATTTCTTAATATTATCAATGCAAAACAGTTTTATACAACATTAAAAATAAAGTACATTCACCTCTGGACAATTTATCTTTTAATTTAAATTAGATTATTCTGCATAACCAGTTTGCTTGTGAACCTGTTTGTAATAAACACACAGCATGAAATAAAGGTCTTGGTGTTATGCGAAGACAAAATTAGATAAATTAAGAGATTTGACTCTTTGCGATGTTGATGCAAGAGTGCACTTTAATGATGCTGGTTGCTTTGTATCTGTTGCTAGTACTATTAACCTGAGGTGGTTTAGGGCAAAAGGTAGTTGTGTATACAGTTTAACAGTGCCATCTAGTGCCTTGATTTCTCTGGACTGGGTAAAACAGTACACTCTGAGATTTCTGTTGCTTCTGTTGCTAAATGAGAAATGCTCATTATGGCAGTAATAAATATTAAGGATATCATTAAGCTGTCGTGGCAGGCTGCACACATAAACTATCCCAGCTATCTTTTCCTCTGTCCATCTTCCTCTATTCCTGTTCCACTTTACTTTGACCCCTGTGTCTGCAGAGCCCAGGTCCATTGATGCAGGCATCTCTATACAGAACGAAGTGGCCTGTGCACCCATAACAGGTACCACAGCAAGTGTGGTGTGGTTTGATTGGACAGAGACTTGCATCACGGCTGTTCCTTCACCTGGTGTTGTTATGTGTTGCCTTGGCAGATCTTTTTATTTATTTGTGATGTCAAACAAAGCAACCATTGACGGAAATGATTTTCATCCATAGTATCAAGTCAACCACTGTGTGGCAATGGTGACGATCGTGATATACCGCCAGCTTTCTTCTTACTACCGTGATTTTTAAAACTTCCCAAACACAACATTTTAAACCGCTGGTTAAGGGTAAACAGACCAGTAACAACAAGCGGTGTAAAGACAAAAACTCAAGTCTCAGTGGGTCTCATTCACTAATATTTGTGTCAAGTCTTATTATTTATTGTATGCGTGCAGATTGTGTTCTCATGCATCTATCTATCTACAGTATGTCTATTAATAGTTTTCACGTGACGTCACAACCTTAAAGGAATGTCCACTTGGTGGGCAAACGAAGGGTTGCTCTACTGACCACCACTTATTTTTATCCAGTTTACATTAAGTAGTAATGTAATTGTGTTCGTATTCCGGCCTCATCTGCTTTCCTATGAAAACTACACATCATTAATACAACAATTATATACCTTCATTTTATTGTTTTGAGATGTGATCTAAATATTTGAGATGTTGAACCAAATGAAAAATTGTCGCACTTGTGCTGCAGTTCTTTGGATGTTTTACCCTCTTTTCACTAAATTTTATTAAAAAGTGAAGGTATTGATGAATAATGATTGTTTGTTAATAATGTTCATGCACATGATTCATACACTATTTTTTACACACAGTTAGTGAATGAAACTCCACACTATGTCTCATTTCAGATCATTCTCTCTAACTTTCATTCTCCTTTGCTTTTTTCTTTGTAGGTATGAATGGGAAGAGTATTTTAAGCGCTATGAGCCAACATGCACCAGAGAACTCTGCGGGGATCACTCCAGGCTCAGGGGCCACCACATCACCCTGCTCCTCCCGCTCCTCCTCACAACGCTCAGGCACAGGGGGCCACACACCCAGAGGCCCCCACCGCTCACCCGGCACGCAGCCCAATCCCCCAGCGAGCAGCAGCAGCAGCAGCAATGCTTTGGCTCTCTCCAAGACTACCAACTCCCCGCGCCTCTCTCCAGGTCAGAGTCAAGAACAAGGGGACAACCTTGATCTTCACTGCCCTTTTTTTATACGTGTAATCCATGACAAAGGTCTTAGAGAGCAATATTGTCTGATAAGAATCTGGATGCTCTTTCACAAATATTTTGGTGTGATATCTAGTGTAATTACTAATATATTATACATTTCAGAAGTGTACAGCACTTTGGCCAACTAAGGTTGATTTTAAATGTGCTTCATAAATAAAACAGAATTAAACTGAAAAATAATAATTTGACATTCTTCCAGAGCGTAATCAATCAGAAAATCCCACATCTCTCCGGAGGAGTCCTTCCCCACAAAAAGGATCTCAGTCACCCCAAGTGGTCTTCCTTAAAGACATTGTGTGCTACTTGTCCCTCCTGGAGAGGGGGACCCCAGAGGATAAGCTTGAGTGTAAGTTGGAAATTATTTAAAAAAAACTTCTGGTTAAATTTTTTTTTTTTAGCTGTCTTAAATTTTCTTTTTTAAAAGGATTCTTTTTAAGGCTTTTCAAATACTTATTTGGTCATGTATTTTTGGAATATTAATAGTTGATGATGTTAGCTTGTTCATGCTAAATGAAAGGTTTTATTTGTTACGGTAGTTTGAGGTCACATGATGCTTATTCCTTTTAATCTCCTTATTTACATTAAGACAGCATATCCTCACTCCATTCCTACTTTTCAAATATTCTTCTAAAGAAAGTATTATAAATAATTTTGTAAATTATGTCTCCAGACCAGTCGTGTCAACCACAGAAAGCACAGTATTAGTCACTAACACTAATTAGTCACCTCATTCTTTCCGGGTGTCAAAAATTTAATTTTTATATCTACTTTTTTTAATCCTATCCGATACCTAAACTTAACAACTACCTTACTAAATATTTACTAACTATTAATAAAAATTAGGAATTAGGAAAAGTCATAGTTAATAATGAATAAGTGTTCTTGTTATCTCATTCTGTAAAGGCTTATCTCTCCTCCTGTCCTTGTTTACCATGGAGTTAGCATAGCCAAGCTCTCTTTAGCATAGGAAGTTATTTGTGCCTAAAGCTAATCCTCGCCTGCTGCCTCAGTCTGCCTTTTGATAACCTGAGCTCCAGGTTCTATCATGGGGTCTGTACTTGACAAATGTTTGCTACACTACAAAAACATGCGGTCTGTTATCTTTTACTTCTCTCACCCTAAAGTCATGTTCAGACTGTACGACACGGATGGCAATGGTCTGCTGGACAGCTCGGTAAGTCTGAAATCTCCTTTAAATTGTTGAAAATGTTGACTTTCGTCTTAACACTATCAGAACTTGATGATTCAGAGCCTGTCTCACACTTTTTGGTAACTGATAGTTGGAAAGAACTGTACATACCAGGCTACATAAAAAGTCATTTTGAAAACTGTATGCTTTATAGTGTATTATATCTAAAGCCATTATATCTGTCGATTTAGGAGCTCGACCGCATCATAAACCAGATGGTCCATGTAGCTGAGTATCTAGAATGGGATTCTACAGAACTACGACCAGTACGAGTCACTTTAAATGTTTCCACCAGCCAATCCCCACTTGCATAGTGGAATCCATATCTTATTGTCCCTTGTTTATGTCTTATTTTGTAGATTCTGAAGGAGATGATGGAGGAGATTGATTATGACCGGGATGGAACGGTCACACTAGAAGAGTGGATCAGAGGAGGAATGACCACCATACCACTCCTGGTTCTGCTGGGAATGGAGACGGTGAGGTGAAACTTAATTGCTGAAAGAGTTGAAAAGCGGAAACAATACATTAAGATGTAGTGTCTAATTCCTGTTTACATACATTCAGAATGTACAGGAGGATGGGCAGCATGTATGGAGACTGAAGCATTTTAACAAGCCAGCATACTGTAATTACTGCCACACTATGCTGTTAGGAGTAAGAAAACAGGGCCTTTGCTGCTCACGTGAGTATCTGTCTGCTGTTGTTCTATCTGTAATTTTGTTGAACTAAATCTGTCTTTCATTCTGTCTGCCTCTACATCTACATACATTCTATTTACCTATCTGTCTTTTTTTGTTTGTCATAATTTATGAAATAGTTTATATTTTACAGAATAGTAATTCTGTGTTTTCCTTAGTTTTTTGGATTCTATCTTAATGTCTTTATTAAATGTTAACAATCAAACCATCTCTAAATAATTGATGTATTACGTATTATTTTTATTTATTTTATATCTTCTTGGAAACACCATATTTACATTTTACTGGTAAATAAATTATGGTAAATAAGTAATGGTAAATAATTGTATTAGTATTAGTATTATCATCATTATATTAATAATATATTTCTGTCACAGTTTCTTCAAGTTGAACCAAACTTTTATGTTTTTTAACTTTAATACTGTTTATATGATATAACTATAGTTGTTCTCACAAGGAGTGGTAAATGTCCATGAAGTGACTCAGAGCAGCTCTACAGATTATGATTATGTTCGTGTATTCATGTACTCATATATAGGGGCAGCAGAGACACGCAGACCATGCAGGATTAAAATTTAAATAGTATTTTGCAGCTTGTTTTTCACAGACACAACTCCATATCACATTTTGTCTGCATTGACCTATTATTCTAACTACCTATCCGTCTGTATGTTCTTTGTATACTTTTCTGAAATGTTTCTTTCAGTCTCTCATTCTCCGTCTCTCACAGTCCTGTCTTTTGTTTGGCAGTATGCAAGTACACAGTCCACGAGCGCTGTGTGTCCAAAGACATTGCTCCTTGCATTAGCACCTACGCCAAGTCCCGCAGACACACCAATGTAAGTGCATAAACAACATACGCTAATGAAATTTTTCTGTGATTTTATCTCTGAGGAGAAATTTACAGTAAGGCTAGTAGCAATAAGACACATTTTTCATTTTTGTGGAACCAGAAGTCCCAGATTATTGTGTTTGGTACAGAGCTCTTAGTTCCAACAAACACAGTTTTCTATTATTAGTAAATGACTCGAGCTATGATTATTTTATCCACTGACTGCAGCTCAGCTCAGTTTTCACCCAAGGCAACTTCCCAGACCCGTAACTCTTGGTTTAACCTCAAAGTAATGTTCTGTGGACAAGTCAGAAAGGCTGTGAGAACATCCTGTGTGTAACGTTTTTTTCTGTATTAAGAACTAGAGGGAAAAAACTAAAATCACACGGCACTGTTTTAGTAGTCACTGACACCTCTTTAAAATCTGTGCTTCCCATGCAGTAATTACCACAGAGATGGAAAGCACGCTGTTCAAAAAATTGTCATTACATTATGATTTCAGAGTTTATTATGCGATGTGATTTGGAGTGTCATTTTAGTGTAAAAAGCAATAAAATATAGTTATATTGCAGTAAGTGTTGATTAAGATTATTAAGAAAAATATTACACGCTAACACAAAAAAAGTGATATGTTGCAAGTGTATGCATTAGTCTTACCTTCACCTCACATCCTATATATTATGGTATTCATTTTATTGGTTGTTAGATTAAATGAAAAACGTAATTTGCTAGACCCTTCCTATATGAACATTTTGACAGTACTGACCAGCAACTACACAAAAAATCACTGAATGTGTATAATAACATATGGATGCATTTCTTTTAAACATTGTCTCTGTATTTTAGTACTTTACAACACGTTTAATTACTATACATTTACTAATATCCTGTGGATTCTTCCACATTTGAGGTTTTGCTTTGTGATGTGATAGCCCTATTGGGATGGGATTAGTTTTACATGGAGAGGTGGAGTAAAGTAATTTTTTCCAGAGTTTCTTAGTGATTTTAGTCTCGTCTGAATGTACCGTCTCAGTAATCATTATCAGTAAAGATTACGATGACTTTTACCTTCTGTAAAAAGCTCTGGAAGAATTACCTCAGGTAGTACTAATCCCGTATGAATGGACCAGCAGTAAATATGCACATAAATATTTTGTGATTTTCTATTTAAAAGTAGTTTTCCTCATTTTTTCCACGCTTGAAAAGGCATTCAGTTGCATTCTAGGCAGTGGGATAAGTCTGTAGCAAACCTTGAATGTTTTCTGCATATGACGGTGTATACCATTCAGATCATTATTTCAGTAATGTGTAGATGGGCTATTGGAGTATTTCACAACTAAAGCAAATAATGAGTCTCTATTGAATGTCTCTCCAGGCTATGCAGCATGTTTGGATGGAGGGCAACTCCCCAACAAAATGTGACAAATGTCACCGCAGTATCAAGTGCTATCAAGGTCTAACAGGCCTTCACTGTGTTTGGTGTCAAATCACTGTGAGTATATATACTGACTTTCTGTGCCCAATGTATATTGTGGGAATATATTTTTTATAATGTTTTTCTGCATTTTAATTCAGTTTAATTAAGTTGTAGCTTATTTTTCATGAAAGTCATTTTACGGTAATACTTATTCACACCACTGGGTGGCGGTCTTCACTAAACTTTAACACCATTTAGTGCACGTGGGCAATTTGTTTTAAAATAGCCCTAATAAAGATAAGTGTCAGCACTTAACACTCATTCAAAAGCTTTTTTCTCTGCATAATGATTTTTATTATCACATTATATGCTCCTGCACACTCTCTGAACCGTCTCTCCTGACAGTTACGGCTCTAAACCTGTAACTAATTTAATATCAAGTACAGATCATGTTGTCCTCTTTGTTCCTACCATTTAATATCTTCTTACAAGGTCAGATTAGTGAGGATAAACCAAGTCACAAAAGATCCAGTTCATTCCAGTCTGTTGATGTGTCTTTTTCCACCACTCCTAATATATATTTGTGTTTTCCAGCTTCATAACAAGTGTGCGTCTAATATAAAGCCTGAATGTGACGGTGGGCCATTAAGAGATCACACACTCCTGCCGTCGTACATCTGCCCTGTTGTCTTGGTGAGTTCATTCTCTCCCATTGCACTCGTTTGATATGCTAAAACACTTGGAACCCAGGACAATTTTTTGTGAGGGTCCTTAATGGGCCTACCCACTCTACTGGGACTAATGAGTAGTCTATACTACGGAGAATACATCATTGTATTTATAACTGGGTATTGTAGACACAATGTAAGTACTTTCTAGATAGTTAGAGGTTATTTGATTATACACAACCCTTATTGTTTAAATGTTAATTAATGTAAATTGAACAAACACCTGGATGTTTGCAGGTGTACATGTACATAGCCATATATATAAAAAAATCATTTTTCTCCTGCTTGCTGATATGGCTTCCAAATCTTTAAATATTTATTAAAAAAGCAATGGTTTGTCCGTTGCTCAAGTAAAAATAAATAAATAAATAAATAAATAAATAATTGAATTGAGGTCTGACACTGACACTGACACTGATTTTAGCCGGTTATTACCAACAAGGAAGGAGAAATATTTTTGAAACATATTTTTAATACATCCATCTATACATACCTTTTTTATATATATATATCATAATTATCATTAATAAATGGATAAAAGGGAGTTTGTTTGTGCACTCTGTCACAAACAAAAAACATTTTTTTCTACTGACTGGGAATATGCATTACAATATTCCACCTTTGTGTTATGCAGTTAATTAATTAAATATTCATTTTAAAACAAAATAGTATTCAAGATGAAATGAGTCTAGTGAAACCATACTGTATGACACAATAATCAATGAAATTCACAAACAAGTTTGGATTGGAGTCAGTAAGATTATTATTTATTTATTTATTTATTTTAAGTGTCTTATGTTCACAAAGGTTGCATTTACTGGGCCATTGAAAGTATGATTCTGATTAGTTATTGAGCAATTTAAGCTTTGCAGTCATTGTTCAGGAAGTGTACAGCTTTGAAGTAGTTCCAGGTTGATAATTAGAAAGTAATAATAAACAGCATTAATTGTGAGTAGATTGTCAAATAGAAATATTAAAAAAAAAAAAAATTACTTGAAATTTTTCAGAACATTGTAAATGTCTTCACTGTCACTTTTGGTCAGTTTAACGCATCCTTGCTGCATAAATGTATTCATTTCTGTATTTATATAAAGAACTTATGGGAATATGATTGCCCAAACATGGGCGTATGATTGAGACTTGCGAACATATCTAGTCTAATGACCTAAAACTTCAATTCTTTCTAAATTAAAGGAAAGTAAGACAGATCTTTTCTTTCTTGTCTCAGATGCACAACTGTTTGTTGATGTTACTGTAATGTCTGTACATCTGTAGGACCGGCATTCTGCTGTCAAAAGAGGTGAAGGAGAATCATCGCCCAGTACCAGCCCTGAGGACACCGGCCAGTGTTTCAAGTTCACCGGTGATGGTCAGGCACTGCAGGTGAGTCTTCAGCAGACACACTCTGGGACTGCAAAATCTGTGCTTTTGTAACTTTCCCTCCCTTTCTTCCTTTTAAGATCACCCCTCTGCCTGGTACTCACCCCCTCCTCGTGCTGGTTAATCCTAAAAGTGGCGGTCGGCAGGGAGAGAGGTAAACGCCTTTGAAGCTTAAACTGTTGCATCATCGTTTTTCATATTCTCCGACCTTGTACTGCTGTAATGGTTCCAATGAGGAGGTTTGTCAAACCATCTGAAGTCGGTGGAATCTGCATAGACATGTGAAACAAAAGTCCCACTCTTTTTCTTGTTCACTGGCAGTGTCCTAAATACCATCAAAGCTAGCAGGAGACAGTAATGCTGTTTAAGGAGGAAGAATGTGGGTGTTGTTTCAGCTCTCACCACCCACCCAACGTCCTCCGGGAGACCAGTTTTGGGATTTTGTGCTGGCATCACCATAGCAACACAGTTTTAAATACCATTAATTGGCTGATTATCCTCCATTATTAGACATGTGCGCAAACAAAGACGCGATAACTGCCCTGGCCCCAAAAAAGAAAGACCATTTTGGTGGTTTGGTGGATGCAAACAAAGGAACAGAGTGGTCACTGTTGAATCATACTGTACCGAGTGTATTTTTCCACCATATTCACCCTGAGCAGCATACTGAAAGCTAATTGGTCAGGCTTGACACTTGACTGCGTTCTTTTGTTCTTTACATAGAGAATGAATGAATTCTTCAGTGTTGATAAGTGCTCAAATTATCACCCCCACATAAAAGCATAGCTTGTGATGCACCTCAAACTAACAGCCCGTCTTATTTCTCTCTCTCTCTCTCTCATTCTCTCTTTGTGTCTTTGCATGCTAAAGGGCCAGAGCAGCTAACAGAGTTAGAAGTGAAGGACGTTGCAGAGTCCTTAATAATCAATTTATTGCTTCAAGGTTACTGAGGAGCACCTTTGCAACAGTGTGCAATCTGTGTATGCGTGTGTTTCTCTCTTGCTTGACTTCAGTTGATTCCGAGGTGGCCTTTTATGATAATTGGAAGGATGACGTTTGCAGAATAACATTCCTCCATATGTGTGTCTATCTGTGTTTTCATGAAATAGTTCAAGCAAAATAGAACATTCTGTCATCATTTACTCATCCTCATGTTGCGAAGAACAATCTGTTGATTATTTATTTGATGAACTGGGGTTAGGGGGGTATCAAATGTTATTTTTTTGGATTTCAGTGAAAAAATAGATTTTGATATTCCCTTCCAAAAAAATATTTATCAGCAAAACAGTTTTAAATTCAGTGCGGTGTCACACAAATAAATCATATTTATATTAAAATAGGATACCAATATTAGAAATTGCAATATTATTTCACAATATTACTGTTTTTCTTAATTTTTGATCAAATAAATAAGCCTTCATGAGCATAAAAGAAAAATGTAAAATCTTACTGATCTCAACCTCTTGAACAACAGTGTATATTATGTAAACAAAGGAGAAAAAAAAGAAGGACCGAAATTTGCTGTCTCCAGCCTGTTTCCACGTCAGGAGACACGTCATCCTTAAACAAATTGTTGTATAAATTTTGGAGTATCACAAAAAAAATTTTTCCATACATAATTTCACCTATTGCGCAAATCATATGCAAATAATCTGTTCTTAATCCATTTGAAAAAAAAAAAAACCATAGCCCATTATTAAATTATGGAGGCCTACGTAAACATAGCAAGTTTAATGAGTTTTCATGTTTTTGCACTTTGTTATAGACTGTTTAGATACTCCAGCATCAAGCCATAGGCTATTCATAAGCAAGTGCAGTTGTTGTTGTTGTTTTTTTTGTTGCTGTTGTTGTTTTCCTCATTTAGTTTTATTAGACTGTATTGGAAATAGGAATAATAATTTAGGTTATTTTATTATTAACTGACAAGATTATGCTAAATTACAAGTAAATTAAATTTGAATTGATACGTGGCTGTGACCCATTAAAAGTAGCTTAATTTGTTTCCAAGGATTAATTTTATACATGAAATAAGCAGCATAAACAGAACATGAGGATTCACATCATATCACGCGCAGAGCTTGTGCGATCAGAGAAAAACATAAGCTATAACAAGGCCAATGTGCCAAATATATATTTTTTGGTAAATAAAAAATTATTTAACAAAACAAAAGAAAAAAAACACAGCAAGTAGAAGTCTACATGCAGAATTTTAGTTCTTTCTTGTGATGCGCTCTTGAAAGCAGCATACAATTATTTACTCAAACACGACGCACGACCGCTTTTATTGTGACACAAATAAAATAACGAGTATAGTAAGCTGTTTCCACTTTTATAAAGTGATCCTGCCGGCAATATAATATCCTGGAAAAAATTAAGCCAAATAAATGTTAACTTTCAAAGTATTAAAAAGAAACATCAAATTAAGATATTTATGTTTGAGAGGTAACTCATCTTTTTCATATACAATTTTAGATGCAATAATATGAATATGAGTGAATGCGCTTTTAAAGTAGGCACATTTATTTGTGTTAAAGCCCTTTTTCTCTACATTTTTTTGCGACTTTTGAAATGTCGATATAGAATTTATGCACTAAAATTAAACGGAAAAATACCGCGTTGACATTTACAAAATGTTATCGATAATTAGCATTTCCATCAGCTATATCGGTAAAAAATTTGAAGCGCTAAATATTTTTTTCGCAAAAACGCCTTGGATGGAAACTTGGCTCATGATAGAATGAGTCCATGGGAGGTGTGGTGGATGCGGTTGCCCTCTAGTGGAGCTTGAACTCATAACAATCAGTGTAATTCATAAGCAGATCATTTAGATCTGCATCAGTCATTCATTGAAAAGGTCTGACCTAAAATAATGATTTGTTTATGAATTTAGCTTCTCTCATGATCTCTCATGAAGGTACCAAGAATAGATAATGTCAAGATTATCTATCCATAATAGCGTATATGATATTTTATAGTGTTTTTATTTCACTTCTGTACATAATAATTTTGTACAGATTGACTAGGATATTTTTAATAAATGAAACCTTTGTGTTTAATGAAAGAAGTATAGTCATTTTGACTTGGAATGACAAGAGGGTTGGTAAATTACGGCAGAATTGTTGTTTTTAGCTTAATTATCCCTTTAAGCCTTTTACTTTAAAGCCTTTTATCAAGTGAAGTTCACAGTGATTACACTGAAAAATGTCATTCCTCTATATGTGTCTTTTAATGCTTTTCTGTTCTCATCTGTCTTCATCAGGGTGCTGCGGAAATTCCAGTACCTGCTTAACCCCAGACAGGTGTACAGTCTGGATCGAGGAGGACCCATGGCAGGGTAAGACTACTAAAAGCCACCATCAAATCTCAAGAGAGATACGTGCGCATAAAACACTTTTTGAGTCATGACAGGGAATTGCTCAAAAACAGTTTGACATTCTCACTGTTGTTTTGTTCTGGCATGGCTCCCTCTCCCTCTTATCTTTTTGCTTCTACAAACCTGCAATAAAGTGAGCCAACCTGCAATCAACTAGTCTGAGAGAGGAACCACTCGCAAAGTAGAGCTGACTTTGAGAGACCTACAAGACATTTACTATGACTCAAGCTGCCCCATGCTGAGTAAATACATTCATTCAAGCACTGAATGTTCTTCTGAACCTGTCAGTCATGACGAGGCTTTCTCTTTAAGCGATTTCATTTTACTAAAGCCTCTTCACCCACGCACCTCACCTGTCTTTAACCATAGACCAACTCAAGGTCATCCAAATCAGTTTCAACAGTTACATAGCAGTGATTATTTATTATTCAAATTGGCCATACTTGTTATAAGTGTCATAGGTGTGAATTCATATATTTAATAAAAATTTATATAAAAGCAAATTAGACCATTATTGGCATTATGCTAAGAAGAACAGTCTTGTGTTGGTATTATTGTATACTATTATACTTTATATGTGACCATGGACCACAAAACCAGTCATAAGGTTAAATTTTACAAAACTGAGATGTATACATCATATGAAAGCTCAATAAATAAGCTTTCTATTGATATATTGTTTATTATGGTTTATAGGACAATATTTGGCCGAGATACATCTATTTGAAAATCTGGAATCTGAGGGTGCAAAAAAATCTAAATACTGAGCAAATCACCTTTAAAGTTGTCAAAATTAAGTTTTCTTAATGCATATTACTAATCAAAAATTAAATTTTGATTTGTTTACAGTAGGAATTTTACAAAAAATCTGATCTTTACTTTATGAAAAATCAATAATTTTGACCCATACAATGTATTTTTGGCTATTGCTACAAATATACCCCAGCGACTTAAGACTGGTTTTATGGTCCAGGGTCACATATGTATAGTACACTATTGTATACTACGTACTACAATAAAGTGTTACCAATAATTCTTAAACCAGTCTAAGCTGGTTTGCTGGTCTAATTTGTTCTCCCAGCATGTTCAGGTTAGTTTAGGGAGGTTTTGGCTAGCTTTGGGCTACCACTAGCTGGCCATGCAACTAAAACTAACTCAGCTTGGCTGAAAGAACAGCATAAACCAATATACAGTTAGTCCATCACGAATCGTACAATCAAATTAAAGTTGGCAAATCTGAGAACAGTTTGAGACATTAAGATCCTTTCTGAGCTTTTTTCTCAAGAGAAACCTCTGAGAAGCAGAAGACTCTATCTGTTTATCTAGCAGTTTAGATATTGAAGAGATTTCACCTGTGTTTTTTATACGCTATGAGCACTCGCTTCCACTTTAGTGTACTATTATGCATTTACACATTCTACAAACCCACTCAAAATGCTTGAGTACATTCTGTTCAGCATCCTGTGGTTGTGCAACAGTGATTCTCATTCAGGAAAAAGGAAAGAGAGAGAGAAGGACAGAACAAAAGCTAAGCATTGGTTGTTTTTCGGGAAAACAGGCTAACCTTCCGTCCCAGATCCCCCTCCCATCACACACTGTTCTGTAGTCACGACTGAAACGCTGCTCGTCCTGAAGAGACCACTCAGAGAAAGAGAGGGAGATGGTGTGACATGGCTGATTTCACTCATGGAGAACAAAACGGCTGTAGTAAATTTTCTTCCTTAAGTAATTTAGCTCATTTAGAAGCATGTAGATCAAGGGCAACCTTTTTTGGTGTGATGTTTTTAATGTGTCCCATTAATTTATGTGCGGTTGCTTGTGGTAACAGCTCTTAGAAAATTATTCTGAGAGAAAAAGACACCAAAAATCTGTAAAAACATTATACATTTATATTATTTAAAAGCTACTAAGCTACTAAATACACTACTGTTTTTAGAAGTTCCGTGTCAGTAATTTCATTTATTTATTTTTTAAGAAATTTGGTTTAGGATGTGACAAAAGTGACAGTAAAGACATTTATAATGCTATACAGTTCTTTAAAAAAACATTCAATAAAAAAAACTGAAAATAAATTAGCAGCATATCTGAAAATTATGATTTGCCATTATAAAATAAATTACAAATAAAATTTTAATTAACAATTAAAATTTAACAATCCTTGATTGCATTGTTAAACATAAGAGACACACACTGAAAGTCTTACTGACCCCATAATTTCTAACAGTACGAATATATTAGAAATATAATGTATTTCTAATATAATATTCAAATCTTTTGCCCAAAAAATTTAATTATGTAATTTACTCACTTTCATGTCATTCTAAACCGGACTTTGTTTCCTTTGTTGAACACAAAAAAAGATATATTGAAGAACAATGATAATCAATCACTTTTGGGATCAATCTCTAAATGAATAAATGTAAATATAATGGTGTGTATCATCCATACAGCTTCACTGTTAACACTGCAGATACAGTAGGTTATGTGAGAACAAACCACTTTAATTGGTTTTATTCCTATCTGATCTTCCTTCTTTTCAATCTCCTAGTCATTTCTTTTTAATATTGAAACTGGTGATTGACACTCAGGGGTCTCAGTGTAGATTAAAGATGGAGAGATGAAAGTGTCAGCACAGAAGAGGCCACTCTTCACAGCTTTATATGGGAAAAACACAGCTTGCTCAAGTTTCGGTTCTCCCATGTCATTGGAGAAGAAATTGTTTACGCAAACCGCATCTCTACAACAGCAGCCAACGTTGTTGCCATTTCAAACAGACTGGCACTGCTACATTACAAATTTATCTGGAACAGAGCTCATTTAGTCAGACTGAAACACGATTCCAGCTCAAGCCTGTCCAGAACCACACAAGCATGTTTTTCTTCATGCTACTCAGCTATTCAACTCCAGTGAACATCCATGTCTAGGATGTTATTGTTTATATAGTTTGAGAATTTTCATAGCACTACTTTAATAAATCTGAGAAGGTACGAAAAACTGAGAACTGCTTGAATTGGCTATGTTTTTTTTGGTGAACGTATTGGCACATTTACTCTCCACTTTTGCTCTTGTCCTGCATACATAAAACATGCTGCAGTGTCAGAGCCTATCAAAAGCGTTTACACAGTATAAATTTTTTACACACTTGTGTGACTGCTCTGCTTGCGTGTTACATTCAGTGCTATAGCAGATCCCACATGTCTATATATATGCAGGATATGTCCCCCAGTCACCCGTGTGCTGCAGTACATGCTCCTGACCAGCAGAGGGTGATGTCTTCTTCAGCCTCTGTCCAGCTTCACTGCGCAAATTCTCAAGTCCAAATAAATATATAGTTTTATTAATTGAGTGCTTGTCTCACAGCTCGAGATTAGTTCACAAACATATAACAAGTGAACAAAGTTTTGGGACTCAAACTTTAAACAGCCAAAAGCGTAGAAACAATGTGACTAAAAGGCTTCAGTTTAGGTGTTTTGGAGGCTCAGAGGGTTTGACTTTCACACCTTAATACTAAATAAAAAACAACACAAATATTCTGTAACATCCTTCAGATCAAACATACAGCACTGAGTAGTAGACTCTAGATGGTCCCTGGGGAATAGTGTGAATGCTGTAGATTGTTGGGTAATGTTAGGTTCCCGTTCGCTCCATGGGATCACTTTAATTATAGGACCAAGGAAAACTTTAATGCAAATACATGAAAGACAGCATCTCATTGTTTTTATGTCTCCCAGGCTCAACTTTTTTCGAGACGTGCCCAATTTCCGCGTTCTGGCTTGTGGAGGGGACGGATCAGTGGGATGGATTTTGGACTGCATTGGTGAGTTCAGATCAGCATCAGTGCTTTCCAGAGCTGTGATAATTAACATTGCTACTTGGACTTAATAGACCATCAGCCTAATGTGGAAGTTTATACTGTGTATGCGTAAGTATCATGAACTCGCTTTGAGATTTTTCACACGACAGAGTTTCAGCTGCACTGTACAGACAATAAAAAGATTTCTGGCTTGCTAAATATCACTTTCATTCTTCCAGATTAGTTTTTTAATGAAATGACCAAAGAAAATGCCTTCATTTGAGATCCAGGTCTTATACTAACGTCTAGTTTGATTGCACTTTATATTTCCTGCTATTTTGCATCTGCATTTCCTCTAGGAGATCAATAAAGCTTGTCAACCAATTCATAGAGAAACATGCAAATATTAGGGCATCCTTCCATGCGGTACTTGACTCGAGGCTGGCTCTTATTTAAGGCACATATAATCATGACGTTTAACCGTCAGAAAGATTGTTCACAAATCATTGTTTCTAGGAAGCGCATTGACTCATCTGTGACCTCTTTCATGCGAGTGAATGCAGCATAACAGTGTAGATATAATGGCCTGTCTTTCCACCTCCTGACAGCCGTATTGATGTTAATGGACGAGTGCTGGAGAGGAATCTGTGTGGGCGGTGGTAGATATTGCCGCAAAGTGCTGATTTTGAATCAGCTTGGTCTCCAAACCTTTGCCTTGAAATTGCAATTGGATGACGATACCAAAACCTGAACTTAGATCAGAAGCGATGTGCTCTTTATCCCTTTAGAGACTCTTTATTCTGGCAAATTGAGGAGGACAGGGACACATGTGACTGCAGTTTTCCTCCTAACAGCCCTAAAGTGATGATTTAGGAGCAGCTTTTGAATGAGAGCCGCTCTGCGATCAGTCCTTGCTTGTTGTTCACCCACATGACTTTGACTGGTGCTGACGATTACTCAGAGAGCCCCTGTGGTTAGACAGTACATCAAGCCATACGGACCAGCACCGAAAACAACGTCCCCGCAGTCCCTGTGCACATAGCAATGAGCCACACAGGGACCATCAGCGTGAGGACACAAAGATACAGTTCATCATGTTGCCTCTCTTAGGCAGATAGCACACACTGCTTTGTGTCTCAGAACAAGAGAAACAAACAACATTTATTCTGAATTATTGTGAGGAATGATACACACTGATGCATGAAGCACTAATTTCAGTGCCTTTAAAAGGAGAAGTAAGATCAGGGGCCAGTTGCATAAACACGCAGAACCTGATTTTGCTGAGTTCGACATGTTCCTGGATCTTTGTTGACCCTGGAACAACATTGTGATTTAACCAATCAGATTTCAAAAACCGGTTTATAGTGAAGTTTAGGTTTACAATCAGTGTTTGGTGCTTGTACACCATCTACGTTATTCATCTACTGCATCATTTCCTCTGATTTCAGGCATTACTCACGCGTAAGGTTAGGTTTAGGTGTAGAGATATGGTCATGACAGAATTTTTGGATTAAAATGTTGTTCCAGTATCAACAAAATATGTTGACCCAGGAACACATATAACTCTGCAAAATCAGGACATGTGCATAAAAATAGCCAGTCTTCATATCTAGTTTGATGTGATCACGTGACACTTGAAGACTAATAAATTATGTTTTATAATATGTTAAAATAGAAATTATGTTTAAAATTGTAATAATTGTTCATAATATGTATTTTTTATTAAATAAAAGCAGCTTTGATGAGTAAAAAAGTGATTTTTTCGAAAACATTCAATAATCCACAACCTCAAACTTTACATCCATTAAATATGATCATAATTTGTGTCCAAGTTAGAAATATGCTTTAAATGTATTTTTACCTAAAGTAATACATTTTAATGTGGGTATATTATAAATATACTGAATATTTTGAAATATATTTATGTTTTTGAGATTTAAAAGTATAACGCAATACTTTTTTTTCACAAAAATAAAATTATTTAATAATTAATGACCCCCCACAGCACCCCCCTTTTTATTTTCCAACACTCCCCCATGTTCCATTATTAAGCTAAACAAATAGTCCCACCCCAAATATAAAGCAAAATGTTGAGCCAGTGTTGCTATATCAGTGTTCTGTGCAATGTTTTGAGCACCACAGAGCGCCATTGTTTACACTTTTCAAGGAACGCTGCACATTAAACTATAAAGAGTGTTTTAACATGAAAATAACACACAACAGCTTTAACAACTACCTTTGTTTCTCAACAGATAAAGCCAATTTTGCTCGTCATCCACCTGTTGCGATCCTGCCGCTGGGTACTGGGAATGACCTCGCTCGCTGTCTACGCTGGGGCGGAGGTGAGAAATACATAAGAGACTGTCCACCAGCAGTTGGAGGGAATTATTAAAGGCCTTTGAAATGAAACTTAAAGGGCTTTCCTTCACGGAACCACTCGAGTTGAGATTAGGCTTTGAATTCTTTTAGAATCTCAACGCAATCCCATATAAACCCTTCAAAAGGATTTTGAGACTGCTTTCTTTTAAACATTTCCACTCACACCCCCCAACAGAAGGTCAAACTGTAATAATCAAACTTGATCATAGTTAGCTGAATGCTTCAGTCACATGAATGAAAAAGCAGGATTTGTTGAGACCACACTTGAATTGTGGAATTTCATACTGTAATCTTAATCATACGGAAGACGCTGACAACACTTACACCAGTTAAACCAATTAATTAAGGAAAGTCCTAAAGGGATAGTTCACCCATATAAAATCTCATGATTTGTCTTCAGCACAAAAGGAGAATTCTTGAATAATATACTGGAGCAGTTTTGACTAAACAGCTGCTGGTTGCCACTGACCTTTCGTTTTTTCCTTTGTTTTTTTTTTTCACAAGTTCACACTTCCTCATAATGCAAAATAGAATAGAGTGTTTGGCTTGCTGTCCAGGGGAGCGAGGTGGGAACGAGTCAGACTCTGAGCCCTAATAGTTTTAACCCTTGGCTCGAACCCGCGTGCCCCCCCGCGGAGGAAGGTGCTGGATGGTGGAGGAGGGGATGCGGAGGGATGCATAAATGAGATGCGGAAAGGAGGAAATCGGGCTTATTTAAGGCAGAGATGTTTGGTTCTGACTGGATGAACGGGAATAGGTTGGTTGAAGATATGCAGAGCCAGCCGTGGCTAATACGTGCTTCTCCCGAAATTTGTTTATCAACATCACTTTTCCAATACTAGCAACCAGCATTCTTTTCGTCTAAAGTGGACTATAAAATGAACAGGGTTTATGAACAACTTGAGGATGAGTTTTCATTTTTAAGTGAACTATCCCTTTAAACTTTTTTATATTAGTGTTATGTCTGAGTCTGTCTTAGTGTCTGTCTGTTTTTAGTTGCGTTTTGTTTGTATTCCAGTTTTGTTTTCATTTTTGATTTCCACGTGTATGTGCTTTTTTGGTATTTCCTGTTGTAGATGTATTTAGTAGTAGTCTCCAACCATTTTCCCAAGTGTCTTTAGTTCTCCCCTCGTTATGTCTAGTATTTAATGTCTGTGTTTTCTAAGTTCCAGGGTCAGTCCTCATTTGTTACACCTTATGTTTAATTGTTCCTGTGTTTGTGCAAATTTAAAGATTATTGGATATTTCTCGACTTCCACGTTCTCCATCCCTGCACTGCACCGTAACAGTTAGATACCAAGGCAACTTTTTTATTTACATAATTATTTATGTTGTTTTATTTTAGTTGTATTGCCAAAAATAATTTTCTGTAGTTTTAGTTAATAACAGCACTGTTAAGACGTGGTTTAAAATGTGATTCAGTTAGCCAGTTTTAACAAAAGATAAACTGTTCTTTGAGTATATATAGACTTGCCAATCATCTGCCAACAAGAGACCTGCACTGTTTCATTCCTGTGTGATTACACATGCTTGTTCTTGATTAGATATGTGGGTTTATTTAGTAGTTATGATGGAATGATATGCATCAGTAAGCCTGCACCTGTTTGTAAGGCAGGTGTGGATGGCCTTGTACAGGCTGCTGAATTAATTGGCCTCGTATTAATGTTTCCTGTGTGAGCATGTGTGTGGTTTGTGCAAAAGGGTAAGGTTTTGCATAAATGTATTCTTAATTTCATTTGGATGGTAGGCTGTTTTTCTTTCTCTCTCCATGGGAGTTGATTGACTTTGAAACACGTGTAGCACCTGTAGTCAGTGCAGAGGTTCCATGTGAGGGTCTGTTCATGTAACGTTCGACTGGAAGCGTCTGTGTGTCTGGTTCAGAAAAGCAGAGTAAGCACCTGGGTGTCATCACACATGTGATATTTCGCTCCTTGGGTTGCCAGGCGGGAGCCAGTATCCCTCCTGACTCACAGCATGACGGCCATCATTAAAAGATATTGCTTCTTGTAATGGCAACGTAACAAGTATACTCTGTATCCTGCCCATTAGAATTAGAAAGTAATTGCAGTTCGATCACCTCAGGGAATTTTTTTAAGGATCCCTTCATGTCATTTGGAAGGGTTACTGGGCATTGACAAAAGCCTCAGGTCATGGTGTTCATCTCCTTGATTTATTGCAAGTATTAAAGGCAGTAGATCATTTGAATAAGGTTTTTTTTGTACACTGCTGTTCAAAAGCTTGGAGGGAGTAAGATTTTTGAATGTTTTTTTTTTTTTTAACATAGTCTCTTGTGCTCATTAAGGCTGTATTTACTTAATCAAAAATACTATTTTAATATACTTTAAAGTATAACTTATTTTTGTGATCCAGTCCTCAGTGTCACGTGATCCTTCAGAAATCATTCTGATATGCTGTTTTATTATCAGTGTTGAAAAGTGAAAACATTTCCTGATCCTTAAAATAAAAGTATCACAGTTTCCAAGAAATATTAAGTAGCACAAATAGATACAGCCTTGATGAGCATAATAAACTTCTTTAAAAACCATTAAACATCTTACTGATCCCAAAATGAACCATACAAAATAAAGTTTGAATGCTGTGGTCCTCAAGTAGCCATTTCCCTTCTCTAATTCATCAATATAAAAGGAATTAATAATGAAGTTACAAATCTATACACACAAAACAAAAGGCTATATTTAAATATACTTCAAATCTATTTAATATATACAATATACTTAAAAGAAACAATATACTTTTTCAGCCTACAGTACATTTTACAGGAACATTATTTACAGAATAATGTTTTATGACAAACGTCGATCATTCTCACCTCAAGCTTATAGTTTGATTAGAATACATCACATACAGTTCGGCAGTTGTATCCAATCTTGTTTTAGCAAGCTCAAATTTCTGAAAATGTGGTACAGTATAGTCAGAACTTCTGTAGTACTCTCTGTTGGAAATACTTTATACTGTTATACCATTGTGTTACTTATGCAAGTTTAATCAAATGATCTTTCTGTGCTGAAGTTTTAATTAAGCCATGTTAACCTTGGATTTAAGATAATGCGAGTCTTTCATTGCCCCAAGTAGAACAAATGTTGAATCATTCCTAGGCGTGGACACTTGCACACTCTTGTTCATAGATAAAAAGAAGATTTTTTGCTTTCTTCATGTGTGATGCAACAACCGCAACATTAACAACGTCTATACATCAGTTAACATCGTTATGTGTTGTGTAGGTTCACGCAGTGTCTGTGTTGTGATTGACAGGCTATGAAGGAGGCAGTCTGGTCAAGTTCCTCAGGGATATCGAGCACAGCACCGAAGTGCTGCTTGACCGCTGGAACATCGACATTGTCCCTAACGATAAGGAGGAGAAGGGCGACCCTGTGCCCTACAGCATAGTGAACAACTACTTCTCCATCGGAGTGGTGAGAACATACTCTACTTTTGCATCAGTGTGCTGTTATATTAAACCTCCTCTTTCGATCCACACTCATTCATCAGTCAAAATCTCTTACTCCTCATTAAGAGAGCATACTTTTACCTGAGGCTAAACCGCTATTTAAAGTAATTTGTGATTAATTGAACAGTGTTTTCTTATAATTGTCAGGGGAGCAACATGTTCAAACTTTGCTGATGTGATTTACTGCGTCTGAAACAGTTTCATGCCTGTGACTCTACTGCACAGAATCCTCCTTCTCACAAACAGTTGCTAAGCAACCATCTTCTGTTCAAATGTTATTATCCCATGTTGTTGCTATAATCAAGCACTTATTATCAGAGCAGTTAAATGTCGATTCAATATGTTTTTTTTTTTGGAACAAAACAAAATCTTCCTTTCACAGAGTAGTTACATAATCTTTTCTACTTCTTTTTATATACCAACTTGTGGGGCAGATTATATAACAAACAAATAAGCGTGTTTTTTTTTTGTTTTTTTTGCCAGTTGGATAGATGGTCACTTTCTATTACTGTAAGAAGTTACTGATGTACAAGTTCCTGAAAAGATTCCAAATAAAATGACAGGAAAACTAAATTCAGAGATGCAGTTTACATATCCAATTTACATATTGGACTGAATTTCTGTTCTTTCGCTGGCACAGTCTGGCCACACAGCGGCCAGGTGAGTCTCCATGAGCTAATCGTCCTCCCCTTGTTTAGCTAATAATTAATTTCTGTCCTGTTTTTAGAACCCGTCACTATATATAGTAAGTCTGCTTTCATTTCTGAAAAATGTCCAATATTCTATTATAATTAGCCGAATCCCAGGTGTGTTGGATGACTGCTGTTTTATCTCGCTGAAATGTGCCAAGTAGTCAGGCCACATTTAGAATATCCAGAAATAGTGGCGCGACCTGAAACGGTCCACCGGACCTGGTTGAAATGGGTGTATAGAGTGGCAGGAGGCACATATGAGCTTTACCCAAGGTGGCATGGAGGAATGCGCCACTTCAGGGCTGTTATGTAACTCGGCTTAGTGTCCCGCTGTCTCTGTGTTCATCAGCCAATGACACAGACCACATAAGAGTTATTGTTGTAGAAGCCTTGAGAAATTGTTGATGGATTGAGCTCTATAGGATTTATATAATTCATATGTAATGATTAACAGACCAATATCTTATACCTCATGTACCTGACTCTTATGCTCACTATTCATTTGGTCAAAAATACAATAAAACTTGGGGTGCTATTAAAGTTTAACTGTTTTATACTACTGTATACTTACATTTAACTACTACTATATGTACTTGCATTTAATTTAGGTACAGTACAATGCACTTATTGTGTACATATATGTTTTTAAACGTATATTTTAAAAAAGATCTATATGTAATTAATTTCTGTAATTACATTTAGAATTACATTGTTGACCCATCCCCTACACCTAGAAAATGGTCATGTAGAATATTTGCTTATTAAGTAATAACGAACAGCCAATATGTTAATAATAGGCATACTAAAAAGCAACTAGTTAAAAGCAAGAATTGGTACCTGTTACTGCTTGTGTCAGTTCAAATACAGAAACACTGCGAAGATGCAGCTGTTTGTTCTGGTCAGGTTTGTGTCAGCCCATCTGATAATACAGTGTGCTGGTTTGAAAAGACTGGGTAACATGAAGGAGTGCTGACTGTGAATGGACAATGGCCTATACTGTGAACCCTGAGTCTTGTGACGGGGGTGGACTGACTGTGCCATGTGGGTCCTTGCGTGGCTTGGCACTAATGCAACTTCTCACAAGACAGCGAAATATTAAGAACTGAGATAACTAAAAGACAGTTAGTTCCTTCAAAATTGAAACATTCTTTCATCATTTCCTCACTCTCATATTGTTTCAAACCTGTATGACTTTGTATTTTAAAATATTTTGAGAAATGCACCCATACGTTTGGACCCTAACATTATTCAAAATATCTTATTTTGTGTTCTGAAGATGAAAAATAAAAACAAAAGAATGAGTAAATGATAAAAGAGTGTTGTTTTTGATTTAGCTGTCCCTTTAATATACTTATAAAGTGTAAACATCCAGGCATGTGTTTATTGTTGTAATTATGTTTGGTGGTGCTATAGTGGCTTCAGCTTTAAACTGTTTCAGATATGAAACTCATATCATAGCTGACTATTCATGAATGAATGATAGCTGTGCGGTACCTAATAATGGATCCTTTGATGGTTGCAGTTGATTGGATTTCAGTGTGATGGACTGTTCTGAGGAAGCAGGCAGTGTTGTAGGGACCTTTGGTGTCTGAAATCACGATGTTGTGGTGTATGGTGCAGTGTGGCATGGCACTGGAGCACAGGGACAGGGTGCTGCGAGTCCAGGAGGACAGGACAGATGGCTCTGCATTGGGCGCCACTGACACCTGAGTAAAGCAGTACCATGACTCATGCACTGATGTAATCATTAGCAATGCTGTTTCAGCCTTTAGCATTTTCCAGTCACTATCCATAGAGGTTGCCATGGCATTTGTGGTTTTCAAGCCAACTATCACCAGGGTTATGCATTTTATCATTTGTGACATTTAGAGGGCTTGTTTTCTCCTTAGCTGACTTAAATCCATGTGGAAAGAAATGTTATAGGGAGGTACACATCCAATCAGAAATGAACATTTTCAGCATGAACTCACCCTGATGCAGTTCCAGATCTGTATGACATTTTTTTTAAACATCTTTGAGTCAATATAATGCTAATTAATAATGAATGGAACCCTCAAAGTTGACTTTTCATAAATCTAAACTGCTTTCTTATCCCTGCCATGTATTGCAATACCTTGTTTTTTTAATTGGCACTCGTGCTATCATGCACGTTCACTGAAAGCCAGCCCTCTCATACAATCTCAAATTCCAATCTCTTTAACTACTTATTGCGCTTTAAAATTTCTCAATGGTAGTGTAAAACAACACCCATTTTACCTTTTCAAAAACAACTTTATTGATGGCAACATTGCACATCCCTTTAAATACTAATGAGCTCTGCATATCCTTTTGCTTGTGTGTTTTTCTAGTATTAATAACAACAGTATAATAACAAAAATCACTGTATTATAATATAAACACACTGGTCAAGTGAAAGTGTTTTTTTTTATTTTTTATTTTATTAATAGATAAAATAATTAACCATAATTTCCATGAGGGTGATCTATTATTTAATTATAATTCCTGTTGTTTTATGTTTTTGTTATAGCATTGGTTCGGTAGTAGTACTGTGATATTTTAGTCAGGTATTGTATTGAAGTAAACATTTTGGTATTGGTTTCAAATCATTATAGGAAGCAATTTGTCTCGTATTTTACAAAGGACAACACATACGTACACATACATATTTTGCACTCTTTAGAATAATAATTGAAATTAATTGCATTAGAACTATTAGAGAAGCTAATTTACGTGTGATTGAATTTTGCTGTGTTTGTTTCCATAGCGACTGAGTCTTCAGAACACGCGCCGTTAAAGGGATAGTTCACCCAAAAATGAAAATTTGATGTTTATTTGCTTACCCCCAGGTGAATTTGTTTCCTCACCAGAACACAAACAAAGATTTTTAACGTTAACCGTGGCAGTCTGGTAGTCATTAAATGGAAGTCGATGAGTATTCATATCATTTTTTACCTCTGATAGACAACCATGTCCAAACCGTCTCGGGGGCGGGGGGGGCG